>OZ024902.1:61449888-62049888 GCA_964017125.1 Flabesymbios commensalis | reverse complement strand
AAATAATGTACGTAACTCGTAATTCAAACGTTTTATTAGCCATTGGGAATAAAATGTGTGTTTCAACAACATTTGCAAATGTTTGGTCTCAAATTAAACGAATATGATTAATTGTCACCCTTCTTGAAGTGGGTCGTGGTAGCGAGACACAACTTCAAGTGGGAGGAAATTTAAATGATTTAATTCAGCGCTTTAATTTAAGGGTTATGGTACATCAACAATTCAGATGATCTAAATTAACACTTTCAAGCCTGAATTCACCATTGTCATCTTCATCCACTACAAGCTGTCGCAATTCTCGACTTGTAGTGGATTAAGATAATTTGAAGTGAGTGAAACATTAAAGAAAATTACCATGTATTGGCAAACCAGTCTCGTGGAAATTTTCATTCAAAAACCCTTAGTTGTAGGGAAATTAAGTCTGTTGTCAAGAATGCAAAGTGTTTTTATGCGTCGTGAGGGCTTAAAGGGGTAATATATTAACAACATGCGTGTATATCTGGTGGTTTGTCTGCATATTCCACAACCCAACCTGACAGCGGGTTTTCAGTAGAAACTGGACCATGACCATGACCATGCCCATGAGAGTCAAGTTAACGCGAGTCCAGCTTAAGTGGTTGACAATCGGATGGCATCATGCACAAGTGGGCTAACCCACATTTCGACGATTTTGAGAAGAAATCGCCCTGCAACATGAAGTACAGGATGAAACGAATAAATACAAATTAACACAAATAGGTAACAAAATCAGTGACCAAATGGTCCAACCCTTAATGAGAAACTCGCATAATGGTCAAGTTGTTGCTATCATTAACATCTATTTTCATTGTTTTTTTAATGTGGGTTAGCCCACTTGTGCATGATGCCATTCAATTAATCATATGTTTTCAAACAACAACGTAAAGGCACAGCTCTGGACTGAACGAATATGCTCATAACAAGCAATAATGTTTTAATGAGATTTTATCACAGGAAACCAAACATTACGATTTTAGCGAAGTGTAATAGCGTCTACCTATCTTGATTCAAAAACCAAAACATGTTTTATTGCATGGAGCGGAAGTTGTAGGCCTACGCCGGTACATCGTTGGTAGTCCATCTGGTGATTCATAGGAAGCACCATTTACATAGAAGAGCCGAAGACATTGAGAGCTTGTTTGACCGGAATCCTGTTGACGAGTTAGCGTCAAATCAATCTATACAGTATGAAAGAAATCACGATGTTCGTGAGATGTCAGCGACATCAGGTGTCTGAAAATTGACACTTCAGAAAAACGATATTACTTTGATTTATTTAAGCTGCAGGGCCATGTTTTTCACGAGCACAACTTCACATGCCTGCAGCCTGCCAGACTTAAATGCCAATTCCCAGGCAAAAGTTTTTGTTTTAACATAACATATATTTTTGAGTGTTTGAATGAGAGAAGGCGATAGATTACAACTTTTATTAGAAACATCCGTTGGCAACGTGATCAGGTAACGAAAAAAAAAGTTTTGTCTTTTAGATCCATCCGTTTTATCATCACATTTGACAGGAAAATAACATGGAGTCACACAATTTATTATTTCCTTCTACTAACCGTAATCGATGACAAAAAGTTTCTAACAAGGACAAGTATGTAATGTCTCAGATGTATCACACTGCAAAAACGTTTCTAGTTTGATTACAACGTCATCGGAAAATCACCGCTTAACGGCGCTTTCCTAACTGACCTCACATTTCCAAACAGGAAGGGTCAACACATCGAAACTCGGCCGCTTGACATGTTTTAAATCTTTGCGGGACATCGTAAACATCGCCATAATACACAGGCAATATTCATGGGATGTTCGTGGCTGGTGTAGTGACAAAAAGGAAAGAATTTTCCTCAGTGCTGACCCTTTCAAAGAAAAAATAAATCAACATCGGACCTCAATATAATAAATGTCATGGTTGTCCGAAATGGTATGAACATTCCGAAATACACACTTACCGGGTACATTACGTTTTAAGGCGTTTTTTGACATTTAATTTGAAGATTGTAAGATTGAGTGAGTGAATATTGTTTTACGTCGCTTTCTGCACAATCATGGAAATATCGCGACAGATTGTAAGATGTACCGGGACGTCTTAGGTTATCAACTTGTCTGTGTGAATTCGATTAGTAGTCTTGAGGAACAATAATGGTCTCAGAACACACACTTGACAAGCCAACATCCACGTACGTTGTCAGTAGTATATAGGCCTATGTCTCTCACTTTCCTTCTTTAGATTGGAAATTTACAGAATTTTGACCCGGCAACCTCCCTCTGTTCCTCCACCTGCATGGCTACGGCTCCCGTGGGTTTTCGAAGCTGCAACGTGAGTGAAATCCCCTCGATCCTCCTATTATTATTATTATTATTATTATTCTTTCGTTTCATCAGCGCACGGAATAAGCACCTGGTCCATGTTTTTGCGAGATGAAAGGAATATAATTAGATTCCGCAGACCACAGCCACACAATATGTGCGCGGCGCGGGGAGATCTTTGCAATCAGGTGACTTAGTCTGTGGGGATTTGAAAAACGACCGGCGTTTGACCAACGTTGACTCCTGTTTAGCCCAGCGTTGTGAGAACACCGGGTCAATTGTGAAGTGTTTGGCGATTGCATTATTGCAGACGGTAAAGAGCTGGAGATGTTGATCCACCGCTTGGTTAACGTTGGGCCAGCGTCGAAGACGGTGGCCCAACGTTAACCAAGCAGTGGATCAACATCTCCCATTTGCAGGAGAGACCCTGGCCATGGCAGTCACCTCTGCTGTAGTGTCAACATCCGGTGCGCATTGCCGTCCGCTGAAGGCATCGCAGACGTGTCGCCAGAACCGGTGACGGAGAACGTGAATGCCGCGCAGATACTGACCGACTGACTGACTGACTGACCATCCGACGGCAAGGCGGGCAGTCCAAGAGTATTAGAATCTCTGTAGTTCAACCAGCGATCCAGACCGCTGCCTCAGTCAAGGACACCACGGTTTGTCCCGGCCACGGAGCGAGCGCGCCTTAAAAGCCGCTAAATCCAGAGAAGAGCCGGGTCAGCGGTCGCCTATTCCTCGGGGACAGAGCGTGAAACCCCGTGCGTGGCTCTTCTGTTCCATAGTGGGGCATCTACTGCGGGAGTGTGAGATATAGCGGACTGGACACACACGGACAGTGTCCACTACCTACCTCACGGAGACCAGAGATCCTCTAATGACCGCTCAGCTTTCCGGAGGGGTCAATCTGACATTAGGCGGTGGAAAGGTAGGCGACAATCAAGACACGCTTACACACAACGTTCATACAACGTTTTCTATGCTTCTCACTCTAGCTTCTGATTGTATATGTGTCAGACTTCCGCCGAGTGCAACTTCTTGAATTGCCCCACAACAGACGCAAGATGTTGAATTAATGTTGTTTTACGCCGGATCAACGTCGTAGACGGTGGACCAACGTTAAACCAACATTGCTTTATTGTCCGATGTCTGCTGCATGGGCGTAAATTGATCAGTGTCCAGCCGAGATATACCGTTTACCCTCACAGCGCGGGGAGAGACTTTAGACGTCAGAATCTGACGTCTGTAGACGTCAGATTCTGACGTCTAAAGTCGATGCCAGAAAGGAAACATTTACAACAGAAGTAGACCCATAACATAGGTATTCAAATGGAGCGGAAAGAGCTGACCATTTGAAGTTATTTATGATGATTTCAAATTGAAAAAAAAAACCTTTGGCCTCTGTGGTTTGCAAAAGTGTTTCATCGCTTTAGGCATAGTGATCATGATGATTAGGGCTACTGTTGATTTTGCTTATTAATATGAATTGGACCCACAAGAGAGTATTTTAACGATGCCAAACACATTGGATTTATGTAATTGAAACCTGTATCAGTACAGTAGGATTTCTGAAGTTAAATGATTATGTGACCTTGAATAAGCTCATTCTAACTCCGGCATTAATATACTGTTATAACCTATAACGATATGAAATGTCAAAATATTTATATATTAATTTGATTTGCGAAACCAGGTTAATTACCTTTGCAGCGCGTGGGTGTATTTTCGCTTTCACCACTTACGATTAATATCATCCAAGAGGCTGTGTCAGTATCTCCCATTAGCGTTAGATAGATATAGCAGGCTTTTAACCCTAACAACGCTGAAACATTTTTTTATAAGCCATGGAGACCGGAGGGTTTTTTTTAATTTGAAATCATCATAAATGTCTTTCTGATACATTTTAATACCTTTGTTATGGGTCTACGACCATTAGAACTATTTTAATTCTTTAAGTCCGGGGACCGTCTTTGTACGTCAGAATCTGACGGCTACAGACGGCAGATTCTGACGTATAGTGACGGTCCCCGCGCTGAAAGGGTTAACTGGCCAAGCGTAATATCTGGGTCAAGTGTACAGATTATCAGGATTTGAAATATCAAGACATAAACATAAAATAGATCATTTTGTGTCGTGTTTATTTAAAAGTAAACGTTATATTGTTTGGTATGGAATACGTATTGAAAAAGCGGTGCGCTTTTTTATATTCAGTATTGTACAGCACCTCAGGCAAAATGTTTCAACTTTAAGAAATATTTTGTCGTCTGTATGCACAAAATGTAATAGCTGAAATATAATACATGTACATGCGTTGCATAAAAAATGCATCGCAATAATGAATTTATTTCATTTCATTTTCATTTTTAATCGACTATGCACTCTATTCACTCTGAGGTGGCATTCACAGCCTAATTACAAACTGAATCAAAGCGGCAAGAAATACATGGATATCATAAGAAGGTTAACCCTCTGCCTGCTGATCACGACTATTGTCGTTTTTATCCTTCGGCCCGTGGGGCCCGAAGGGGTATTGTCGTCCCCTTCGTGCGCCGCCGCCGCCGCCGTCTCTACCGCCGCCGCCTCTCTGATTTGTGGAATGTTTGATGCAAATGCAAAATTCTACTATGGCCGAGACCTGATAAGATTTTGAATGAAGCCCATCCACCATAAGATAAGAGAATAAAGAAAACTGGTAGAGGGGGTGGTGCCATAGACGATTAAAAAAATGTGTTTCCAAAATTAGTGGAGTAGCCTCTGAAGCTATTTAAAGCGTACGAGTGTTTCATTTACAGGGAAGAGTTATTATTAAAATAAAAGTATGTAATATACAGATTGATATGAACTTGAATATGAAGTGGTGATATATGTAAGGAAGCGATTTTAAGTGAAAAATGCAGTTTTTTCTATTATTTTGAATATATCCACTATCCATAATGTCATTCTAAGCATCAATGACCTTAAACATATCATTATATGACACACAACCTCTATATAAAGAGCAAAAATGAACACCAGCGGTCATAGGAAAAAATGTTGCTTGTCCATAATTGATTCAATATTACATACGTCGTTTCTAACTGAATCGACGCAATAATAATGTCAGTCTAAGCATTGGTGACATTAAAATTCTTATTATGTGACCGTCAAGCAACATTTCAAGGTGAAAATGTTCCGTAGCTGTCACAGCGGAAATGCAACTTTTAGATAAGTGGTCCAATAGCTACATGTGATTTGACGTTTTGCATCACCTCTGTAGCATAGAATTAGTTTCTGGTATCAATATTGCGATTTTAGGCATCAGCTTTAATTTCTCAAAAAGCTGCAACATGTCATTTTAGACGAATTTAAAATGTACGTATATCAAATTTAAACTTGTCGAGAAAATAAAATGAAAACATCAATACAATCGTTTTTCCAGAGTTTCAAATCTTAGAATTATAAAGCCAAAAGTATTTTGCTCAATAAATCTAGATAACCCACCGCCCCCAATGTGATCGCTATTTCAGGCGCGTGTATTTAAACGTTTCCCGTATCGTCTTTGCTGGACCCGTTGAGTTGCGAATTACATTATGGCTATCAGAGATAGATGATGTGCCACACAGTTAGCCAAAAGGGACATAATTATCACATGTAAATATTGGACAACTAGTAAAAAATACTATATAATCGCTGTATTGATCACTTGTATCCTTCGTGTGATACTTGAAGGTCACAGATGTTTATAGCTGTAATTTTATAAACAGAAATGTGTTATACGTACCAAAATTAGTCAGAAATGACATATTACAGTTGATTATGGGATTGCTAGGTAAAAACCTATTTTGTTAAAAAAAACGCTGGTGGCCATCTTGAATTTTTGTGATTTTTGGCCAAACGCGAAATGCATCTAGAAAAGCCTAGAAGGTTATTTCTGACAAATATCTTACTTGCCAAAGGTTGGTCACGCAATCATGGTTTTTGAACCTACTATTATATGACGGTTCGTAGTTTTACCGTTGTGCACCCTTTTGACCTAAATTAAAGACACTTCCACCCCCTGGATACCTCAGGACTTTTGATATGTTGCTTGCCACACTTCAAAAACTTATCCTGAAATTTTCAGCTGGTTACGAACTTGTTCCAGGTATAACGCTAGCTTTCCTCGACTAGATAATCTAACCACAGAGGAGATGCTCGCCGAATGCCGACACCATTCAGAAATTAGTGGAGATAATAATTTCAGTCATTTTTTCGGCGCCTGTTTCACTTTTTTCAGTATGCATGCAGTAATGATTTTTTGACATTTCTCATGCATGTCACCAAAACTGCAGTGTTTTTTTCAGTGAGGTTGATCTGAATCTGAGATGGCTGGACAAATCAGATGCCTAATATCTGCCCCCCCCCCCCAACATTGAGCCAACATTAGGTCGACCGGTCCAAAAATACCGGTCCAGACAATCTGAAACATTGTCGTTTGGGTATAGAAGTCGCTGAATTAGCAATTCATCAACGCATTTCCTGATCACAATGCAAAATGGCATACAAGTTGACCAGAGAAATCGAAATGACTGTAGCAGGCATGAGACTATAGTTCTATGTGCAGCAGCAGCCCTTGAAATTAAAGAGGAAGAAGAGAAAAAAGAAAAGAAGGGGCGAGAAAAAGATTGCAAGTAAAAAGAAAAAGCATTGGTTGATGAGAAGAGTGCAACTGGGCCACAACAGGACCTTGCTACACGAACTGGAGGAAGGAGATATTGCCAGCTTCAAGAATTACCTCAGAATGGACCCAGATACAATTAATACGATTCTGGGGAGAATCACTCCCAGGATAAAGAAGCTGACAACTAACTATAAAGAACCCATTCCTGCACGTCGCAAGCGAGCTGCTACACAAAAAAATTGTGGCCTATCCTTTGATTTTGAAGATAGAAGACTGTTGCTGGCGGAATGACTGGAACTGGCATCGAAATATTTATTTTCATGAGAAACTGCAGGAATAGGATGCTTGAACTTAGAATATTGCTTTTTATTTTTTATTTCTGCATCTGCAGCTCTCTTCGTGCGTATCCCAGTTCGGGATGGCATGTAAAGATTCGTATGTCATATGAACTGTACTGCTGATTTGGCATGCCCAGCATACGAATCGAGTCATATCAGTACATCAGGTGCTGGTACATATGTTTCGGATTGCAATTCGGCTGATGCGGCTTATGCGTAAACGTTATTCGTACGGTTCGGTTGTCATGCATACATTACGGCCCATGCGTATAGACTTCTACTGTACTGATCCGAACCCAACGAGCTGCTACTATACGCATTGATACGTACGTCATCCGTACAATCCGAATTAAGATACGCACTCTACGAATCTCAAGTCGAATGAACTGATTCGGGCGGTTCAGCATTTTTTTCTAACATGTTAGAAACTGTTCAGAACCATCTCGTACACGTACCATACACACGGTATACGAAGCAAATTAATCGAATTTCCCCGAATTGGTTCGGGAAAGCGATTCGTGGAAATTCGGCTCCTGTTAGACAGGTGTTTAAGATCTGGGCAGTCGCCTTCCCAGTAAACACAAAACATTTGTATAACATTTATGCAACGCTGGCCCAACGTCTTCGACGTTGGTCCAACTTTGTATAAATGTTATACAAATGTTTTGTGTTTACTGGATTGAATACTCCAGCCCTAGAAATGGTACCTCGCGTGTAATCGGGTAATCAGTGCCCTACGTGTGCCCGACATGGCATGGTCCACGTGCGGGTCAGATCTAGCACGCAGTGACGCACGTCTCAGATTGCCCGTCCTGTGATACACCTGATAAGCCACAGCTCGGGCTACAACCCCGCAGTCTGCCGTGCAAAGGCAAAAGGCAGTAACTGCTTACTTTTCAAATAAGCAGCCACTGCATTTTGGCTTTGCAGGGTCCCGCTATCAGAATGAATGTTATTATGGCATGTCGCGGACGCCTAAACCCGCCGAATGACGCACGCCGTACGCTTCTTTTTATTCTTCTGTGCCGAGATTTATCACTTTAATTTACATTCGCCATGCGTAGTTTTTCGCCGTGTGAATTACATTTTAAAAAACCATACCCATTTCAACAATCCAGAATGAATCTCTTTTATCAGTGTTTATTGCCGTAATTACAATTTCTGTCTTTATTTTTCTTAAGCTTAATATTGACAATTTAGGACGCCATAGCGCCCAGGGGGCTGACCGGGTCACCTATATTTACACCCAGACAAATGAGGGGAACCGTTTTGAGAATGATTGATTGATTGAGTGAGTGGTGTATATTTAAAGTGTTCTCGTCTGGGCGAGAACTGAGCCGTTCCATTTGTCAGCAAAAACGTATGTAGGCAGGGGAATATTACACCGCACTGGAAAGATAAGGGTGTAACTGCCACTTTGCAGAGTGACGGATACACCACTTCAAATGGAACGATTACGGGCATATCAAGGGATTTTCAATTAATTACTTTTTAATCGTGTTGTTTATTTCTGGAATAATTATGTTTCTTCTGTGAGACTGTTTTACTCGCACATGTCTAGTGAGTGAGTGAGTGAGTGAATATTGCTTGACGTCGCTTTCTGTACAATCATGGTAATATCGTGATAGAAGGAAGCCCAATAAGATAAGAGTGCCCTATTCTTTTGAAATAACTTCAAGGGTTTTGTATAGTGCAAAGTATCTTACACCACTGAACAATCCAGCCCTTTAAACAGTTTGCAGCACTGTGTATGCACAACCCCGATGACAAACATCCGATCCGGCCTGGACTCGAACCCAGTATATACCTCTGAGTTTTGAACCACAACTGGACCGAAAGAGCCATCGGGGTCGGCCCATATATTCAGTAACGGCGATGACTATGACGGTAGCCTACGTCCTAGCAGACACAAGACATCGACCCGATGCTGGCCTAATATTGGCCCAGCGTCGTAGACGGTGGGCCGACATTAGGCCAGCGTTGTGTTGATCTCTTGTGTCTGTTGGGACACGTTCTAGCCACGCTGACCGACCAGCATGAAAGCAGATGTTCCGTGCTTGGCCAACGTGTAGAAGCACACCACTCATGTGAACGAGCATCTTCCCTCACGCGAGTGCATACCGCAGGAGCCTGGCCGTATCGGGTACTATAATCAGCTATTCTGTCTATGTGGTCATCTTGGGGGTGTGTCTGAGATTCAAACCTCATTGGATGTTTCAGATTTATAAATAGGTCATAAAAGGTCACGAAGAATTGACCTCTTGTTCATCTCTTATACACATTCACCTGTTTCCATTGCTAGATGTATTATATAGACAAGTTGGGAATCTCTCATTTGGACAGTGATGTGTACCGAATTTCGTCATGGCGGCCAGTAATCATATAGTGGCCGCCATTCAGGGAGCTGGGAACACAATGACATCAGCGTGAGATTCCGAGCTTATCTATCTATCTGATCTATCATACCAACGGCAACAAGCAAGCTATGCTCTGTCTGATTGGCAGGTCTTGAGACGCGCGACATTCAAGGTATCTGGCTATTTAAAATAGTTGGACGCTATGCTCGATAAAGCAAGGTATCGCACTGCGTGTTCGTAGGTAAGATAACTTGTTGTGGAAGATAGTAAACAAGTGGTAGGGAGATTTTAGAAACATTTCCATTTCACTGACCACGCTCAGCGGATCGCATCAATTGTAAAGTTTGACTGGTGACCAGATGCTTGAAATCACTGCCAAGACTCATCAAACATTGAGCAGAAGTTGGGCTAATAATGGCGCGCCGTTTACGACGTCGGCCCATAGTTTTTGTACATCGGAGCAAACATTGTTTTCACAAACATAATCGAACAAACTGATTTTAAATTGATGAAGGTGGGCATTCCTTTCTCAAAGGTGGTAAATGTATATCGAGCGACATCATTTTTTCTCACATGTATGAAAAGCAAACATTTGCTTCTTGCGATTTCTGGAACATCCATATTTTGTGAGAAAACTCAGCCCCTGCCCACCCCACAGGTGTCATCTGGATAACCTTTAATCTATAATCCAGGTCTGGGCCCATTTGTTTCTTATACGATATATTATATCGTAATTTGTACGAGAATACGGGCCAGTGCCAACAATGATGACTTTGTTTTCAGGACATTTTCGTCAGCTTCAGTTATTATACTTAGCAATTATTAAGCTACGCTTTCAACTTTGGATAACACAGGTGTGAAAAATGCGCGACTGCAACACCTACAGGGTTAATCAACGAGTGTGGGGGCGGCGGGAAAGGATAGGGACGTCACTCCGCAAATGAAAGACAAATTCCCCCGGGGGCATGGACCCCGAGGACAACACGAAGCACCCACCCAATATTGTTTCAATGCTGAGCCGGCGTCGTAGACTGCGGCCCAACACCAAAGTAGTATTAGGTCAATGTCTCGTGCATACTGGACCACAGTGCACGGATCTGCCGGTCACTCACTCAATGAATCATGACATCTTCACCTGAGCATCATTCCCCCTCTTTGAACATGGATCGCTGAAGTAGCAGTGGTATACTCAACCACAAAGGCGCTTGTTTGAAAACAAACACAACGTATCGCAATTTGCATTGAATGTAAGATGAGAATTGCTAATATCACAAGCTCTGACACGAACCACGACACCGAGAAACGAGAGTTGGGCCACCCACTGAAACAATAAGCCTGAAAACGAGTTGTTTTGAATTGGCGGCTGATAATTGTGTTTGATGACGGACACAGATGTACCCCGAAATTATGCTTACAGCAACCAATAAGTGTATAGTAAGACCCTGTCGCAGTATATATGTAGGCCTATGGAGGTCAATGGTCAAAACAGCAAATCAAAGAGTAACACTCTCACAATGTATTTTTACTGGATCATTTTAAACATGATTTGAATCCTTTTCATCCGTCAAGGCTGTACTGGAAAGCCATACACTTACGTGCAAGATGGTATTGTTGTGTTGGTGCAGGGGCCCATCCCACAAAGAATCTTAAAATTAAGATTATCTTAACTTTCTTTTATTTGCATTAGAAAAGTTAAGATCATCGGATCATCTTAACTTTTCTAATGCAAACAGGAGAAAGTTAAGATGATCTTAATTTTAAGATTCTTTGTGGGATGGGCCCTTGGTCTTGCGTTTATGTGTCCTTATCATGAGACAATACAAGCTGTCACATCTTTTCAGTACACGACAACAGTGCTGCAAGCACTCAAAATATTGTGTGAACTGTAGTGACGTCAGCACAGCCAGGTCTGCCGCTAGATAAGTTAGGTAGTCTGACCATGCATGCCTGCTCGTGTTAAATGATCAGTACAAATAATTGAGACTACATTTGCTGGAAAAAAAAATACTGACTTTGTTTCGCTGATGATAAAGTAGTTATCTAGTTTATGGTGTTCGCCTCAGATTGGGAGTTGCATATGTGTGAATTAGACACTTCCTCACACAAACGTCACATTGACCCTTTACCCTCTAAGTGATCTTATTTAAATTTTCACCCTCTTGTAGGTGTGCATCGCTACCGCGATCCACACCTACAAGAGGGTGAAAATTATTCATATTTGTTTATTTTGAGACCAAACATTTGCAAATCTTGATGTTTGAACATTTATTTCATTCCCAATAACAGTGTTTTGATTAGACAGGGCACCTGTCTGACACTTCGTTTCCAGACGGGGAGCTGGATGTTGTTTATAGACTCCAGATATTCCAGCTGGATTCAAATTTTCAGTTGTTTATATTTTCTTAACATGACCTTGAAACTTATTAAAGGTGGCGCACAGACACTTTTTCGGTGTCACAAATTGATTGTACACGACTAGACGACAAGGGCGGGCAAACATCATACTGGTGCCTCGTGTGATTTTTCAATAGTCAGCTGGTCAGCCGGGTTGGGACCGGCGACCTCGTCAACTACGTTTTGATCGGCTAATAAAATAAATTAGAACGACTAAAGTCGTGATTAGGGGATGTTCCGTGTGCTGCCAACAGGGCTTCCTTCTTCATGTTTATTGATTTATTTATGACAGTGGCTACTCGAGAAAGAAATATATATTGCATAAAAATTGCAGTTATAGGAAGTCTAAAATTGACAAATGCCGTACCTAAAGTACGATATTTAATTATTTTTTTTTTTTAACTTTCTATTGTTTTTAAGAGTAGCATCGCGTCACAAATTTTAAAGTTGAACGTTTCGAAGTCACACAAAAGGTTGCAGTTTTACCTTCAATGTCGCGCCATTATGAGAATGAATTGTTGTCAAGGTTGACAATTAGGCTGGACATCATGCCAGGATATAGTTTGTAATTGGAAAACGGAGTATGCATTTTGCTGTGATGAGAGAATAATTATAATCAGACTGGTGCTCATCGCGAAATGTCATCCCAGCAAACACAAGACCTTGAACCAATGCCGGGTTAATGTTGGTATACTGTCTGCGAAGTCTGCCAAGCATTGAACCAACATTAGCTCAACGTTTTGTATTTTCTTGCATGGGATTCAAAAAAATCTCAAGACTATCGAACGACACACTTTATTAAGAAACAAACATGTCAATCATGTGAGACGCTTTTCTTTTCTACCATGCAGCCACCCACTGGACACACGGTGTTGTTGCGACGTTGAATCAACGTCATTGACATTGACTCTACGTCGCAACAACGTCGGCTTAGGGTTGGACCATTGCAAATCGAACCACCATTAAAGTAGAATAATTATGGCGTAAGTTATTGACCATTGTTATCAGCCGTCTATATACAAACAGCACCATGACATAGTGTTGTGTTGAATTGGCGGCTGATAATTAGGTTCGATTGTGGATACAACTGTGCACCGAAAATTAGGCTTACATAAAAAAAATGTGTGTGTGTATAGTGAAACCCTGTTGCATTTTATATGTAGGCCTATGGAGGTCAATTTAGCGCATGTACGTGTATTCCTTCCTCCATTCCTTCAATCATTCCTTTTTTCATTCATTCATTCATTCGTTCATTCATTTCTTCATTCATTCATTCATTCATTCATTCATTCATTCATTCATTCATTCATTTATTCATTCATTCATTCATTCATTCATTCATTCATTCATTCATTCATTCATTCATTCATTCATTCCTCCCTTCATTCATTCATTTATTCATTCCTTCATTCATTCATTCATTCATTTATTCATCCATTCATTCATTCATTCATTCATTCATATTGTCAAACTAGTCCCTGTGTTTCCGTTTTTCCAACCCACTGACGTCACACACGTTAACAGGGCGTTGTCACCGTCCTTGCCAACCCAGCAAACACATAACATTTGTATAACATTTTTACGACGTCGGCCCAACGTCTTCGACGTTGGGCCGACGTTGTACAAATGTTATTAGATTGTTTTGTGTTTGCTGGGAACAACTCCATGATATAGTGTTGTTTTGAGACGACGACTGCTAATTATGTTCGATTGTGAATACAGCTCTGCACCTGTCGCAGCTTATATTACATGTATGTAGGGTTATGTAGGTCAATGGAATGTTCAAGGCAGCAAATCAAAGGCTAACAGTATACAATGCGTCTTTACATTTCAATCATATTCATCCTTCGCTACTGCACTGGAAAGTCATACACTTTCGTGCAAGATGGGCAACCTTAGCGGAGTATTTCAATTTGAAAACAAAAAACGTGGCGCGAAGTGAGGAGATGTTTGTTGTTTCTTAAACATCATTATTTTTCGTCGTTTGAAGCTGGAAATTGCGTAAGCAGCTGCAGCTCCAAATAAATGAAAAATAGAATCAAACAATTCAGCAGCACAGGGTTAACATCCGTTTACTAAGACGGGATCCTTTTTTCTGGTTTGCGATGTTTGAAGGAGGCTAACCTGCTTGGACTCACAGGCGCTTTGTGCACAGGAACGTAATATTGCAATGGTATCATCCTCCATCCAGTTCCTAATGTGCTCCATGTGGAACATCCTGGAATTTCATTTTCATCTGACAACATTCGCTGCCGTGCAAACAGAATATATTGACCCAGTGTTGTATTAATGTTAACCCGATATCGGGTCTTGCGTTTGCCACAAGACATAATTACACCATTTTTGCAATGACGAGATTTATTGATTGATCCCTTTATTATACTGACATTGTACATAATTTAATATTCCACAGTATATGATTTATATCATTTTTATAAATTGGCCCTATTAAACCATACAGCGCTATATTCTAATCCACAAGCTTCATTCCAAACCCTGCTGTATTTCAGAATCCACAATAGGCTCTCCTGTACTGGCTAACTTTAGCATATACATTCATTCATTCATTCATTCATTCATTCATTCATTCATTCATTCATTCATTCATTCATTCATTCATTCATTCATTCATTCATTCATTTATTCATTCATTCATTCATTCATTCATTCTTTAATTCATTCATTCATTTATTCATTCATTTATTCATTCATTCATTCATTCTTTCATTCATTCCAGACAGTATACATAACCGAATTTTCTATCATAAAACCAATCCTTGTGTTAACCGTCATCCTGCTAAGGTAATTCATTTAAACTTTCAACCACTTGAAGTGGTGTCTCGCTACCGCGACCCACATCTTCGAGTGGCTGAAAATGACTCATATTTGTTTAATTCGAACACAGATATTTGCAAATCTTGATTGTTCGGATCTGTATCCGTATCTGTATGTTACGTGGCAGTACGCACTATTGTGCTATCGCGCCACAGGTGCTATCGCACCACATTGTGCATTTTCTGGGGTCTCGCCGCATGGAAACTGCGCCTACGTTCATTGAGGTTCTTTTACGTCCAACTCTAGTTAAGTTAGACGAGCCATATGATTAACGTGGTTCTTTGAGCCCCACAACACGACATCGCTGCACGCATGTCCTAGTGTATACAGCACCTGGTAGTCCCAGGCGGTCACCCATCCAATTATGAACCGGGCGCGACGTTGCTCAACTTCAGTGATCGAGCCGACACCGATGAGCTAACGCCGTATTCTGTATGCACACATTTCATTCCCAATAACAGTGATTTGAGCGACTAATAAAACAGATTCAAAACGACAATAGTCGTGATCAGCAGGATAATTAAAGGGTTAACTTTTTTCCAACCCACTGACGTCACAGACTTTGGCAGGGCGTTGACACCGTCCTTGCCTAAACACCACCAAGACAACGACTTCAACCGTTGATAAAACAATGATTCAGCGTAGGACCAACGTCGCAGACGTTGGTCCTACGCTGAATCAATGTTTCTCTGAAAGTGCCATTTGCGACGGAATTGTTCCCGATCCACGACCGCCCAAGCGATGCCGATAAAGTGCGTAGGCTACTGCTTCCTTAAATGGAAAAAGTGTAGGCCCATAACCGTTCTTTGCGCACCGTAAGCGTATTTATTATCTTGCAAGATTAAATACGTCTACTTTAACCAATCGAAGAGCGTATCGGCGACTTCGTTGTTAAAACCGCTTGTTAGTTGCTAAGACGTCGCAGAGAGATTTCGACACATATCCACGATTTCGCTTTATCGCTTTAGCGATCTAGCAGTATGATGTAGATAGTCAGTTAAGCTGCCATATATAGTAAGCTATCCATACCCACGTCTGCATGCCCCCCCCCCCCCACGCATCTGGCTTTGTGTATTATTAAGTACCACATGTTTAATAATCCAAACATTTAAAAATCCAAACATGTTAATATCAGTTTTCTCGCTAATTCATTTTACTATCTTTTTCCAGTATAGATCTACAATTTCAGGGCCAAATGTATTTTTTTCTAAAAACCGTTTTGACTGTGGTATAAATGAAAACTAAATGCGGCATAGACGAAGAGCCTGGACGAAGTATGGGCGATAGTGTAGGTCGAATCATAAAAGCATGAGCAACTCTCGGATTTCAGAGCGTTTTTACCAGAGAAGCTGCACTGGTAATAGCAAGAATATATAACCGCGCTGTGATCGGATAGAATATGACGTCGCAGAATGTCCATCCAAATGTCAGAAAGCAGCGCGAATTACCACAGTAAATTATGACAATTCAAGAGCTTCTCGTCGTCTATAGAGTGGTGATAATTCTCCCGTCTGTCTGTAGCAATAAACACGAGACATTGACCCAAATAAGATTTAATGTTGGTCCAGCGTCTCCGACGCTGGCCCAACATCAAATCTGCATTGGGTAGAGGTTTAGTGTAAGCCTGTTTCTCTCATTTCGTTCGGCTTGGATCGTCCACTCCACCTGAGACTAGGTCTCGTGCTTGTCTGACATTTGTCTCGCGTGTAACACTATTCTTGTAATAACTTTCTGCCAACTTCAGAAAGATGACTGAATGGATGAATGAATGATTGAGCAAACGGACAAAAGAATGAATGAATGAATAAATGAATGAATGAATGAATGAATGAATGAATAATTGAATAAATGAATGAATGAATGAATGAATGAATGAATGAATACATAAATGAATGAAAAAATAAATGAGTGAATGAATGAATGAATGAATGAATGAATGAATGAATGAATGAATGAATGAATGAATGAATGAACGAACGAACGAACGAACGAATGAATGAATGAATGAATGAATGAATGAATGAATGAATGAATGAATGAATGAATTATTTAATTAATTAATGAATCAACGAACGAGCGTACGAACGAACGAATGAACGAACGAACGAACAAACAAACGAACGAACGAGCGAACGAAAATACGAACGAACGAACGAGCAAACGAATGAATAAAGCTAAGTGGCACCGGGGATGGTTAGAAACACATTGCCCTGCAAACGTTCTGTTAATAATACGTTTTTGGTCTGCCCTTATACACTGTTATAAAATGATGTGAAATATTAGGCAACAATCGATTTGGTCAAGGCTGTAATACATACCTATTAAAGTGTAATATTACTCCTAAAGTCCAGGCCTACGACGCTAGTCCAAAGTTAAACCCACATATTATCAACGTGTCCTGCTACTGGGGTTGATCTCAGAGCAATCTATTATACGAACCACAACAACTACGGTGAACAAAAGTAACGTTATATAATGTAACAATATTCTGCTCAATATCTGTCTGCGAGCACCATTTGCCATATACAAATTGCAGCTTATCGTACAATCGGCGACAGTTTCAATCAACGAGAACCTGTTAAATATAATGGAGCACTTTACAGTGGGGTTGAGACATATACCTCCTGTGAACTGCTAGTGCGTTTATTTCGAAAATAAATATACACTTCTGGACAAGTTTTGAATGTTGATACCATGTGCAATCAGCCTTTCGAGGACAACAGGTGCACATGGTACAGGACATGGAGGTCAGTGATCTAGACGGATTACAGATCTAGACATTAGTCGCATCCCGAGATTATCTGTTTCCTAGTCAAAAGGACGCAGTTTGTTTTAACGTTGGTACAACATTGATCCAGCGTTAAAAAAGCCTGCCTTGTGCGTCGGGTATTGTGTCTTTGTGTTGAAGAGATGGTGTGAACATGGATCCACTTTCCCTATTGTGCTGGTGGAGATTTGGTCATTGCCGACTGTCTGCCTGTCAAAACCAGCTGAAATGTCTTCGGGGGAAATTGTCCATTTGGCACGAAACATCAGCCCGAAGCTTCTCCAAGGCTGGCCAATAGTTTGAACACAGTCCAGCGTTGTTTCAGCGTCTCGGATTGGTTTGTTTGGTGTATGGATATTTAGCGTTTCTTCTTTTGCGGTCACTGTCAACAGCGAAAGCATGGCTGATTTACCACCGGGGACAGGTTCAAATTGCAACGTGGGTGAGGTGGAGGGTAGTTTTTTCATCACAGTTTTTACCCCTCGGCCCGTTGGGCCCGAAGGGGTATTGTCGTCCCCTTCGTGCGCCGCCGCCATACTCTTTTGGCTACTACACCAACATGGTGCAACAGATTAAATTCATAATTCATACAAACATTCAACCCCTTCCTGCACTTTTTTTTACCTAAGGTCAAGGTCATAGGTCAAAGGTCAACGTCAAAGATTTAAAAAAAATCTTGTTAACGCGATAACTTGAAAAATAATTATTGGATCTCTCCAATTTTTTACGTGAAGTTACCCATGAGTAAGGAGATCACTGATTAGATTTTCAGCTTTCCACCGATAATCAAAATGGCCGCCACCTGGCGACTAATTTTTTTTTTGGACTTAATTTTTTTTTTCATAATTCCCTTGAAACCTGGCATATATAGGTTTTCAGGGTCTGCGAGTCTGTTGGCATTATCCGTTTTCGCGTGCAACCGAAAACGAGGCTATGGCGGCCATCTTTATTTTTAAATTACAAAATTCTTTGTTAACGCGATAACTTGAAAAATAATTATTGGATCTCTCCAATTTTTCATGTGATGTTGCCCATGAGTATGGAGATGACTTGATTAGATTTTCAGCTTTCAACCGAAAATCAAAATGGCCGCCACCTGGCGATTAATTTTTTTTTTAAATTTTTTTTTCAGATTTCCCTCGAAACCTGGTATATATAGGTTTTCGCGGTCTGCGAGTCTATTGGCATTGTCCGTTTTAGTGTGCGACTGAAAACGAGGCTATGGCGGCCATCTTGATTTTTAAATTTGATAATTTCTTGTTAACGCGATGACTTGAAAAATAATTATTGGATCTCTCCAATTTTTTATGTGAAGTTACCCATGAGTAGGGAAATAACCTGATTAGAATTTTAGCTTTCCACCGATAATCAAAATTCCCGCCACCTGGCGACTAATTTTTTTTTATTTCCAGTCTATTAGAAGTCTATTAGAATTGTCCGTTTTCATGTGACACTGAAAACGAGGCTGCGGCGGCCATTTTGGTTTTATCAATTTTAATAAATCGTTCTTATTTTCAATTAATTGCCTTGAAACATGGCATATATAGAGTCACTGCATGAGCCGAAGGGTATTTGAGTTCTTGCACGGTATTTTCCAAACTGTTCCAAATTATGGCGATGTGAGCAAATGTAGTTCGTCGTGTGTCATGTCATGAAGAGTAGGACATTGTGTGACCGCTTCAGGCTTCTTAAGAATAATTAAACTGAACGAAGAGGTGTGACACAATCTGTACATCAATACTCTGAAAATACATACATGTAAATAAAACTGATTCTATATATATCATAAATATCATGGATTTAAATTGAAAATCATTGTTATTCGGCAAATCCCATACGTTAGCCTTGTTTTAAAACTGGGCCGACGTCGAAGACGGCGGTCCAGAATTAAAACAGCATGGGATCAGAATCAGCGTTTCGTGTACTGGCTTGGTGATAATAGTATTTTAAAAGAGGTATCCCATTCAGCAAGCCGCCCCGTCGCTATTTTAACCCTTTCAGCGCGGTGACCGTCTTTATGCGTCATGTAGACGGGGAAACTGTTTGCATGTTTTGTCGATTTCCGACGGGCTTTTGACACCGTTTGGCGCACAGGCTTAGAATACAAATTACTGCAAAATAACATTGGAGGCTATATGTATAACATAATAAAAATTAAAATTCAAGGTTGCTTAACAAATCGTATTTATACAAATATTGGTGTTAAACAAGGGTGTATGCTGAGCCCCACTTTGTTCAATATATATATAAATGACCTCCCAGAAATATTTGACAAGACATGCCGATAAACTCGCTTTTATATGCAGACGATTTAATTTTACTTTCTCAAACACAAAAAGGCCTTCAGACGTCGTTAAACAAACTAGAGGAATATTGTAAAAAATGTAAATTGGAAATAAACACAGAAAAAAAAAAATTAACATTTACCAACAAAAAACATATGACAAAAACAGACTTTCACCTAGGAAATTTCATTCTAGAAAATACGACACCATATACTTACCTAGGAATACAAAACCAAGGCTAAGTCAGTTTTTCAGAAATTTGACTATGGGGTACCATGGCTAAGTCAGTTTTTCAGAAATTTGACTATGGGGTACCATAGGACAAAAAAAACAGTGTGACATGTGTCTACCACAACATATCATGAAAATAATCAATTTTGATGACAAAGCGGCCATTTTGTTCTGAACAAAATTAATGCTAAGTTAATCATTTTTGTCCTATGGTACCCCAAAATCAAACATCTGAAAAAAATGAAAAATGACTTAGCCTTGTTTTTGTTCTGACCCCTTCTTATTGAGCAATATAGAAATTTCACGAGCGCAATCACAAACCTCACAAAGCAAGAAAGGCTATATTTGCTCTACAAAAATCAATATTCGACGATAAATTGAAGATAAATCTGGCATTAAGACTATTTGATCAACTAATTCGACCGATGCTAACATATTGCTCCGACATTTGGGGCCCATTTATTTCACAAAAAAACAAACACACAAAACAACTTATTAACATATCTACATCTTTTGATAATTACTTATTTGAAAAATTACACATAACATTTTGTAACATTTTTATGAATACATACCTGGACAAAAGAGGACCCCGATAAAACCATGATGTTCCAGTGATAGTATATTTTAAAGCCTTATTAATTTTCAACTATTAGCATTTTTTTGTCATTGTGTGTCTTTTATTTGTTTGATTGTAATGTATACTGTTATGTCTTTTAAATGTTTTTTTTGCAAAATTGTTTGTTTATGTAAACAGATGCAAATAAATATTCTTCTTCTTCATATGTATTGAAATGAAGCGGAAAGCGCCAACTAAGACATTTATGACGATTTCAAATTAAAAATAAAAACCTCTTTGATTTAAATAATGACTAAACGTGGAAGCCCCAGCTACAATAGAGGATCATATGGACGTTGCCAGACCACCTCCAATGGGGCTCTGGTGTAGTGGTCAGCGTTACCGCCTGTCACGTCAGAGGTAACGATATTCAGGTTTCTGAAAAACGTAATGTTTCTTCTTCGGCCTCACAACGCCAGGGCTTGACTTTTCAGCTGAATTAATGTTTGATCAGCGTCGTAGACGGTGGACCAACATTAATCCAGCATTGGTTCAATGCATCGTGTTTGCTGGACATCTTATGACGAGCGTGTTTTTCTGACCTTCATGTACTGATCTATTATTCCCAAGCAAGACAGAATAGCAATGACATATCAATCAGAACAAGATAATGGTACCTCGTTACAAATTATTTACATGCACGCTTTTTTATATTTTTTTTGCGTGAAAATATTTTATTTAGATAAACATTCAGCTTCAAAGACACAAGATATAATCTGAAATAAAAAATACATTGAATAATGTCAATACAAACAATTATTGCTTGTATGACCTCCGCAGCATACACAGATTTATTACATCGTCATGGTGATCGGAAAAATCTCCACTGGCGCCATCGTGGTAAACGCGAGACGTTGAACCAGTGTTGTGATTAAGTTGGGCCAGCGTTGCAGACAATGGGCCAACAATAAACCAACACTGGGTCAGCACATCTTGTATATTGACATTCACTGCTGTGTGGGTGGCAACATTTAACCAATAACCGCTAAATTATTTAATTGTAATTTTCACCACCCACTTGAAGTTGTGTCTCGCTGACGCGGTCCTTAACTTCAAGTGGGTGAAAATTATTCAGATTTTACAAAATGGAAGCCAACGATTTTGTAATCTTGCTGATGGATGTCGCGTTTTATCTTTAACATGTTCAAAAGCTGGTGTTTAATTTGCTAATAAAGCAATGAAAACATGAATATAATCGGGAGAGGTGGTTGAAGGGTTAATATAATTTTTTTATCGTTAATTGCACGAAAATAGGTACTTCCACAAAATAAAAATGGCCATCACTGAAAAAGTGGCTATCTACGGCTGGCGTCAAATATGTTGTGGATGTTGGTTCGAGCCCCGTTCCAGGCAGTTTGTGAGTGTCTTCACATAACCCATGTGAGATCACCATTTTTTATGTCACCCTGTCGACTGCAGTGAAAATAATGACGATACTATAATTAACCCTCACAGCGCGGGGATCGACTTTAGACGTCAGAATCTGACACGTCTGTAGACGTCAGATTCTGACATCTAAAGCCGATCCCCGCACTGTAAGAATTAAAATATATTTATAATGGCCGTAGACCCATAACATAGGAAAGGGTGGAAAAAAGCCAACTAAGACATTTATGATGATTTCAAATCGAAAAAACCCTTTGATCTCCATGACTTATACAAAGATAATTCAGTGTTGTAAGAGTTAATGAGAGGATGACCTTCCCAACGAGTAATCATTGCGAATGAATTTTATGTTCACCGAACTAATAATCGGATATTTACCATTCCAGCCATCAAATGACTGCCATCATTGACTCAGCGTTGGGCGATGGTTTGCCACTGAATTCACTGTAGGCTGGGGTTATTCAGCCGCACGAATAACACCTTGAACTTCCTAAACCTAAAAACCCGTCGCCTTGACCTGCATGGCTCGCGCATCTCCTCTAATTGGCCGCGCCGCTGTCCATGTCGCACGGAATCCCCCGCGATGCGAGACATGTGACGTTGAACCAATGCTGGTTTAATGTTGGGCCACCGTCGCTCATTAAACCATCATTTGCTTGACGTTGTGGAGTGTCCGTGTTGACACCTGGATCCACCGTGATGTGTCCGTACAGACACCGGGATCAGTGGCTGATCCACAATTTGGCGGATTGGGTATTTTCTAATTCTAGGTCTAGCCGGCGGTATACCTTCAATACAAGGCTGGTCACGACGTCTCCACCCAGCAAACACTACACCTTTAACAATGTTATTTTAAGGTTGGGCCAGCATTGCAGACTGTGGACCAATAACAAAACATCGTTGGGTCAGTTTATTGTGTTTGCAGGTTTGCAATGTGTTTGCAATCATGTATTTATATTTGGTCGGCTCAACATTAAAACAATATTTTGGTGAATGGCTCGTGTTTGCTGAACAGGTTTCCGCATTAGTTTGACCTAGTTTTTATGCCTGTGATTGGTCGAAATTCAGAAGTAGCTCTTTTCTCAAAGTTTCTATAGCACTTTGTTTTCTATATCTCTCAGGCTTCAGCTTGTTTAGACCTGTAAGATCTGAATCCTTGTCCTTCTAGAAAATTATGCCGCTTCACTTATAGAAGCCTTCACTATTCCATTAGGGTTCATTTTTTGGATCAAGAGCAGTAAGCTATATTGGGAGTGTGCTACAATCGGTTAGCTAGCTTATGACGTAAGTGGCGGCCCAGAAAACACGATAAGTTGTATGTTGTACCAATAAAGCGTCAAATAACTAAATGTCGTGTGATACAATCAGGCCTGTAGTTCGGTGGGGGGGGGGGGGGGGCGAGTGAAAAGCGTTAAAAGCGAGGCGTCTCAACCGTTTGATTTCATTGGAGAGCACCAGAAATACACCTAAGTAGGAGCTGTCCTTGAGCTGTCCTTGTCTGGTGGAATACATAGTTTTACAGTAGTAGAAGCTTCTAGTATATTTATATACGTTTATAATAAATTGACTCTCTAAGGCTTTTTTACCAATCCAGTGGCTGATATAACTGGAATTTGAGATGGATTAATCATAAGTATATGGTAAATTTCAAACGTAGAATGTTTATTATCCCCGGAATCCGCATCTCAGCTAGACAAGAAGGTATAATATAATATATTGCCTATAAAATGAGAATAAATGAGCTAGACCTACACTATGTTCTATGTAGGCCTTACGTTTTTGTTTAAATGTTGACTAAGAAAATTGATGATGGTGGAAAATGTTATTTCACACCAACAATTTCAAGTCAAAAAGTACGAGCCTAGTTTATTATCAATACATTTGTGTTAATCATATCGGTAAAGTTTCTTAAGAACTCTCATTGCAAATTTAAATGCAATCCTAGACACAGTTCGCGAGCTTTTTGTGCGAGCATCGTATCTAAAAAAATGTACCTTTATGTCTTTGTGTTAGAAAATGGAGAAGACTTTACATAAGCAAAACGAAAATATCGCGAATATTTGATTAGCTACATAATATTTAGCTTCAAACTTGATAGTGTATACAGTCCAATAAGCTGAAGATTATAGCTTAAATCAAATCATTGAATATGATAACGTTGGCGGCCATTTTTAATTTTTTTATCCGAATTGGCCCATAGTACATTAATTAAATATTTGTTAGCTATAATTAAGTAGTGTGTACGGTGAAATAAACTGTTATAATGAAAATTATAACTTTAATGATATATTTGAATATGTTAATTCCGTTATGCTAATTTTTGGGTTAAATAAGCATCAGAAATATATCCAAAGATACTGAGACACAAATTATAAAAAAAAATGAAAAAAAATGAAAAATTCTTAAGCGCCCAACTCCTAGGAGGGCCGAGCTCAGAGGCGCAATCCATCCTTATCAAATTCCTAAGAATAGTCGCAGGAAATAAGCATGGTCGTCATCAAGAAGCCGGGAAGCAGAGGAGCTAGGGCTGAAAAGCCAGATCTAAGAAATGCAATTTAGGCAGTTTTATGAAAGAGGTAATATTTTGAGCTACACGAAGGGGTGCAGGCAGTAAATTCCAGTGAGGAAACAGAAAAGCAAATTAAATCGCAAAATGCAGAGAAAAAATCGAGATTTAGTGCAAACAAACCCGAATCAGTTTGATTTTGCGGCCATTTTGAAATTTAAGTTATACGGGTCAAAGTCGATCGGGGTGTTCCTTTTATCTGATTCAGGACATCAAAATGTACCCGTGTGAGAAATGTGTTACTTTTATCATAATCTGAACACTACATCGCCTGGGCACCTCTACTATATGAATGTTCCAAGTTTTGTGGCGCCGACCCAACATCTAGAACACTTCGGTTCAACGTATTTTCTTTAACCATGGACGCTACCCCGAAAATGATAAACCTTGTTGGTCTAAAGCTGGGCCAGCGTCGTAGACGTTGCTCCAACAAAAAGCCAATATTAGCTCAACGTAATATGATTGCTGGAATATTTCAGACTTATATTTGAGGGTGTATGCCGCATTGGTTCAAATTTTCGTGTTCGGTCAGCCAGACCCATAGCTCATACCACAAAACATTTTTCATCGAAGTAGAAACGTTGTTCAATTAAGCGTTGGTCTAACGCTAACTGTCCCGACGTTGGCCGAGCCTTCACACAATGTTGTGCCACCGTTTTCAGATTGATATCCCGTTCAGCTTAGTATTGTTATCGCAGACTTCACGCACTGTGGACTGCAGCAGAGAAAAGGGGGTTAAAAAATAGGAAATGCAATTTTACTTCTGGCGAGGAACTCACCCCGAATCGATGGCTAGGATACATTTTTATGTCGTTTTTTATCTCGTATATGCAACAGCATATCCTCCAAACTGGAACATATAATGTTATCTGTAAGTCTTTAACTGACTGGAATTTAACAGTTCACGAGTGACACGAGTGACTATGCCACCAATTGAAGACCGAGGATTTAGACGCTTTACAAGGTTTCAATTTCATTTTATTCCTATTATTGCCCATGGAAAAACTATCAGCTTAAAAGTAGTTGGGAGCAGAAAAAAACGTTATCTTGTACATGTATTCATTTAATAAATTATCCCCAAAGCAATAGGCTATCGAATTTAAATGTGTCGCCTTGTAGCCTTGGGACGAAAGAACAGTTCCCGGCAAATTGTGAAAAATAGATATTGGCATCGCCCACAAAAAGAAGCTGCAGGACCGTCGGGGAGGAGAAGCCGTGCATTCTCATCAAAATCTACACGCAGGCCCGATGCCGGCTCCAAGCTGGGCTGACGTCGCAGACATCTGTCCGGCTTTGAGCCGGCACCGGGCCTACACCTGTTATTGACAGGGTGTTTATCATGCGTGTTTTAGCCCTCAGACACAATAGCTCCCAGATGACTGGGTTTCACACACACGTATGCTCATCACTCAGGCCCTGAAGCTTCTGGCGCTATTCTCCAGCAATTTAGCCATCGGCGCGCCGCGTTTATTTGATACCCCCTGTTTCATAAGAGATGAAGAACTGCCCGCTGACCAGGTACAGCCGCGCGACACAATCCTAATACGTGTAATATCGCCCGTGGAAAAAAACATTGTACTTGGAAAAAGAGCAGTTGAAAAAACGTTATCTTGTACAAGTATTGTATTCATATAATAAATTATCCCTTCAATCGCTAAGGTAAAGAGTTTTTCACTCACTTCAAGTAAGTGAAAAATACTTCGATGTGTACAATATTAATCAAAACATATTCCAATTAAGCAATTTTAAGGCTTATTTCTCTTTCAAATTGTCCTGACGGAAGGACAAAGGTCAAAGCTAAAAGCGGTTATCCACAAACACGAGACATTGCCCAATGTTGTTTTGATGTTGGCCCACCGCCTTTGACGTCCGTCCAACATCAAAACAACACTGGGTCAATGTCTCGTGTTTGCTGGGTATAGACGTGATTAACACTTTACAATTTTATCCACCTGGTCTGTTTGGTAAGTTGTCCAAAATATTTACAGAGGGTGAGCGTCTATGACTGAGAAGTATACGTGACCGACTTGTCCTGAAACCGTCTGGAGGGCAGTGCCCATGTTTATGGCTATTTTGTTATCAAGATTTACCTAAGGCCAAATTGCTTGTGAGGAAGAGTGATGAGGATTCACTCATATTTCCCCTCTTGTTTTGTGACCGACACACAGTGGTCATATTTCTGATAGTAGTTTTTCCACGAGGTTCCTAATTATGAATCTAAAATGTGTGAAGTGCATAGTAGGCCTACTGACCATCTCTATAACGATCCCTTAAAGCTGATTTGTAGAGATATAAGGTTGCTAGCCCACTGTACAGTGTACAATGTAGGCTTTGTACAACGTAAAAAATACAAAATGCGATGTTTCCCAATTAGGGCTAATGTCTGCTAAAACATTGTGATAGTTCGACATCGCGTTGTTATACCCTATACTACGATTAAACCCTTACAGTGCGGGGATCGACTTTCCACAGCGGTATCTGACGTCTGTAGATGTTAGATTCTGACGTCTAAAGTCGATCCCCGCACTGTATTATAATGGCCATAGACCCATAACATATAGCTCTTTAAACGAAGAAAGAGCTAATTAAGACATTATTGATTATCCTTTGGTCTCCGTGGTTTATATTAAAATATTTCAACGTTTGAAGGGTTAAATATCTGCATGTAGTTACTCAAAAATATAATAATTATTGAAATTACAATCTAAGAAGAGATTAGCATAGCTCAATTTAATTATTACACGACGGATAACATATATTTATTTAGATCCGCTAGTGATTCAATTGGGTGAATACATTTTTTTTAACTTTATTTAATTATGGATTGTGGCTCCCATCAATATATAAATGTATCAACGTTTTTTTCCTTTAAAACAACATATTTTCTTCACAGACAGACAGACAGACAGACAGATATTTTATCGACAGAAAGAAAGCCAATCCAGACTTATTTGTCATAGAAATAAGAGAGATGTGTACATCTATATACGACATTGTTAATTTGTTGAAATCATATGACAATATACATAGTATGACATACATAACTAAAATCATGTTAACTGGCATCGCTATAAAAAAACACTGGGTATTACGATAATATGAGTGACTGCTACTTAGAACAAAATTGAATGGCATTGTCAAGATAACATTTTTCACAAAGAAAGATACATTGGATACATTGGTTACAGATACATAGCAGAACACAAGAATGAGCTCGTCTGGGAAATGCAATGTGAAGGGATATAATTTTATTTTACTTGAAAAAAACAAGAAAAAACAAGAGAGCAAAAAATGTGCCATAAAGAAGCTCCTATTTTTCAGTACTGAAATCCGTCGACCATAAAATTGATTTGATGTGTCCTCTGATACAAAACAGGTCGTGAATGATAACAGCTAAACGTGGATTTGTACTGTCAATGCGTCACTCATATTCCCTGACTCACCCGTTAGTCATCGCAGCAAACATCACAAGACGTCGAGCCTGCGCTGCTTTAATCATTCACCGTGTTAGCTAGCCTTACAACGTTGTAGCTGTTTGAGAGAGACTCACAGGTTATCAGTGAGCTATTTTACTAGTCAGAGGACAGGAAAAGTGTTATCATCAATGCAGGTAACAATTTGAGAAAATCTCCACAAAACCGGAGCGGGCTTAATTTGGATAAAAACAAACACGTTTTCTCTCAGAGGGACACCGTTCAATTACCAAGGGGGGGGGGGGTGTAGTATTTTTGAAATAAAAATTGTCAGATACAATTTTTGTGAAATAAATAATTGTCTGAAGGACATGTAAACAAATCTCGACTCCTTACCCTCCAGATCAATAATAAGCCTAACTAGGAGTTCCACTTTGTAGAGAAAAATTGTTTTCTAAGAAAGTGAAATAAATATTTTGATTGAAGTGAAGTGTGAAAAAATAACGTTCTGCAGATAGGAAATGAAATAAATAATGTGTCCAGTTTTCAAAAACTCTAGCCGCCTAGTTATTGAATGGTGGCCCATGTGCTAGACGGATTCATGCATGTAGATGATATCGTAACAACTCTTTGTACAGCTTTCCAAATTCCCAAAACTGGCGTTTATATTGGCTGCAAATGCCTGAAGTTTATACTCATATCAAAGGCTTGTCCCAATGAAATGCATGTAATTTTGGATGGACGTGATCTCAAAAGCGTTGGTCGCAGTGAGCAAAACAACACATCAAAATACTCACTCAGCCAATTATGAAACGTCTACTTATCACGCTATCAGTGTGTGGAAGGTGTCACTGCTTGGTCGGGGTCAGTCAGTTTGACCTTGTTCTTAGGCTTCCGATTGGTCGAGATGGTCATCTCCCATCGCCATGGTCACCTGGGGACAGGACGGCCTTCCGCAGCCGTCGCAATCCCACGAGCCTCTCTCTGATGCCCAGATTTTCGGAGTGCCTATCTTGATTTAGGGTCCGTGGGAATTCAATATCGCGTAGTCGGCCATCGTCCAGATGCGACAGCGATAACCGCGTTATTAAAAGGAAAACAGTCAATCGGAATCCGCGGACAATCACGCCAGATGTATCTGACTGTGTTTCACCGACTAGCCAAACGATTCATACCCGCTTTAAAATCCGCCAACTCGGGCACAGTTTCTGGCCAATGTCTCTTTGTTTCTTTTGGCTCGGCCGCCAGGGCTCGAATTTCAAATTCTGTATCTGGGGCAGTGTCATCTCATTCATCTCACCATTCTCGTGAGGTTCTCATGGCCTAGTTTAGCCTACATGTACACAAAAGTGGTTTAAAACCCCATTCATTTCATTTAATTTTTGGCCGGATGTTAGTCTTGTTTTGTCGAGGGTGAAAATCAGGAACGGTTAGCGCTATTTGTGGAAGAGAAAATGAAAAACACACATATCTTTCAGTGCGATTTTCATAGAAACGATGAATGTCTTAGCAGAGGATATAAGATCAGTATATGTATCAGAAAAAAAATTCTAATTCTTTGGCACTCGTATATGTAAACAATAATTTTTTATGTTATTGATTTTTGTAATATTTTCTGTTATACCAGAGGGCGTATACCCAGTGAACACAAAACATTTGTATAACATTTGTACAATTCTGGACCAACGTCGAGGACGTTGGGCCGGCGTTGCACAAATGTTATACAAATATTTTGTGTTCGCTGGGGACGTGCCTTTGCCAACACAATCATAAGATGACGCTAAACACAGTGCAACAGTCCTTCATACTAGACAGGCTAAATGCCTCAATTATCTGATATGAATTTTTAATAAAAAGAGGGTCAAAAAACACCCAGACAAATAATATTATCTTAGAGTTGACGTAGAACAGAATGTAATAGTAAGTGTTTTCACATGAACGACCACATCATCATGTTGCACGCAAAAAATAATTTGTTGAATTAATGATATGAATATGGTTTCCTGCATCACAAACAATATACATATATATAACATCTATTGTGTCTCCATTATAGTATTGTGGATGGCTTCTTCACCATGTACCTAACCATTATTAGGGGAGACATACATCCGCATAAATCACGTGGGGAGCTTCTGTGACCGAGAGGTAGCGTGCTCGGCCTCAGACATCCAGGGTTTGAATTTCGAATCCTGTGTCTGGAGGTCAGTGTCACTCATCTCACCATCCTCAGGAGGTTCTTCTAGACCAATTTAGCCTATATGTGCACAAAAGTGGCCTAAAGCCCGATTTATTTCATTTTGTTCGCTCAGCGTCATTTAACAGAATCTACCGTGGGAATTTTCACTCACTTGAAGTTCTGGATTGCGTCAGCGAGACACAACTTCAAGTGAGTGAGAATTCCAATCAGTAGTCCGAAAATCCAGCCATTACATAGGCCTATTTCAGTCATTGGAAATTGGAATAATTAACGTATTTCCAGATACAATTACTGAAAATATGCATGAGCAATACAACACTTAATATAACGTGCTTTTGAAACAAGAACATTTTATACAATGCCCTTGATTGTAGTGAGAAAGGTCATTTGAAACGCAAAGGGAAGTTAAATTAAAAAAATGTTTTGTTTCTAAGACAAATAAATAAATATATTGTTCTCTATAGATGTCTTTGAAGCTGTATGATTGCTGATGCAATTTTCAGGCCTATATAGGCAGAGATGGGTTAACCCGTACAGCTCGGGGATCGACTCTAGAGGTTAAAATCAGAATCTATTGCGGGGATCGCCTTAATCGATCCCCGCAATACTTGTAATGGCCATAGACCCATAGCATAGGTATTCAAATAAAGCAGAGAAAGCTAACTAAGACATTTAGGCTGGTTTCAAATTGAAAAAACCTTTGGTCGCCATGATTTATGCCAAAAATATGTCAGCGCTTTATAGGTTAAAATTGTCGGTTCTACCAACTATACATTATATATACATCTGATATAAGCGACACATAGTATTCTTTATTATGCGTATTTTGTCACCTTGGCATTAACATGTGCTGATTACCACTTCAGAAAGTGACACTCAACCATTTCAGCTCCAATGACATAAATTATCTTCCAGTTCAACTAGAAAAGTGCGCGAGTATCGAGTGATTATAACTGAAAGTGGATAAAAACTAATACAACAGTGGAGCCTGGCACTTGCGAGATTGAGCGGATCGGTGGCATCACAACCGCGAAACTATTCGCAACGATTCAAAGCTGGTTTAATGCTGTTCCAGCGTCTCAGACGCTGGAGCAGCATTAAACCGACTTTGAAGCTGCCGCCCTCTAGCCTATATATATACAGCTGACGCTTACCTGTTCGGTAACATAGTTTTACTGAGTAAGTACCACGATGATTGATACTGGAAATAGGGCCGCGTGCAAGCGCCAGGCTTGTACTTCACCTACTTCGCGGAATTACTTGCCGGTGGCATGACGGAGCCTACATACCGCATTGGCTCACTGCTGGTTAGATGTCGGGCCAACATATATGACGTTGGTTCTGCTTTGTCAAATAAATTGTTTGTTCTGTGAGGACATCCCCACAAACACAGAATATTGAAGCAATGCTGGATAGATGTTGGTCCATCGTTTACTACGCTGGATCCGGAATCCAACCAACACTGTGTCAGGAGCTCTTGTTTGCTGCTGGGCAAGCACGAGACGTTGAACAAATGTCAATTAAATGTTGGCCCGCCGTCTGCGACGTCGGCCCACCATAAATCCAACACTGGATCAACGTTTCTTGTTGGGTCTGAATGCATTCTTAATCCAGGTATGACGTCATATTGGGCGGTGATGAGGTAGAAATATGATTTTCTCATTACATCAATTATCTAATCCAGAAGGTACATGATGTTACGCGTCGTCTCATGCATGAGGGCCCAAGGCTCTCTCAGGCTGATCCGTATACAAACTTACTATATGGGTCTATTATAAGCCTTGTAGGATTCATTGATTTAATATATTTAATTTAATATGCACAAGATACACAAAATAACGTAGATATTGTTCAATCGCTACAAAACGAATATCAAAGACGTAACGTATAATAAATAGGCCCTACGCAATTTTTTGCATATTATTATGTCAATACACGCGTATACATGGGTACATCGGGATGATGTTCAGAAATGAAGACATCACTAGTAGGCCTAATATATGGATATGAAAAGGTGTATCCGCTACTTAACAAAGTGGCAGATACACCCTTTCATATTCACGGGGAAGAAATATTATTGTTGCTGATGTGGAAACAAATTAGAGAGGATATATTTATACTTTTATTAAAAACCGTTTCACTGTTGCTATTTCTGCGCCGCTACCCAGACATATAGCTATAAGGGCCGCATTGAGTTAGGGGTTCTCGCTGTACAGGATTCCAGAAACGACACAGCATGCAATATACTCGTTTGTTGACATTGCGGAATCTTCATATCCATGACAAACGAACACAGTTCATCTCTGTAACAGCGACAGTGTACCTGCGGGCCAGCTTCGCAGACTTTGGTCCGTAATTGCGCTGGCGTTGTGGAATGTTTGCTGCAGCATTGTGGAATGTAGTTGGTTTGGACGACCTGATTGCAAATTGCTGGAATGACTATCAAGTCTAGCTGTATACGCAGGCGCACTTCCGATTGTGTGCTCTGCACTTCCGTTTTGACGGGGCTTGTTCATAAATGACACATAATGTATCCATGTTGGCCATCCGTCCGCAGAAACTTAGAAAAGAGATTATAAAAGCCGTAGACCACTCTATGCATGTTTTTGGTTATAGTTATTCCCCAGTTGGCTCTATCTCTCTAATCCGCGCGGTACTTTCTGGGTACAGATTTGGCCCGTGCTGGTACACAGTGGACTTCTCCTTTAAACTGGACATCGACAGATCGGGCCTTTCAGTGCGGGGACCGAGTTTAGACGTCAGAATCTGACGTCTATAGACGTCAGATTATGACGTCTAAATTCGATCCCCACACTGAAAGAATTAAAAAGTGATAATTTTCGTAGACCCATAACTATGATAACATAGGTATTCAAATGAAGCGAGTAAAGCTAACTAAGACATTAACGATGATTTCAAATTAAAAAAAACCCTTTGGTCTCCATGTTTATACAAAAATATTTAGCGTTGTAAGGGTGGGATGTTTCTGTCCACTGTCCTCTTGATATGCCAGCTTCTCTCCACCCTCTTCAGACTTGATTTGCTCTCCACGCTTCTGTCAGCCACTGCGTTCTACCTGCGATGAACGATTGAATTACTGGGGCGGCAGGTAGACTAAGTGGGGATTAAGGAGCTGGAAGGGAAGTTGGGGAGAGAGGGGCGATAAGGTAAGAGGGGAAAGGGAGTCGGCCACCTGTACCTTCCATCAGCCACTGACAGACCGCGATCTAGGAAGATCAGCTACAGAGGATACTGGGAGAAAGTTGGCCAACAAACCGCAGTTTGTTGATTTTGCTTAACAGTACACTGCATTAGGCCCATATATACAGTACAAACAATTATTTACGCGACACTGGGCCTGCTACTGGCATAAGTCAGTCCTAACTATTATAAATCATTAAATTATTTCAGGGCAGGGATCGACTTTAGACGTCAGAATCTGACGTCTGTAGACGTCAGATTCTGACGTCTAAAGATGGTCCGCTCACAGATTGGTTGATATTTAAGACAAAATGTTTTCTCCAGTTGGTCAGTGAAACGCGCTCTATAGGCCTATATATCCCGTCGTCTGTATAAGCGTTTGCGGAAATTGCTGGTCTTGCTGTACTCGATGGCGCCATGCTGAAGAGCAATTTACGCGCGTCTTCCGCTGTCCACTGTCTCACCGCAGGTGTTCGACCTGCAGTAAATACCGCCATTTCCCAGTTGAATATTTAACGCTCTTTACTGTCGTTTGTCTCACAGCGCAAGTCATCGACTTCTGAGGATTTCGGCAAGACTAATTACAGCCCACCAAAATGGCGGACTCGTTTATAATGAAGTAGAGACACCATCCCAGCAAACACAAACTATCTGTATAACATTTGTACAACGTTCGTTGTACAAATGTTATACAAATGTTTTGCGTTTACTGAGATGATCAATAGGCGAAAAAGCGTTCCCACACGTAAGCCATACACCCGCATTTCGCCGCGGGTAATCGGCTTGGTACTATCATAATACTATGCCAAACACCACAGCAAACGATGACGTCTTTCACAACTTAACCTTAGACCTGTTCGCAAAACGTATGCCGCTGCAGCTTCATATAGCCTAGGAGAGAATCCCCGTTTCAAACGACAGCGGCTCACGTTTAACTGGAACGGCCTTGGTGTGGTATTAGCCTAATTCCCTCTTCTCGCCACTCTGTTGTGAATGAACAAAGTGAATTCCCGCCGGCCACTCGATGCTCTGTCCACGTTGAATCAACGCCAACGACGTTGAGTTAACGAGTGCCCTTGTGCAGTGGTTAACGCTGCCGCCCGTCACGCCGGCGCTCGCGGGCTCCTATTCCGCTCTAGTATTCATACTTGAAAGAAACAAAATGTTTCTTCTTCGTCGACTTGTAGGCCTATTGTGGGTTTTGTGTCTGGAGGGCATGCAATGTCATCCTCAGGAGGTTCTCCTGTTGCAATTTAGCATATACGTGCAAAAGTGACAATACAAACCATGTTAGTTCATTTATTTATTCATTCACGCATTCATTCATTCATTCATTCATTCATTCATTCATTCATTCATTCATTCATTCATTCATTCATTCATTTATCATTCATTCATTCATTCATTCATTCTTTCATTTAATTCATTCAGTTCCATGCTGAAATGCCGCAAATGTGGAATACCATACGCTGCAATGTTAATGGCAAATGGCGCTGCTAATTATTGATATTTACAGTAATGTGTAGAGCAACATTATATTTGTTTACCGCAGTTGTTGTGGTGCGTGTATCGAATTTCTGTCAGGTCAACTATACAGGAAGCAGGATGTGTCGACATTGGTTGGTTTGATGTTGGAACAGCGTCGCAGACACTGGCTGTGGTGCAGTGTTACACTATAATGAGTATATATTAGCCTTCACCTAAGGTGATTGTTACCTAATATTTCACATCATTAAAAGGGCGGACCCGAAACGTATTGTTAACAGAGTTCATTCTTTTGACGAAAGCAATATGATTTTTTTCTGCGTAACTTAATACTTCAATGACTTGGCAATTGTCCAATATGAAAACTGTCACGTTAAATACAGTGTTATTTAATTCTAACAATATACAATTATCGGCATTATGGAGGTTCCCTTCCAGTACGGGGATCGCGTATAGACGTCAGAATCTGACGTCTATAACAGAGAAAGATTCCAAGTACAGATGGATCTTTTCTGTGGTATATCATAAAGAAAATACCCCAACCCTCAAGAACGTCTCTGTCTTGATGTTTAATACCCAGGATGTTATGTAACCTTCTTGTTAAACCGTATCACGCTAAGTCAATTTATTTAAATTTTAACCCACTGACTCGCCACCGCGACCCACAGCTTCCAGTGGGTGAAAATTACTCATATTTGTTTAATCTAAGACCAAAGATTTGCAACTCTTGATATTTAAACATATATTTCGTGCTGAATAGCTGTGATTTAGCCTAGTAATAAAATAGATTAAAAGCGACTATAGTCGTGATTAGCAGACAAAGGGTTAATACAAACAGATGGATTACCACTCCCACATACTGTGTATATAAAGACAATATACCTGTTTCATGAAGAATAGACCTGAATCAAAGGGGGTCACAAGATAACTGATAAATTCGACAGGAAAAAGTAAATTTACACCGATTAACCAATACTAATGAATGACACAAATCAATACAGCAATTATAATTGATGTGATTAAGGAAATAACTCCCGATATCAGACAGCGAGACAATGCTTTATTATATTCGTAATCGAAATTACCTAATTCGCTGGATCATGTTTTGGCCAATATGGTACGACAGTTTTATCAGCAGTAATGTAGGCTGTGTTATTAATAATAATTTTACAATCCTGGTTGAATGGGGTGCGGCCTAAAGTGTGTTATCCAAAACGAACGCTGGCTATATCACGGGCCAACGTCGGAGACGTTGGCCCGTGATATATCCACCGCTGGGCTGGCCTGGCGTACCGGTATACTGTGGCTTTTGATCTAGACCGGCAATAATGTACGTTTTTGGTTTTTCTTTTCAGTATCGCCGCCGGTGGATGTGAGGCAGACAGACAGGCGTACAGGTCTCTAGTCAGGCGGGTTGTCCTGCGTGTCAGCACATCTCCACATCTCTGGTCTGACAAGCCAGAGCGATCCGGCATCAAGAAATCAGCATCCTCAATCGGCAGGCCGGAGTGAGTTACTGGCGGCAGCCCCATCGGTCCGAGCCGCCGAGGCCTGTATTGACAGCAACAGAAAGCAACAGCCAATACCCCGCACCGGTTGTCAGGAGCGAGAGCGCTGCCGACAACAGCCCCAGTACCGCGGACCTCCAGAGAGAACACGGGAACCTCTGCCAAAAGTCAGCAGGAATTGGCCAAAGATCGGCCAGTAGCAGCCAGGGCGACCTGTACGGAGGCCAGAGTAGAGGCACACGGCGGCCACGGTGATCCCTGTGTGTCTAGGAGTGCAGAGGCTGGTATACCTAAAGTTACCACATCTACCCCTTGTGTACCACGTGCGTCCTCCTCTCGTCCGGATCCCCTCACCTGGAGTCCTCGTGTCCACGTGTCCGGCAGTGTGGCGAGCAGCATTGCAGGCCTATCGCAGGGTTATTGGGTGTGACCATCGTCTCTGTCATTAGATGGGTGTGTCTGCACGTGGTGGCTTATAAATCGATGTGATAGAAAACTAGAGTGGCATCAGCAGCCCCCGTGCAGGAGGTGTGGGCAACAATTTTTGGTCGGCAATATTAGCGTGTTGTGAAAATCTGGAGATCCTTCTAACAGCCTGGTGAGAAAGAAAGGACGGCCGAGAATCGCCTGGGCAACACAATAGATTATGAATGAGGGCCAATCATTTGGCGGTGGGTATTAGCCATTCAAGTGGCTGTAGTTGTTATTGCGCTGTAATCTGATCCAGTATAATACCCGCACGGAGTACTCGGCGTCCGGATTTACCTGGGTCTAGATCATCTGGATACTTGTGTGTTACTGGTCGACCAGAGAGCTGTCTGAGCTGTTCACATTGTGAAATAAAAAGTGATTCTGCACCTCTAGCTCTGCAGGTACACACTGCTTGATCCCGGATACCTACAGAGGGAATCACTGCTATTATACGGACTTAACAGATCCGCGCGATCCTGCAGTCTTCCACGTGGTATTGCATACCACCTGAGGCACAACGTTTTACAAGGCAACATGAGTGATATATTCGGTAAAATTTTTGGTGGCAAAGAGAAGCACTCGCACAAGGATAAGGGGCACCATCATCACCAACACCACGCCGAGAAAGGATCATCTTCATCCTCAGCTGTCACGGCAAATCCTGGGAAATGGGGAGATTTTTGTGAGTATTTTTCTAATGTTTTAATACCCTCCTAAACTAGTAACTTTTTCAGATGCCTGACATGGTATTCTGTACCATTCTGGCGATACTGAGGGTTTCCATCATTCGGTAGGGCCCATGCATAGGCGAAAATATGTTATTCTGAATGACGGTGGGGTACAATAGGAACTCCCAATCATATACTCGGCAGAAATACTTCATCAGCCACGATTAAAGCAACCTTAATTTATATCACAAAAGCTGGTACTTAACATTATCATGATTATTGAAAACGAATATAGTGGTGCTTAGCGTTTGAAGGGATAAATCGTCCCCTTGGATATGAAAGGGTGTATCTGCCACTTTGCAAAGTGACAGATACACCCTTTCATATCCAAAAGAAATGGTATTTGCTTTATTCGAGGGAGTGTCCACGTTATATACCAGTGTATACCATACATTGAATTAAATAATATTGAAAAGAACATTGAAAAGCTTGTCTGGTTTGCATTGTAGAGGATGTTTATAAATCTCTATTATGAGTTAGCTCACTTTTTACGACACAGATACTTAATGTATTATCATAAGTGGCTATTATTTAACTCTGTATTTTAGATATTATGCGGCAGATTCAGCCATGAAAATATTGAGTTGTAAATCGCATTAATGGTATAATATGCCGTAATACTGGTATCATGGTTATTATTTGCCGGCTCATTGCGGCTTTAATGGCAACAAACTAACAGATATAGAAGGAGCGACTATTTGAACATGTTGTGTCGTGTTAACTTGATTATAATTAAGTCCTCCAGCAGCCAAAGTCTCGTATGTGCCACTTATTCGAGTGGCATATACGACCCTTTGCCTACCAGAGAATAAATTGAAAACCCGAATTGATATAATTATCCTAGATTAAGAAACTCCGGCGTCGGTTTTAATGACATTGTTCACGTAACTCTCCTAATTTAGTGTCACGCCTGATTGTTCTTGTATTTCGGTTTCGTTTCAGTCATTAAACCTACGTACCCCGACCTCCAGTCAGCCAGCTTGACTCAAATTGCTGTCATGATAATGATCTTGATCGAACAACTGGGTATTTTAGCTGCCTGACTCGCGTAAACGAACAAAACGGAAGGCAAATGATCATTGATTGCGCAACTAGGGCCACCGATGTGCCAACGCCCATTGCCTATTGTGTGAGAAGTCCCAGCCTGCATTGACCCAGCAGTGGTATAATGGCGAGTCATCTTCTGCGACGCTGGTCCAACATTTAACCATCAATGGGTGGGCGTCTCGTGCGTGTCGGGACTCTGGTGAGACGAATGAGGTGTTAATCATGTTAATCAGGTAATAATTAGGTGCTATGAGGTGCATGTTTTCATGTAAAGAGGGGCAATCAAGAGGTTGTTAATGAGGTGTCTGAATGATATTGCATTGAATAAAGAAGGCACGGCTCCCGCGCACAATCATGACAATAGCTTTATTACAAGGGCCGGGGCATTGGTTCCGCGAACTCAGGTGAACCCACATGGGCATGATACCCCCTCTTGCCATGAAACAGCTCTGTGTATTCAAAGGAACCATGACTCCTTTTCATGGAACAGCACTGCGTATGCAAAGGAGCCATGGCTCCTTTGCAGACGCAGTGCTGTTCCATTTCAACAAAGGGGCACTCATTTTATTACGCAGGGCTTTTCAATTTCAACAGGGGGCATCATGCGCCTGAGAGTATGCCCGGATCTGCAATAACATGCTACTGATCGCATTATACGTGTATTTCTAAAAGCTTAAAATACCTGTTGATCTAACATTAATTACCATAATATGGTCAGGTCGCATAAGCGCAATTTTGACCCAGCGTTGGGTCAGCGATACTTGTTAGTTATCATAATATTGGGATGTGAATTGTGTATTCTCGAATTTGTATTTCAATTCCAAAGTAACGATTTATCGACAAAAAAGTTGTGATATAAGAATCAATCATCTTCCATTACAGCCAAATTGTGTTTTGATAAATGTACTATATGTATACAGTGTATGTAAAATTAAAAGGATTGTCAAACATCATTATCAGATTTTCAAGTACAATATTCCGACATATTTCAAGTTCAATTAATTAGTGAATATAATTTGTGTATGTGGTCTACTGCTTGCCACGTGTCATCAGATTGACCACAAATATTTTTTATTGCTAAAAATGTTGCGTTTAAACCTGATCATGTGTAATTTGTGGAAATAAAATGGCTAAAAACGGCTATAGACGTCATTAGCACTCGAAGGGTTAACCCTCTTACTACACAGGTGCTGAATCTAGTTTTCTATAATCATCAGACGTGAATTTCCGCTGCAATTATGACTTCAAGGTGATTGAAGATCACCTGAATTTATCAATATAGAAACGAAACGTCGCCATGCTCACAACGCTGTATGTTTTTTTATATCAGGCCTATATAGTCTTATAATGCGATTTATAAATGAGACACGATACTTCAGACCACAGACGTATTTTTACTATAACACACGCAACGCAATCTGACGTCAACTGGCCGACCCATTATAGATATTCTAGGTTATCGGCAAAAATACGTATTCACTGATACAATGACATTGGAAACAGTATGACCGGCCATGTATAAATGAATACTCAATCGGAGAGACATATTAAGTATTTCCGTGTCATTGACCTCATCGGTCAGCATTCCGCCAGACACTCAACAACATTGGCCGGATGTTGTTTCAATGTTGGGCCAATTGTACGCAAATTGGCCAAGCTTTGAGGAAATGTTACCTGATTGCCGGAGTGTGTTCAATGTGCCCAACAAACACGATACATCGGCCCAATATTGGTTAGATGCTGGGCCATCGTCTACGACGCAGGCCAAACATTAAATCAGCAGTTGTGTTTGTTTGTGGGGTGAATCTTGGTTTCAGCTATATACAGCAAGCCGATGGTATAAAGTTGAACCGATTTCACACAATGTTGACCCAGCTTGTAATTATATATTCATAGGGAAAATAATGAAGATTTTAACAGACTACGTCGTTGCTTGCCGCTAATCATAATATTTGAAAATAATGACGATTTTAACAGACTACGTCGTTGCTTGCCGCAAATCATAATATTTACAAGCATGACTCGTTCAATAGCGGTTTCTCCAGTCCGGTGACCCCACCACTAGACATGCGTACTTAGCACGACGTAACTGCTTTGAGTTTTAAATTAAGTGACGATGTTACATCTAAAATAGACGTTGTTTTAGTTTTATTATTATAAATTAGCTGACCTAGCCAAACTGTACAGCCAGTTTGTACTCGATTTGTACTCGATTTTCTAAGCGTTTGAACAGACTCCCAATCACAATACACAATAGAGATTATATCCAAGACAAGACAGGTTATCTCAAATGTATCTGATATATTTGTAACATAATTAAATCTCGACAAATCTTTGTATATAGCCATATAAATTATATTATAAAAGATATGGCATTACATTTCAAAAGATGCAACGTCTGCAACAGTGGCACAAAATTAATTCTACTTTGTATTAACGTTATTTCTGGGATTACATAACCAGACATTCACCATGCCCATGTCACAGATATTTAAATGATAACGAATAACATTTAAAAAGACTGTATTTACCTCTATACTCCACATACGCAACTGGAACGACCGATTTCTTCATTTTTTATCCCTGGCCCGTCACTGTTATCATTAGCTGAGATACATTTATACAGACCATGGAGACCAAAGGGTTTTTTCAATTTGAAGTCATCATAAATGTCTTAGTTAGCTCTTTCCGCGTCATTTAAATACCTATTTTATGGGTCTTCGGCCATCATGCCTATTTTAATTCTTTCATTGCGGACGGCTAAAGACAGTCCCCGCGCTGTAAGGGTTGATACCTAGCTCGTCCATCAATAGCTTCTGTGCAGCCAGTATATACATTTGATATAACAGCTCACCCGCCCAATAATCTGATTTTGATATGCAACTGATAAGGGCGTGTTGCATCATAATCCCTGAAGAGTATGTCGTAATAATTAGGTCTGTAAAATAACGTTGCGTGGTTTATAGCTATATTATGCGGGCTCCAGTGAACGCCGCGGTAAACCATTAACACTCTAAGAGTTGGAGAAAGCCGCGCACTTAGACCGCCGGGACCCGAATTTCGTATCCTGTGTCTGGAGGGCAATGACGATGGTTTCGCATTTCGTGGCATTATTATGTCACGACATGCTATGTCATCATGTGTCATGACTTGTCATGTCACCACATGTCATGTCATGTCACCACATATCATGACATAGCATATTATCAGCATGATCACATTGTCATTTTGTGTCATTACAATGTATGTCACCTGACACTTATAAATCAAACCGTAAGGCAGTTTTCATATATATATAGCACTGAAAAAGCCTACATGTTATAATAATATTTGTTATCCTGCGCTTATACTCGACCTTGAGAATGGCCAGTCTTAACCTAGCTGACCGCTGGCTGCCCAGCAAAGACGATACATTTACCCAATGCTGTGGCAATGTTGGTTCAGCGTCGTAGACGGTGGGCCAACATTGCCACAGCATATGGTAAATGTATTGTATTTGCTGGCTGAGGACTTTCTGGGCCAATCAGTGAGCTTATAACTGATGCAAGGTAAAAACCAAAACTTGCGTGGGTCTTAAATAAAATTATTTCACCCCTAGAATTAATTAGTTGGAATTTTCACGATGTGTCTCGCTAACGCGATTCACAACTCTGAGTGAGCAACTTTGGTATCTCTCAAATTAGAGGCCTATCATTTTAAAATAAAAAAAAAAACTAATACATGTATATTATGTATATCAAACAGTAGCACCTAAATTGCTCAATTTGCTGGTACTAATCCCCTTTACGTTCAAGTTACCATTTAAACACGTATCGTTAGTACATGTATAATAGTATCGTATTTAAAGCTTCATAGTGCACACGAAAAGGGATTTTTGAGTATTATCATTATAACTGAAAGGATTTATTACAAAGTCGAAATAATTTGGAATCCGTTCTGACAGGTCTAATTAATTTTCACCAGTTTTTTCCCTGTGAATCGCAGACGCGGGAACAAGCTCCACTGAGCTTGATTCATTTCTTGGTCACTTATTTTTATATTTAGCTCTGATTTCTTTGCAAAAGCTCGGGTTGCAGATTAGCCATCCCCGCAGGGCCGCCCAGCTCTTGTGGACCTATAAATGTTCACCCACTTGAAAACTTGTAGAATCCTGACGTTTTCCAGACACACAGCTATGAAGCGTTTGTGATAACTGCCGATTATGAATGACGTCACTGCCAACGTTTTCTTGATGCTGGGGACGTGGCCATGCATCGAGAAAGCGTTGGCACGGCGTCTGATTTGCATGTATAGTAAACCGATGCACTAGCGATGCACCCGTTCTACGGAGCAACGGCGATCACCATGATGAAGCTACGCCAGTGCTTGCCCACATTATTGGCTTCGTCACTGCGTAATGACTTCCACTATACCTCATGTACGGATCGCCTGGAACTAAGACGGTCTGCGGAACACGTGGACGTTCCAACATCATTTTTAATAGACCAGCCAGACAACGTTACCACAAACCCCTTCCGGGAATATTAATATTGTAAGTAGTGCTGGTAATATCTGCCGACTGACTCGTTTCAATCATCATTTTAATGGATTACTTCTAAGGTGTAGATGCTCAAGCTTCTATGCTGATAACATCTGGTCAACGTGTTTTTGATTCGAAATAATTAAGGTCGAGGGCGGTGTTTTTTTTGTTTTTTTTGGAGGGGGGAGGAGGGGATACTAGCCTAACCATCGTCAAAGTTTAATAATCCTCAAATGACACATTATATTTTAACTCACCTGACTTAATTTGAAATGGATCTCGCTTCATCAACAAGTTAAACTACAAATGTGATAAAATTATCTATTGATGCGAAATCCAGGAAAATATTTTCTTTTCACCCGGGCTGCGAAGTGAGGACTATCCGCCCTACAGTGACCTTCTGATTACCAGGGACGAAGGGACTAGATATGAGTGAATCTGATTGAATACGCTTTTCAATTGATGTATTTTTGTGTCACGTGTTCCCAAACGCGTTGTCACGAGGCAAAGGGCTAGCAATATGACCAGCTGGGTCCTAGCAAATACGAGGTGTTGACACAATGCTGGTTTAATGTTGGGACAGCGTCGCAGACGGTGGGCCAACAATAAATTAACATTGGATCAACGTCTCGTGTTTTCTGGGTAGATATAATACCCAGAAATGATTCTAAGTCATTTCCCTTTGACGTCACTGTCTAATATACCAACAGTGCAGTATGGACGTGATATAACGTTGGCACGGCAAAGCAAAACCCCAATCCTGTATTGCCTCTCACTGGGCCCGTATTCTCGTACAAGTTACGATAAATCGTAGGCTTCTGATTGGTCGAGATGGCCATCTCGACCAATCAGAAGCCTACGATTTATCGTAACTTGTACGAGAATACGGGCCCTGGCGCAGCTGTAAGAGTTAAATGTATGGACTCAGGTCTAATATTGTGACAGATAGAAATACAAAACCAAAATGATGCCCAATTTGTCAAATGATGTTTATAGAAAACATTTCCCAGTGCATTTGAATTGTACATTTGAACAGTTTGGAGCAATGTAGGCCCATATTTATTGTCACCTCTCACGCGATGTTCAATAGCATTGTTTATTCTTCTCCATGTTTACTCCTATTACTTCAGGCGATATCTCTCAGTCACAGTGTGCAGGTGTGCCCACAGAAATATATCAAGCAGTGTCAGCCAATTTTTTTAAATTATGTCCGATTTTACATCGAAATAACAAATTGAGCTATTAGCTATGCACGGTGTAATCCCAGTTATAAGCAAAATATTATATTTGCTTAAAATTTCATCACAAAACATTTTAAAGATCAAAGGTTGAAGGAAGGCTAGATAACCGGCTTGTTTTGTTGTGATACAGCACATGTGGGGTCAGCGAGTGGGGGATGAGCTGGCGTAAATCAGGGGAGATAGAGACAGGTTGATGACCCCACGGTATGAACCCACAACACAGAAACACAAGATTCTTATCAATGGTGGGGTAATGTTGGCCCAGCGTTCGTTCAACGTCTCGTCTAAAGCTGCAGGAACATGTTTCGATAACCCACGTGATGGACGATACCCTCAGGACGTGATTGTGTGCACCCTGCTGTGACGTCATCACTACTTGAGTTGTGAAGCCAACAAAGAGGCCGAATATGCACAGATTTTGTGGTGCAAAATACCTTGTAAAATTGGTGTTAAGATAGCATGAATGAAGAAATGCAAACAATGTTTTATTCACATGATCCGATAAATTTTGATACTTCAAATGCGGAGATTCGAGCTCTGATGTGCCTAACAACCAGAATACATGTTTGTAAAGAATTGTTTAATCAAACAACGTAAATAAATACCTTGAAATAGCTTGATCGTGCAGTAGCCCTATAGGTCTACTTATGTACTCACATTTAAAAAAAAACAATAGCAAGTTTACTGCTGCTTAGATCATTTATAGTCACTCTGCTGCATAGCATGCGTGATTGCCAACGTAATTTCAATTTTCTGAACAGTTACAAATAATTCATAGTTCTTACCTTCTCAGATGTCATTTTTGTTGAATTTTGTGAAAACGTGTCTGTGTTCGTTACGTTTACATGAGAGGTTCAGAAATGAGTATCATAAAGTGTTATTTCTATAATAAATTACCTTTTCTCTTTTTTTCCCATCTCTTGATTTAAATGTTCAATAAGTAATGATTTGTGGGCGAGTTTTTTTTTATCGATGTCAGGTTATATACCACAGTTATCAGGTTATATACCACACCTGTGATTACCTCCATTCCATCCTTTGATATATTGATCCTATGTTGTTTTAATGTGGCAGAGGGTGAACCACTATAAAACATTTTTTTATTTTTTATTTTTGATAAAACAACAATGGGTCGATGTCTTTGATTCTCTGGGAAACTGTACGACGGGCAACATGAGCTATCCCAGCAAACAAGAGACGTTCACTCAAGGTTGGTTAAAGTTTGAACCAGCGTCTGCAACGCTGTGCCAGCATTGAACCAAGCTTGGGTGAACGTCTCGTGTTTCTGGGTAACTGCATTTTTTTCGCCTACTTGTTTCTAAAAGCTGATATCGTTGCAAGATCCCATCTTTTTAATGACCAAATAAATTGAATTTGTAATAAAAATAAACCACGCTACATTTTGTTTTCTTTTTGATGACTCAACCTTTTCTTGCGAAATTTGCCTTTGCCTTTCTGCGGCGATATACTGCCGAGTCACGGTAGCGAGGCGTTATTAATTGAAACAAGAGAAAACAACTACATGTAATTCACCAATACGAAGGCAATATATATATGAGATTTTAATCCTATTATGTGTTATCTCAACCTGTCTCACTTACTATACTATAAACCCCCACTTCCAGTTTATCAAACACGAATAATTCGTCGTGATTGCTTCATTAAAAAATTGGAGAAGGTCATGACCTCTGGTTTACCGCCCGGGCTTAGTACTCTCAGTTGATGGATCCAGTTATTGCAAGCCGAGAATTTTGTCCATCGATTACGGCGCGGGGCGTCCCGGGGGCGGCAACTGAATGGAGTAAGATCACGTCAACCTTTCAGGGCTTGTAACATCGCTCATTAACCCTCTGAACGCTGTGACGGCAAGAATTTCGACGGTGACGGGGAATATCTCGTATTGCAGCACCCTGAGACGATGACTTCATGCGCGGAAAATTGGCGGCGTTCTAAGTTAGCCCAGGAAACTGAAGTCTTTCAGAGCAGGCTCTTTCAGAGCGAGCTCAGCCTGCTCTGAAAGACTTCAGTTTGTGGGTTTTCCAAAAAAACTCGTTTCACAGACATTAAGCACGCTTGTCTAATATCCGCTAATGAAAACACGGTATTTTCTTCCACACAGATCGATAAAACGGGTGAATCGTGAAGCACACAGCACGAAAACAATAACAAGCCTCTGGCATGACAAAGGACCCCACATGTTCCTACACGCAAATGTGGTACGATTTCGTGCGTCCTGGTTTCGAACCTGTGGATCCTGATTCAGTTTTTATGCCTCCGCCGCGAAGCGAGCGAATGCATTATGTGCTCTAGTTGTCCGTCCGTCCGGCTGTCCGGCTGTCCCTCCAGTCATGTATTTTTGTACTACGCCAACATGGTCCAACAGTTTGTGTTCATAACTTATACAAACATTCAACCCCTCCGGCAAAAGTTTTTTACCAAAGGTCAAGGTCATAGGTCAAAGGTCAAAGTCAAAGATTCAAAAAAATGTTTTGTTAACGCGATAACTTGGAAAATAATTATTGCATCTCTCCAAATTTTTATGTGAAGTTACTCATGAGTATGGAGATGACCTGATAAGCTTTTCAGCTTTCCACCGATAATCAAAATGGCCGCCAGCTAGCGACTAAATTTTCGTTTTTTGACTTAAATATTTTTTTTTACAATTCACAGTAGTGCTTTGAAACTTTGTATATAGAGGTCTTCGGTGTCTGCGAGTCTATTGGTGTTGCCCTTTTCATGTGCGACCGAAAACGAGGCTACGGCGACCATATTGATTTTGTCAACCCGCCGTACGCCGCCAACTTTGGCTACTACGCCAATTGTCAAAGAGATTGAATTCATAATTTATACAAACCTTCAATCTCTCCCGCAAAAGTTTTTTGCCAAAGGTCAAGGATATTTCAGAAAAATCTAGGTCATGGGCCTCATGTGATGGCGGAGGTATACAATTGACACATATGCGTCAAATTTCCCTTCTAGTCATCCTTGTTTCTCCCCTCTCAATGTGACTATGCGATCAAGTTAATGACGAACTCGTCGAGTTAATGTTGAAACCTGTGTATCGACGTTAATTTTGCACAGGGCCACGCGCTGCGCCCTCATTCACCGTAGCCGCTCCTTGATACATTGGTGAGTTCAGAACTGCATGTGCACCCCAGCCTGAATTAGTTTGATGTTTTCGTTCATAAATACTGAAAATGAACATGGGTAAACCAAACTACATAATTAAAAATTTAATGGAATACTTGGTATTTATTAGCACGATATATTGAACTAACATTTTGGATCAGCCATCTGGGAAGTTGGCCGTATACCAACATCGGTTTTATACCCCGTGTTAGTTGGATATCTGTATGGAAATCTCTCATGTAGACCTACTCTTATTATATATATATACATATAGATAATGTTATGTTTCAACCATTAAGGATATGTCAAATTAAACCTGACACACAAACGGCTATAAAGCGTGGCAGTTATTATTGGTTACAAAAAACGGGATGTTATCAGCTTCGTAATAGGAAGCCGAGGCCCGGCAAACGGAAAACATTTATTGGATCAACATTGTTACAATGTTGTTTCAACGTCTCCCAATAGTGTTTCTATAACGTCTCCGACGTTGAAACAACATTGGAACACTATTAGGATAATGGATTGTGTCGTATGCAATCGAATTACAGTTGACAACAACGTAATTTGAAACAGAGTTTCGCTTTATGTTTTTTGCGTGCACACATGTTACACGGGCATGCGATATAATTAAACGATGTTTGTTCACTGCAGGCCTAGTTTAGTACACGTGATGTTATATCGCTGTAACGCGCTGATTTTAATTAATTATGCAAATAAGGATTGTGATAGAGCAAGGATCCTCGTATCAAAATGACTATGGCATTTCCTCAGACCATGTTGACACTACGCTTTCAAACAGTTCTAAAGCTAAATCATGTAGATAGCAAAGACCTTTTGTTATTTCCATAGTTAAATAGTCAAGTTTTATTGATGGTATGCAGACATAGACATGGCAGAATTATACATGGTAATGTAATACAACAATATATAGTTATTGTATGCAGCCTTTCGTTGTTGTTTTCGTGCGTCATCCGACAGAAGATAACCATCACTACAATAATGACCACCCCAGCATTATAATGCACCAATATGGCCTCCAATCTGTACTCGGTTCGAAAGAATGACAGATAGTTAGTTTGATATATAACAATATACCATGATGTGTATCAATATATTATACATAGTCGTGATAGAGATAACGGCCTTTTGTGCATTTTTAGTCGTCCTTCACCCCAGTTGATTGCTAATTTTATTCAGGTTAATTTCTTTAGTGTTTCACAAAAATGAATGACTGCAATGAATTAATAAACGTGGCTTTAAGCAGCATTTGCGCACATACAGGCTAAACTGGGCTGATAAAACCTGCTGAGGATGGTCAGTAGTGTGTTAAAACCACCAAGCAAAAACGAGTTGGACCAAGGAGGTTATACATAACCTCCTTGGCTGGACTAATGTTGGACCAGCCTCGCAGATGGTAGTCCAGCATCAAATCAACATCTAGTCAAGGTATTTTATTTGTTCTCCGGATAATGCAACATACTGCTCCGCATTCGGCCAGTGCTGTGGACAAAACGCTATAGTTCATTAGGCCTATATATCACATGGGCGGGGGCCCTAGGGCAGTGGTTAGCACCGCTGCCTTTCACGCCAGAGTTCGGGGTTCGGTTCCCGGTCTCGGCAGTTTGAAAGAAACAAAAATGTTTCTTCCCCATCCACGTGTGAAAGTCAGTATTGTGGGGAGCCTCCGTGACCGAGAGGTAGCGTGCTCGGCTTCAGACCGCCAGGGCTCAAATTTCGAATCCTGTGTCTGGAGGACAGTGTCATCTCAATCATCTCACCATCCTCAGGAGGTTCTCCTGGCCCAGTTTAGCCTATATGTGCCCAAAGGTGGCCTAAAGCCCGATTCATTTCATTTTTTTTTATATATCACATGGGGCAAAAAAATTTAATTAGTGATAGCGTAACGACTGAGGCCCAGAGAGAGCTGGGCCTCCCAGCAAACACCAGACCTTGACCTGATGTTGGATTGATGTTGGGCCAGCGTCGTAGACGGTGGGCCAGCATCAACCCAGCATCAGGTCAACGTCTGGATGTTACTGGGCTAATTTTCACTTAAGACAGACGGAGTGAGAAACGCATGGTAACTTTGGGTTCCGGTGCGCCAATCTAAATGTACTTGATCCCGATTTGACATCGTAGACGCTATCCACGGGATGTAAGTACACCCGGCCATGCGATCCCCACATTCACGGAATGCCACGATATATCCCGACTTGTTCTGATCCCCTGATTTCCACGGAGAGAGTTGGGGTTCACCACAGGGGAATCGAGGTGCGGGACCGTCGTTAACGTGGTCATTGGACCCTTTGACATCGCCAAGGTAACCGAGTCCATGTGCGGGGAAGTGTTTAATCTTTCGTATCAACTGTTCCAGTGCGAGTGCGCTTTATTTTCAGTGGGAGTTGAGTGTTTTTCAGCAAGTTTTCACAATATGAATTGGGTATTGCCCATCATACCAGCATACCTGCAGACGCTGAACCAATGCCGGTATAATGTCGGGCCAGCGTCTCAGACCGTGTGCCAACATTGAGACAGCGTCTCGTATATACTGTGTCAAACGTGCAAATAGAGATCTCAGAGAAAGCACCGATAATTACCCACTCTTAACCCTTATGCTGCCGGAACCGTATTTAATATATGCGTTTTCAAGCAGATTTCAGACCAAAAATGTTAAATTAAAATTGCTAAAATGTTTTGTGGTTGATGCTTAGTTAATCTAATTATTAAATTTTGAAGACGTATATTTTTGCATAGATATAATTATTTTTCGTCATTTGGAGCTGGAAATTGCGTTAGCAATTGCAGCTTCAAAAATAATAGTCCTAAGCAATTCGACAGCATGTCCGCTTTTCATATACAGGTGTATTTTCAATTATTAAAAACTGTCATTTGTAAAGGCAATGCCGCCAACAAATAAATAAAATATATCATTGTGTGATACATGCACTACTTGATTCTACGATTACAACAGATGATTTGGTCTTTGATTAAACGTTTTTTCTATCAATCGGGGAGGAGGAAGAGATCTCAGTTTTCCGTGTCAAATCCTTGGTCAACATCGCGTGCCCACCGTAATGTAGACCTATATATACCGACTGAGCCACTGCCACCACACACAGCATAGTTCCAACGTCGGAACCAACTGACAGGCCACGGTGACCCGGTGTTTATATGATGCTGGTCCAGCGTCTATGACGCCGGCCCAGCATCATATAAACACTGGGTGAGCGTCTGATGTTGTCAAGGTCCCAGTGGATCTGTTTTCTATATTACATGAGGGGGCAGGGAACCTTCGCGGTCATCACTCTGATGGATCGGGATCCATTCTGATCCGGAGGCCTCGGGCGTTTTCGTCGTCTTAACATGCAACCGCTTCTTGCCCAACTTGCCGTTGGAGATCTCATCATGGTCTATGCCCAGCCTCTTAATTTCATGACAATTTCACGTGTTTGGCCATGTGTATTCCTTGATCTGACCATGTGGTTTAGAATGCCAAGGCCAAGGACACCGTTTTTGTTGGGAATGTCCATATTGACCAGATAAATATCAGTTCCAACTCATGAATATTCCTAACAAACACACATTCTACATTGTATTGAATCAGGGCCAAGAACTGCGCTCTCTGCTGTTCGAGGACCGTGATATTAACATGTTCAGCTACTTTTAAAGAAGGGTGTTGATGACCAGCTAAAGACTTGACAACACCAATGACCCTAAACAGCTATGTTTTTTATCCAACGTTGGAGAGGAGGCCTATTTAGGGGTGACATTCTATAAACACTACATACACAATATTCAACAATCAAACTATGGAGATAGTAACGATCAAACTGAGCTCCTGTCAGTATTGTATGGTGAGATATATCTCAGTAGAGTTATATATACAGAAAAAAACAAGATATAAACCCAATGTTGATTTGATGTCGTAGATGGTGGACCAACATCAAATCAACATTATTAGGCCTGCACTAGTAAACACGATACACCGACCCAATCTGATAACTCTATGGTACAGCCGACGTCTTCGAACTTGACATAGCTTTCTGGGTCATGTGAGGGTCACCGTAATGCCAATGTTTTTGGCGCACTATCAAAATTTAAACAAAATTACAGAACTGATTCTTGATCCTCAGCCTGGCTATAGCCGACATGGGTACGAACGAGGCTGGGTCTACCTGGTGCATAGAGGAAGCCATGGCAGATAAGACAAAACGCTGCTCAATATCCGGATCTGCGCCATGCCAATGCTAACCGATGTGGACTCACCGACTTAAATTGTGACTTCTGTCCGCGACGAGGGCACACAGTCTGTTTTACGGTCAAGTGCAGCCTGCGCGGCGGGCGTTCATTTCGCCGTAAATTGAGCACTTCCGTTTGTGTCGTGGAGAAGAAGCCATAACGTGGAGTGTTCTATCTAACACATAACCATCCTACCACTCAACATCCCCGCCGACCCACACACCATACGCTGTCCCAATGCTGTTTCAATGTTGTGTTTTCTATGCTCTCCAGCTCTGTTGCTAACCCCTGTGGTTGCGTCAGACCCAAACTCATTTTAAGGTAGGCTTATAACGCCAGAAATGGTGTAGCCACTTCCTCTTTTTGTAGTTTTTTTATAGATAGATAAATATGTGGCGACTACAACTGCAGAATTCATCGCGGCCGATTTCGAGCTGGACGGAATCTCTGACTGACGAGTCAGAACTTCCGGTTAGCTCTCGCCATGTGCGATCCCGCTGTGTTCGCCAACTTCGACCTTGCCGTCCATTGAAGAGGGACGTGTGAACACGTTCTCCGCTTACCAGCCGCAGGGCTGGGTCGTCACACTCTGCCGCACGACCTAAGTAGCACGCCATCTGACACTATCTGAAAGACCATGACATGAATAAAGACTGAAAGAAAGGAATCATCTTTGTGAATTGAGTTTATTTAATTGAACCATTTCCTGCTGACCGAGCAGGACTCTGATAATTTGGATTGAGGTGGTGGTCGCGTCCACAGGCCACGCATCCCAATAATGGTGACACCGACGTGATAAATGATATTGCACGAACAGATGGTATTATTTTTCTTTTTAGCAGCATTAAAACTGATATCTTCACTTAAACAGCATGATTGTCACCTTGCTTCTATATCCCTCAAGAAAACCGGAGATTGGCATCATTCATCTGTTGACATGCGAGGGGTTCATTTCGTGGAGCTCTCGCAGCTTCAGATACACTTCAATGGACCAGGGAATTTTGGCGAAATTATTATCCTGGTGGGAAATGATGGTACAGATACAGTACATTGTACATATAAGATGCCATACTACCTAAGTGAACACCTCACCTATACTAGACGTTGTAATTAGGTAATCTAGTCAATATCGTTGTCGTTGAGAAAGTGGTAACCATCCTGCATTTCTGCAAAATGTGAAAAAAACGAAAATGAACTTCAAATAGCGTAATAATATCAAAAAACCTTATGTTTATGACCACGGTTACCAGAGGGATTAGAGTTTCCAAATAGCTTAGTTTGTGGCAACCTGGATGGGTTCCCAACAATTGCGAGACGTTCCACCATGGTTGGTTCAATGTTGGGCCAGCGTCGCAGACGGTGGTCCAACATCTCGCATTTGTTGGGTTGTGTCAATCTGATTTTTTTTCTGCTGCCCCTCTTGTGGTTTGTTCATTAATGGTGTCTATATACACCTATCAGTTACATGGCATTCCAATTATTCCAGCTACTGTATCAGTCTTTCAGCTGCATCCTCATCTTATCACAGCCCCACATGGTATGTATTCTTATTTACGTGGTCAAGGTGGGTGGGGACCTCACAACTGACTCAATAGGTCCACTTCGGCGTTGGCACGATGCCGCAGGACATCAGGCCAACACTGAGACAACGCCTTTTGTTGGCTGGAAGCTGCGTCTGACAACTGATGATCAGACAATGTCTGCGATGACCTGAAGTAGAACCAGAAAACCCACCACGCTAGCCCAATGCTGTATGAATGCTGGCCCAGTTGGCCTGACGTTGGCCTGACGTTAGTCCCACGTGTCGTTAAGCTTCCAGAACATGGCCCTTGGTATTCTACCGTCCAAAGCCAAAATGCAGTATCTGCCCACTTTACAAGTAAGCGGATACTGCCTTTCGGCTTTGCATAGCGGTATTGAGCACTTATTGATTATGTATATACCGGCTTTAGGGAGAATATCAAAAGCTTGCTTTGTGCCGCTACCTCTCTGCCAGGGCTCCCAGTAAACACAAAACATTTGTATAGCATTTGCACAACGTCGGACCAACGTCTTCGACGCTGGTGCAACGTTGTACAAATGTTATACAAAGTTTTGTGTTTACAGGTTTTGCCTCAGTGGCGACGACAAAATATACAATCTCCAGGATCTCCCATCTCCTAAAATGTGCGCAGTACAAAAAACACCTTCACCTTAAAATAACTGGTTATAGTGAATGCCTAATTCATTTTCATTATCAAACATTTTGTTGAAATTCCATGCCTAAAAGTTGTCTGAGACATGTCAGATGGTTATATATATTTTGAACCACTTTATCATAAATTGCACTATTAAATATTCAACAATAACCTGTTGGCTGTCACAACTTTACCATCGCCTTGCAGATCGTGACAGTGTGACAGCCCCTTCAATTTCAGTGACAGAGCACACTTTTAACTTGAAGGAAATCTCTGCCCTGTTTTAATTTCTGATCTTGTTTTTCTGATTGGTAAGCTGATCTACTTACTTCCAGGAAGGCACGCGATGAAATGCCGACCTATTTGGCTTTCCATAAATAGTCACTGAAGTTGGCATAAGACGTTGACACAATGGCGGACCAGCGTTGCTCACGCGTTGTATCAACGTCTTGGAACTATGGTCTCCATTCACTATTTTCCATCTCGAATTAAAACTCACACGCTGCACATAAGAAATATTCTGTGAAATGCAGTGACGTCACTCGGTGAAAACAAGGTTATATAAGACCCCATCCCCCATACTTCATTCTGTGAAACTCAGTGACGTCACTCGGTGAAAACAAGGTTATATAAGACCCCTCTTCCATACTTCATTGTATTAGCCAGCTCATTAGCCAGTTTCACAGAACTCACTTCAATACCAGTCAATCAACTATGCTGGATCCGTATTATCGTACAAGGTACGAAATATCGCAGGCTTCGGATTGGACCAATTCGCAGTCTGTGATATATCGTAACTTGTAGGAGAAGACGGACCGGGCTATGAATAACAGGGAATCATCCCACCAACTTAAAGTGAGCAGATTAATTGAATACTTTACGAAACCCAGTAAGCACGACACAACTACCTAATGTTTGACCAATGTTGGGCCACCGTCGTAGACGGTGGGCCACCATTGGTCAAACATTGGGTAGATGTGTTTTGTTTGCTGGAAAGCTGCTCTGAAGTCGAAAAATACAAACCATTTTATTGAAATTAAAGGCCCAGGCAACTATCGCACAGCATAGGTGCCACCTGGTGAATAGCTAAATTAACGTCTGCGTCTTTCTGTGATTGGTTCCCGTGACCCACGCGGTGCTCACTGGGTATACCCATAGCCTGACATAGTGCACGATGGACTCCCGCTTTAATAATACATTAATAATACATTTGCCTTCACGCAGTCCCAGTTTTCTTGTAGCGGTTGAAGATGAGAAAATTTGGCCACGCATGTCTAGCTTCAGGCACCTGTCGAAAAACATGCCGCCCTGCCCATTTACCTGTCAAGGGAGAGCGTTTAGGCAAGAAACTAGAGAAAAAGCACCACGCAGGCAACTCTAAACTTTTGTACCGTACAGTCACAGCACTGAGCCAACACTGTGTCAAACTATTTCCGAACAGAGTATGATAATTAGGGTATTCTATACACTCTAAACGTAGAGGTTCTTCAAAAAGAACCTCCCAGTACTATTACCATGCAACCCCAGGGGAACCCTTGCAGTACTATTGCATGGTAATAGTACTAAAAGGCTCCTTCAAATTAACCTATATTGTTTAGAGTCTACGTTTGTTCGAATAACAACAACATGAAGGAGGATTGATTGAAAGCGTTTATGTTACAGAGCTTTAAACTGTCAATTTGTATAACATTTATCTTCGTGTGATGGTTTCAGAATTTGTAATATACTCTGATAGGCTTACACCATCCTATCTGAGACAGGAGATGAGGTAGCCGCACCACAGCAAACACAAAACATTTGTATAACATTTGTACAATGCTAGACCAATGTCAAATACGTTGGGCCGACGTTGTACAAATGCTATACAATTGTTTTGTGTTTGCTGGGACATTTAGGCTGCAATTTCTCTGCTGTCGATGATAGGAGGGTCAACCAGTCAGACAAATATAAAATTGCAAAGAATTAAAAATCGCGGTATGTGCATAATTTTAAACTGTCACCCCAGGACACGCAAAATTTAATCTGACATGCTTTCTGAACTAAAATGGTTAACAAGATGTAAAAACAACGATTTATTTACCAGTGTTTTTTTTTTAATTAAAAATTCATTAATCCCAAATGTCTGACTTGTTTACCTACCAAACTCACCAATACCCTACTCGATCATCCACCTCTGGAGACTTATATGTGAGTATGGCACACCCCCACTGCTTCATCTCAACTGGCGCATGCCACTGGATACCATCAACCATGGAGTTACTAACTCCATGCCTCAACAATCCATGAGCTGTCCAACATCAATTCTTGTAAGAGAGCTAGCATATATACCATGCCCAACAACACTGACATTTATTGAATATGTTTGTCGTTGGCGATAAAATATATGTCATGGCATTTACTGCATATTGATTCACATCGTCAACTATCTGCCTGCCTAAGTTTTCAATTATTGCATGCATGACAAACAGCGATGTATTTTGATTTGTAATAGCTGATTGTTTGATGCAAACAACAATGTTGTCTCATGTCTATTGGCGGGCTTAGACCCTTTGACAACCACGGCTAAAACTATAGGTTGTGAGCTTCATCCTTTAACCCTTATTCAGATTTGACAAAATGGATGTCAGCTATTTTTCCAATCTTTCTGATGGAAGACACGTTTTATCTTTAACTTATTTAAAATGTTGTACTTGATGTGCTAATAAAAAAAGGAAAATCCGAATATAATAAGGACCGGCGGTTGAAGGGCTAAGACGTTCACTTGGTACCACGTCAGTCACGAGGTTGTGTGTATGGAGGCGGAGAGGCGGGGGGGGGGGGGTACATTAGAAATCAGGGAGCGGCGACTGATCACTCCTGGACAATCCCGGTGTCACCGGAGAGCATGCAGTTAGCTGATAATCTGCGAGGTGGACTCACTAGTATAATAGGATACCAGCACAATCCCTATCCAACACGTCCAGACGTGAACTCAGATCTGTCCCAACGTCTGGACTGAGGACGATCCCGTGGTCCTTACGGTAATCCAGCTTCGCTTTGACAACGTATTGACGGACGACGAATACAAAGCCAACGTGTTTATACGTTTGTTCGGCGTTGTTCTAACGTGGTCACAGACGTTGTTTTCACGTTTAAACAACGTTGGACTAGCGTATTGTGCTAGCTAGGACAGCCATACACCAGTGAGCGAGGACACAATGAGCACAATATCTTGGAACATGTTCTAAACAAATCGATGCTTCTGTTTATTTTGCATTTTGTTGTGATTTATTTAAATAAATTTAGGTCTGTATTCATTGCAAAACACGAATATCTACTGTTTATTTTCAGCAAGGGGGTTCTATATAACCTCCTTGCTGTCAGTGATGAATTTCATGTCATTATTTTAGTGAGAAAATCCGTCACGTTTCATGTTTGAACCCCGGAAAATATTATATTACGAAAGTTTTCTTATCTTTTTTTTCAATTTAATTTGCGCACCAGCATGTTACCGGAAGTAATTAGCGTTTACAAGTGGCAAGGTCACCAGCAGGTAGCTCATTTGATGTGATAAATGGCATGAAATCAGAGTCCGAAGACTGAGGCCGGTATATTAGCTTGCAGCAAACCGACACGATCCGACCTCTAACATCCCGTCTAAACCAAGGATTTAGGTCTTATGTAATGCTCTGTCTCTCATGTCTCTAGAGACTATCAAATTATTGTCAATTCATTCTATACTAAATAATGGATATTTATCAAAATTTCGAATGAAATAAATTGACCAACTGCACCCATTTGTTGCTGTGATTATGGAAGAAGTTGGTGATGAGAGGTTAATTCTGGGATGGGTAGAGTTTTTGTGAAGTTGACGTGATAGATTTTGCAATGGTTGCCCAACGCTGGCCCAACGTTTCACCAGTGTTGAGACAATGCTTTGCCAGCGACTCTGTGGCGCAGATTCCCGCCACTGCTACCTCTTCAATCAACGCCTGACACAGGCTAATAATTTGCCCCCATCTGTCTAAAAGTAGAATCCGCACCAGACCTGGAGGTGTTCTACTATTTCACCACCACGGTAAATGAACTTCTCGTAAACCATGTATTAATTCCCCGCCTATACTCACTCACTCACTCACTCACTCACTCTTAAGTCCACTGACTTAAGTCCACATAAAGTTGGTGAAACCGGCCCCTGGACAGACCCGGGCCTGGTATTTTCCAAGCAGATTGACCTAATTTTTAGGAGGCTGATTTGACGAGAGAGCCGTCATCTTGACCAATCAGCCACCCAATATCTATGTCAACCTCATATCATGACCCTGTCTGTGGTATCCCATCAAACACGAGACATTGGACCAATGTTGTGTCAGTGCCGGTCCGCCGTCTACGACGTCGGCCCAACACTGAACCAACATTGGTTCAATGTCTCGTGTTTGTGATATAGCATTCCAAGCAAACATGATACATTGACTCAATGTCGTTTCAATGTTGGCCCACCGTCTGCGATGGTGGTTGAACATTGAAACAACATTGAGTCAATGTATAGTGTTTGCTGGGTTGCTGTCCTGATGAGGCTGAACACAGGTTTTGGGGACCTTGCCAGTTATTGCAACGCCCAGCATTCCGAACAGATCGTCTGCATTCCCCACCCATTCATTCCCACACAAACGGTGAATATAACACTACACGAGCATCAGACGGTAAAGATACGTGTGCGATCAAGGTCGAATCCTAATCTCAAAAAGCTGAAATTCAAGAGAAATAATTTCCCGTAATTCGCGAACCAAATCCAATTGGTTTACGATCTCAGGCATCTGATAGGTCGAAATCGCGATCCCGACCAATGACAGGCTAACGGATCTGAGTCAAACTGGCGAAGATCAAACAGGAGTAAGGGAGATGAACGCCGTGTCGCATTCTACCCAGCTACATGCAAACAACCAGGGAAGTCAACCACCGACCTCATATTGACGACCGATTTCAAATACTATACCAGTGGTGTTTAAACATTGGGCCGGCAACGTCTTGACGTTGTCCGCCCAATGTCGACACAACACTGGTCTAATGGATTGTGCTCACCGGGATACGATTGATGGAGTCCCGGCCAGTACCCTCAACTTAAACTGCAGATCCAGAATCCTGCGGCTGCATTTCTAATCACGCAGCTGCCAGAAAAAAACTTCTGCTGAACGTTTACTGAATGTGCACGGGCTCAGCTGTGGCCAGTTGTCTCCTGCGTTGGCACAGCATTGAGTAAACGGTGGCTCGCCGTCCGACGATAATAATTCATCCGGGGTCAAAATATGGGGAAGTATTATAACAATACAGAGGAAAAAAGTGCCACAGGTTCTATTTTCCTTGTTATATAAGTAAGTAGAGTTCTATGTTCTATCTCTATTTTGAAGTGAATCGTATCAGATCGTCGGTGTTTAGAAGTTAATCGCGTTGAGTTACTTAGTAAATGAAATAAATCGGGCTTTAGGCCACCTTTGTGCACATATAGGCTAAACTGGGCCAGGAGAACCTCTTTACTTACTTACTTAGTAATGTGTGGACCTTGAACGAGAATACAGACTGAGTTACATGTCCCGATGCTGGAAGCAACCTGATATCTCAAGCCTGTCTGATCTCAACAGGAATCGCCTCATAATCCCCTATAAATATAATCTAATAAGAGTAAGAAGTCCCCATAAAGCTGGCTGCTACATGGTGTAGAATATGAGGTAATTTGACAGAAAATGAGGGTATTTGTGCCAAAGCGTTGATGGGAACGATCCTTATCAACGGTACTAAGAGGTTATCAACAAACAAGAACAGCAGTTGTTATGATTATATTTCTGACGGGTTGTTCTGGTGTTACATGTACATGTACCATGTGTTGTGAGCTATTTATACACAGCACCATCCAGCCACCAATACAGATACATACCTTCTGGACTTTATGTAGTTCTAAACGGAAACTCGGCTTGTGTGAAATACAAGTAAAATACAAGTCAAGTCAACAGATTATGCATTAGCTGGATATGTTTTTATTCTAGGTTGATCACAACATATTTCTCATGACGTCCTGTTTGCTTGCTTGCTTGCTTGCTTGCTTGCTTGAAGTGTTACTTGACTGGCTAGCTAGCTGTCTGGCATACACTGCAAGAAAACAAAAACAAATTAAACACAGAAATTATACCATAGAAAACTATAAAAAAATAATGCAGTATAACCTCGGTTTCGGACTTTACAAGTGATAGAAACGACTCTATAATTTCGAGCTGTCATAAAATAAAAGCACAGCCGATCCTGGCGATGGCAGTCAGAATTGATGAATGCGCCTGCCATGGGAAACTGGTGTCTCACCTAGCTACGGTCTCAGCCAACACAAGCGGCTCGTCCAAAATCGTTCTAATGTTGGTCCACCGTCTGCAATGCTGGCGCAACATTGAGCCAGCAGTGTGTCGAAATTTCGTGTTTACTGCGGAGCAAACACAAGACATTGAACCAATGTTGGATCAATGTCTCGTGCTTGCTGAGTCGGGTCCGTGTTCCGACTGAAAGAAGTGGAATACAAAGTGGCAGCTACTTCATGTTACTTACTCACCCCCCCCCCCCCCCCCGTGGGATCAATGTTGGACCGTGGTCTGTGATGTCGGCCCATTTCTGAGCCGATGTTACGTCAACCAGCTGGTTTACTCGCTACTACCGGCATACTTAGCCCAGCGCCATTTTATATATAGCGCGGATTGGCCTTTTACAACAAACAGCTTGTTGGCTTTGATAAACACGAGGCTTTGGCGCGACGTTGGGTCAATGTAATGCTTTTATATATCTCGGCCGCAGGTATTTTTATCTTCTTCTCGGCTGGTTTGACATAACTATTGAAGAAAAACAAAAATAACTGAAATACCCCTCTAAAAATGCACTGCCAAGCAAACGTGAGACGTTGATCAATGCTGGTTTAATGCTGGGCCAACGTCGCAGACGGCGGACCAGCATTAAATCGACGTTGTGTCAATATATCGTGTGTTTGCTGGCTATCTATCTACCTCAAATCTAGAGCCGGTTTGCGCCGTTCTGTTAATATAATATGTCTCCACCTGCACCGGGGCGGGGGCGCTAGGGTAGTGGTTAGCACCGCTGCCTTTCACGCCAGAGTTCGGGGTTCGGTTCCCGGTCTCGGCGGTTTGAAAGAAACAAAAAATGTTTCTTCCCCATCCACGTGTGAAAGTCAGTATTGTGGGGACCTTCCGTGACCGAGAGGTAGCGTGCTCGGCCTCAGACCGCCAGGGCTCGAATTTCGAATCCTGTGTCTGGAGGACAGTGTCATCTCAATCATCTCACCATCTCCTGGCCCAGTTTAGCCTATATGTGCACAAAGGTGGCCTAAAGCCCGATTCATTTCATTTCCACCTGCACCGATAAAGGGGGACATAGTGTTCTTGCTGAGGTTGTGCGCCGCCGCCGCCGCCGCCGCCGCCGCCGCCGCCGCCGCCGCCGCCGCCGCCGTCGTCCCATCTCCCGCCACTTCCATAATGTATTTTAGCACAGTGCCTTAGCCAATTGGCATTTTTTATTCATATTTTATTTGTTGTATAAGTAGGGCTGGTTAACTTCCCTGAATATGAAATTTTGGTACTGAGCCAATTCGGCGGCCATTTTTCATTTTGACTCCCTATTTTGGCTATTTTATGCAATACCCAAGTAGGCATATACTGGCAAAACCAGAAGACAGTATCTGCTCACTTGTAAAGCCAGCAGATGATATATTTTGGTATTACACGGCAGCATAATAGGTTTTAATCTCAAATGGAAACTTAGGCTCTGTTCGATTAACACTGATTTTAAAATAGCTTAGTGATCCGGTTTGCTTCGGTTTCTATGCCCGAACGAATGCCGTGAATTGAGAGCAGCACAGTTGCCGCCAATCTAGAAATAGTTTGTACAAAAAAAACCATCAGGTCTAGCGATCCGATTCCAGATCCAAATTTACTGCCAATCTAATAACAGTTTGAGCCAAAGAAACGCATGGTTTGGCAAATCGGTTCAAGATCCAATGACCAAACCTTCATGCAGGCAGGTTTGATGGTTTAGTTAATCCGGTCCTAGTTTGGACTGATCTGGTGGAAATCAAACGAGTTATTGTTGACGTATAGTACAGACCAGGGCGGGGGCCCTAGGGTAGTGGTTAGCACCGCTGCCTTTCACGCCAGAGTTCGGGGCTCGGTTCCCGGTCTCGACGGTTTAAAAGAAACAAAAAATGTTTCTTCCCCATCCACGTGTGAAAGTCAGTATTGTGGAGAGCCTCCGTGACCGAGAGGTAGCGTGCTCGGCCTCAGACCGACGGGGCTCGAATTTCGAGTCCTGTGTCTGGAAGACAGTGTCATCTCAATCATCTCATCTCACCATCCCCAGGAGGTTCTCCTGGCTCAGTTTAGCCTATATGTGCACAAAGGTGGCCTAAAGCCCGATTCATTTCATTTTAATAGTACAGACCAAATATCATAGCAGGCCTATAGTATTAAAATCAGTCAGGTTTGACCGAGCTGTTGATTATGAGGGATCCTCATTATGTTCGGATGTGTATTGGGTCAGTTAAATCCCTCAGAGCTCTTCATTCGTAGCTGGGAAAAGGGTAGAAGCCCTTTTTTATAGCTAAGAATGTAGAGCTCCTCGGCCTTTTTCGTATACATAAACCGGTTTAAGATCGGTACGAATCGAGCGGGGCCTTAGTATTCGCCATCCATGTGCACATTATGCGCTCCAACACAAAGCATATACATGTATATACTGGTAGAATATTTACAATTAAATTAAGTGTAGGTAGGCCCTTATTCATAAATAACCAGTAAGGTATGTAAGCTTTTTTTCCAAAAAAAATATTTTCCGATGCAAGGTTCCAAATGGATCGCGTTCTATCGGCGGAACTGGATGTTCAGGTTCAGATTATGTACATGATGCGCCAGAACACGTTGTGGAGGTTGAGCTTGCGTGAAATAATTATAATGAAAACTTAAGTTTTTAATGGATCATACCAGTTTATTCAACGGCTAATATTCAAAATATGCCACGTGGTGCAGGAATGTGGCGAGAGAGATTGAAGGGTTGAATTATAGTAATTATTATTAAAGCGACACAATTAATGTCTAATATCATAAAATAATCAGTATTTTAATCTTGGCTTCTTAATATGACCCTATGATGTGAACATGTCCATAGACTAGAACTGCAAAATTTTCTGAATTTTTGTGTTCCGCATTTACCAGTTAAGCGAGATAGAAAGACGAAATGCCCGATTTCGTATTTCGGACATGCATGTCCAAAATAAGAAATACGGCAAAATAAAAACTACAATCTATATCATTGCAAAATGATATAGATGTCTATACATCAGAAATTGAATTTTCCAAAATGGCACATAATGATTTAGATGTATATATGCGTCATAATTTGAATTTTCCAAAATGGCACATAATGATATGGATGTCTATGCATCGGAAATTGAATTTTCCAAAATGGCACATAATGATGTGGATGTAAAAGATCACATTACACCGGATGTAATTAGCGATACATGCTAAGTACATGTAATTAGTGATGCAATGATGAGACGATAATCTGATAAATTATTATCCTATTATTGCATAACTACGGAACACCTATCGGGTATAAGTGGTGATCTCACTAGAGTGTGGGCAGTCAATTACATAAATCAATATACTATAATCATGGCGACAAAAACGAGGCATTGAGCCGATGTTGGATAAATGGAGAATCTCCAGAGGGTGTTGAGATAAAAGATTAAAAGCTTCCCTTCAGACAAGGTATTCGAAATTCGAACCCTGGCGGTCTGAGGCCGAGCACGCTATGCATGTCTCAGTTACGGTGTGTCTTCACAATATTGAATCCTTAGGAGTATACGAAGAAGAAATGTGATGTTAAACCTGAATACAACACGATATGAAAGGGCGTATCTGCCTCTTTATGGAGTGACAGATACACCTTTTCATATCCAATCTGACGATATATATGCCGTCCTTTGGCCGGTGTGTGACCAATAGCTTGTTTCGCCGGGGAAATCAAATCTGCGCGAGAAAAGAGGTGCATTATATGATAATTGGGGATAAATAGCTGTCGCGTCCTGTTTTATGTGGATGCCCATCAGGATGACGGATGCGGCCGCACCCAATGCTGTTTTGATGTTGGGCCAGCATCATAGACGGTAGTCTAACATGAAAACATTGAGTCTATGTATTTTCTCTTCGTTTTGGTGGTGGCTCGTCTCCCCTCTGCATGTTGAAGGACCGAGTCTTGTGGTGATGAGATAACAGGCACCGGGTTCGAATCCCACGTGTGAAGCGTTCGGTGGCATGCATCACATACTAAGCCTACTTCGGCTTCCTCTGCCGGGAAGTACTCTGGCCCAGTTTTCATTACTTCTGGAGAATAATCTGATAATTACGTGATGAAGCCCGATCCATTCTGTCAAATTTCACTATTCGTATTCCTCGTGGCTGACGCTGTGGCTACATATATAGGCTACCCACAGGACACATGACGTTGTTGCAACGCTGAATCAACGTCAATGACGTTGATTCAACGTCGCAACAACGCCGTGTGTCCAGTGGGTAATGACAGGCAGACGATAATCATTCGGAGGAATCAGTTAACGTAGATATGGGATGACAACGTGATTATTTTCGTGAATTGCGCAAAATTGCACTCAGATGGTTCTTCCCGGTAAACAGCTGATATTCAGTCAATGTTGGTTTAGGCTAATGTTGGTCCATCGTCTGTAAATGTATCGTATTTACATTGTCTGGTGATTGCAGTTAACAGGGTTAAGTGAGAGAAAGAAAGGCTTCCTATACGTGCCGTTTACAGAGTATGTGCTAGAGAAATCTGGCAAAATACAAAATGACCGCCATTACCACTATATCTTTTACATTGACAGCCATTTTAGATTTTGACGACCATTTTCTTTGTTGCATGCATTGTCCAGTTTTACTAACATTTTTCAAGAGCTCGTTGACAAAACCTCATCAGCTTTACAATTGATGGTACAAATTGGACCAGCAGGTCGGAGCTCTCAGTGGCTCCTTCACACATTAAAGAGGGAGACATACGATGAAAATCAACGAGCTGTTTTCATTTTCGTAAGTGGCATGAACTGGGTCACGATATTTTCGAAAATAACGAGGAAACGTGTTGATAGAACTAGGGTAATGTTGAATCATAGCCAATTTCATCAAATTACACTATAATAAGTCACGTCATTATATTACATCATAAAATTAAATTACGTGTAATTGCATCGTGGTGGGCATCTTTTGTGGCAACCATCTTGATTATAATCCTTATCCCGGCCCTTGCTCATTGATACTCGTTCTTGCTAAGCTACTTACCTCTGTAATAATAATATTAGTAATGAAGTCTTTATTGATTGTCTTAATCCGATGGTCATGCACTTACGCTATTCGTATGGTTGTTCTTAGGTCCACGGTATACTTACAGTCATCTTACAAACCTTTCTGTCGCAATATGAACGTAACGCACCCCTCTGTGTAACTTGATCGCGGTAATATCAAGTTATTGACAGGAATATCGGTTAGACAATTATAGTGTGTGTGCTGCGTAGCTGGGTACCGTTCACTAAAAATGTTGTATTTTAGAATATTTGTAAAAAAGTTATGTTTTTCCAAAGATGTGGATAATCGTGAGAGAATGCATCTGCATCACACATAGTTGCAAGTGCAGAACAGAGAAGAAGATGTTCGAACTGATATCACACTTGCAGTTTGTCATCTCCAAACCTCCGGCGTTCTTACTAACGCTGTAAGATCCTACGAGAAGAGATTAATTTTATCTCGGCATGTTTATGGTCTTAAAAATACGCGCGTAGCTGTTATTTTGCCTGCCTTCACGATATGAGAGTTTATCTGATTTCATTGATCAGGGTCACGATCTGGCTACGAACTCAAGAACGGGATACGAAATAGCCGCCTAATTGAAAAGACAAGAATCGTTTATATATAATATCCCAGCAAACACAATACATTGATCAAATGTTTGTTCATTGTTGGGCCAGCGTCGCAGACGGTGGACCAACAATAACCCAACATTGGGTCAATGTATTGTGTTTGCTGTATAGTATTCCTGGCCGTTCATAAGTCGGTGTTTATCTGGGCTAAACAAATTATTGCGCCAGATAGGCCTAATATATTAGTTTACTGCAAATGATGGTATTTTCATGACAACAATTTGCAGCGCCTTATTTTCTTTGCAAAAAAATGGCAATAGTTTTAAGTGAGGCACCGCTGGGCAGCTATTATCTGTACCTGATTAAATGATTATGGCAAACAAACAAAAAATAAAATCATTTCCGAAACAGGCCGATTTGGAAACTGTTTGGAGTTTGTATCGTTTAATTATATAGTGCATTATACAGTTATACTGACTGTTAATATCCCTTAGAGCAGGTTGAAGCAAGTCTAAATTACTTAAAGTTATGTGACTTAAATCTGATGTGTTTCGCAAATTTGATCCACAAATAAGCCCTTTGGGCGCGGGGACCGAACGACTTTTGACGTTAGAATCTGACGTCAATAGACGTCAAATTGTGACGTTTAAAGTCGATCCCCGCGCTGAAAGTAATCAAAATATATAATGGCCGTAGACCCATAACAAAGTATTCAAATAAAGAGAAAAGAGCTGCATAAGACATATATGATGATTTCAAATTGAAAACCCCTTTGGTCTCTTGGATTATATCAACATATCTCAGCGCTTTTTAGGGTATAAGCGACTGATAATTACCTGGATCTGTGAAATTTAAGTCACAAAATCCTTAATGGACTTAATTATTATTGGACTAAATGGATGAATTATTCTTATTGTGAGAGAATTAAACCTTAAAATGCAAAGTTATGGATTTTTTTAACCCACTTGAAGGTGTGTCTCGCTACCGCGACCCACAGCTCCCAGTGGGTACAAAATATACCTACTTCCTTCTGAACTTCCATCTGAACGAGTCAAATCCTAATGGTGATCGAAAAAAATTGAATGCCCATTCCCCCTGTAAATTATCCTGTTTGGAGGAAAAATGAGGTTGAAACGGATAGAGACGCGATTAGCATTTTAAGGGTCAACCCTTTAACCGCTGGAACAGAGTATATTTGTTTTAACCCTTAGAGCAGTGATGTCGCCTACTGTAGACATTCTGTCTTTTTTTTAGTACCTGCATAACCAGTTGTTAAATGTAAAATATGCCTTCAATCTTGAGACACTGATAGATGTTCGGACATAAATTTCAGAAATAACACAAATTTTCAGTCACTTGAAGTTGTGGATGGCGGTGGCGAGACTCAACTTCAAATGGCTGGAAATTGAAATTTCTGAGCTCAGTGCTCTAAGGGTTAATTTTTCACTCGGACACTAAGTACCACCTTTGAAGCATATAAAAGATAAAACGTGACATCAGTCATCAATCATCGCAAATTTATAGTTAACCGTTACTTTGTCAAATCTAAATAATTTTCATTCACTTGATGTTGTGGATCACGTCAGCGAGACACAACTTCAAGTGAATGAAAATTCCAATTGAGTAACTTGGCAGTTAAGGGGTTGAGATATATTTCAATTAACAAACCTACACCCCGCTGTCGACTCCTGGAGCTCTGATAATTTAGTTATGCCTACTATAAAAGGGCTGTATTAATTGATCTGAAAAGATTTGCAAGGTCAGCTCTCCTTTTATTTTATATCGCGTAAAAGAGAGATAATACTTTTTTCCAGAAAATGGGTCATTACGTCGATCTGTCCCACGCCTGTAGACATACTATATGTTTTTATTTTGCGCCGGACATTTTTCTGACCTTTTCTGATCGATCGGTGCCGTGACAGAGAGCGTTCACAATAACTATACTGCAGTTCCGCATCGCTGACTTCAGCTCGTCAACATTCCAGCCAACAGGAGTCCTTCACCCAATAGCAGGGTCAATGTTGGGCCAGCTTGTAGACGCTGGACCAACATTGATCCTGCATTGGGTGAATGACTCGGATTTGCTGAGAGCCTGGTCTTGTGTTGTCCAAGCATTGGTTCAAAATAAGTGAGAACGCAGCTAAATGTATCTTACATCTTCTGTGGTCCGTGTCCAACGTACATCATCAAGTCATAATTTTACAATGAGCAGATGAAGTGCTCTTGTAAAAAAGCTGGCCATTTCCAGTACAACCCACCATTTTGAACTAGATCCGAGGTATCTAATTGGTCGAGATCGCGATCTCGACCAATTAGATGCCTCCAATCCAGATCAGCTTCCGTTAAGAAAAATAAGCGGAGGTAATTATTTCTGTCTGCGTGTTCTTCTATACTTTGTGTCTAGACTGCCTTTCCTGGAAAATTATACCAGGTGCCCATACCTTTTCCATATTGATGTCTTTCATTGTTGGCGTTGGCCTTGTAGGTATAGGCCTACCTGCTCATTTTGTTTTAAATAAAATGAATCGGGCATTATGCCACATTTGTGCATATACAGGCTAAATTGGGCCGGGAGAACCTCCTGAGAATTTAATTTGTTTGAATCAGCTGTCTCATTATGCTTCACTGATCCATATACTATTCACATTTCTTGTGCGCATGCGTGTCATTGTATTGTGCGCCCACAATGTTTACTCAGAAAACCATAACGACACACCTACTTTAAATAGATTCGTTTGATGTGTGTTATTATTCATGTTGATATTATTATTGTTCTCAGCGAATCGAATCGAAACGACCCACCTCCTTTAACTACATGTAGGCATAATACTATAGGCCTAGAAGATAAACCTTTATTCATATTTGTTAGCATTAGCATAATAATTTCAGCTGGTTAATTCGTATAATTTACATGCATGTATATATACATGATATAGGTTTACCATGACTACGGCGTAGTAGGTTATACCACAACACGTTGCAGGATGGTTTAAATTCCTTCTTGCTTCAACTGCACCCTTCAGGGAAATGGATTTTTACTTCGGACCATTGGATTGTCAGCACTGGCTCTATGATATCCTGCCTGGACAGATAAAATAAATGTCACATGATTCTGGATCTGGAAAACGACAGTTCGAAGCTGGACGAGATCCCAAGGTTTGGCCCACCTTGATCTTTGGCTGAATTTTTTCACTTTTCACTCAATGCGGATCCATTATCTGCCGGTGTTAGGGAGAGAAGAAACAGGAAATCACGGGTTTGGACTTCCGGTCTGCCGGCAACCATAGACAGGCTGCATCCCACCGGCGACTCAAGATCGGGCCTGGCTCGATCTTGAACCAACGATGGGCCTATGTTCTGTATTTTCCGGCGACAACATAGACAAATCCAGAGACTGACCATTTCAGTACTTTTCAGCAACGTCGGCAACCGAGCTTTGGGCCATAATTTATACAATAATTGCCATTGCGTGGGCTACATGAATCCCTTCAAGCAGGGACACCATGCACTCGTTATCTTATGGTAATATTGCCTTTACTGCGGCTGTTGTTGACAAGAGAAAGATGCTTGAAGCCTATGTCTCACAGTCTGTTTGATTTTTAAAACAAAATCCTTGTTGATGAGACGGACGCACAATATTAATATCTGAAGTGCGAAGTCTGAATTCCGAAGCCTGAAGTCTGAAGTTCGAATTATGTAGGCCTACTGTAAAGATTGTATGTTCTCTGTTGTGATTTTAATAAATAACTCTGGAGCCTGAACTCTAAAAGTCCCCATCAGGCTTTCGTAGTTACGTACAGCATGGGCCTAGGTGGTTTATCAAACACATTTACCTCAGTTGGTGTCACATTTAAGCTCCATTATTGGAGGGGATAATTATGATAATAGATAGTCATGCTTTAAGAGCCTGCTCTGCTTAGAATTCCCCAAGGAGCACACACAATTTGTTGTAACGTTAGCCCCTACACTATATTGATCATCCGAAGAAAACACACCGGGCGCGAGCGAGACGCCACACGTGACGGTGACAAAAATCGGTTTAGCATAATAAAGGATTATAACACATGACATGAGCGGCCCGCACGTAAGTCAAGTGGAGCAATCGCTCCAGAAGCCACCCATCGTCTACCGCATGCCAATCGCGTACAAAATAACGTCACATGCTGACCATAGAAGAGGGTTGCCACCAAGTTAGCATGTCAATTAAAAACCACTAGGCCTACATAATTATCGTATGCTGCCGCTCGCGTGCAGTGTGTTTTAACTTGGAGCCCTATTGCTGTTTTACAAACGCATCACATGCTCTCGCAACTCGGTTCTGCATCCGGTGTGGGGTGGGAGCCCTGCTGCAGTGGTTAAACATGTTGAAGTTGCCTGCTTGGAAATCGGAGATCGCGGGCTCGAACCCCGCTCTTGCATTCAAGCTTCAAAGAAACAAAATGTTTCTTCTCCGCTCTCTCGTAAAGATTCAATAATGTGACCGAAAAGTAGCGTCGTCAGCCTCAGACAGCCAGAGCTCCAATTTCATATCCTGTGTCTGGAGGACAGTGTCATCTTATTCATCTCACCATCCTCATGAGGTTTTCCTGGTCCAGCTCAGCCTACATGTGCACAAAAGTGGCCTAAATCCCCATTCCTTTCATTTCATTTGCGTCTGGTGTGTTTTCTCCTTCACGCGTTTACCTCCATATCATTCTTAGTGCATGGTATCCGCGTCCATCTGCTGCCCGTGTAGCCGTACACAACTTTCTGTGCTGTGGAGTGACGTGACTGCGAAGTTTCGGGCAGACACCGAAACCTGGCCTCGAAGGATAAAGACGTTGTAACAACGTTGAATCAACGTCATTGACGTTGATTCAACGTTGTAACAACGTCGTGTGCCCAGTCGTTGGATGCATACATAAAAGTCTGCGCGGTTGTATAAATGACACGATATCACATACACTTTCACGTGTTCGAAAATAATTATCTAGGAAATGCTGGTCTATTGATTTCAACTTTGTCCTGATGACAGTTTATCGCGTGTTATGCTCCAGTATACAGGTGACCATGTCCAGAACCATAAGATTCATGTTATAATGAGATTTTCGATCCGATAATTTGTAGCTATAGGAATCTTAAATAGTACCGTCATATTTTTGTTAGGGATGGCATCTGCGAGTGGTATGTGCCTTTGTTAAGTACAGGGGAAAGGTGGGTATATTGGCCACCCCTTCTATCAGCCTATGTAGTTTCAATGTTGAATAATATTTTGTGTAAAACATACTTTTATCGGCTAGTTATACATTTTAACTAAATATATTACAATTTAAAAAAAACAGAGGGTATCCTAGTATTGGACACCATGTATAGTATATCCTCCATGGAGGGGAATATGGTCTAAATTGTATTTTTAGAATAATTATTATTGATATACAGTAAAGAAAATTGTAGCCAGAAATTGGTGATAGAATTTTGTATTTTGTTTTATACTTTGCAACCTTGATACTAGATAAGACAACAAATTGATAATTCTTGACTGATAATCTTGAATTATACAACCTTGTTCCTTATGGTGTCAAATATACCCACCTTTCTCCTACATTTTCCTTAAAGTTAATATAATTTGGACAAAAAGGGGGAGATATTTGCCTATATACCCTATGATATTGTCCAAATTAGTCTTCATGGAGAGTAAAATGGACAAAAATGGATTTTTAGAATTACTAATATACATCTTTATATAGGCCTATAGCCATAATTTGGTACAATTTGTTATTTTTTTTCATTAGACGTTGTAACCTTGACTAGAGGACACAACAAGCTGATCATTATTGATTGCTCATCTAACTTTATAGCACCTTGTCCTCAATATACCCCCCCCCCCCCCCCTACATCCATTCAGGTGAAAGCTCAAACATGGCTAATGTAAAGTAATTACAGACGAATAGGCCTGACATCTGAGAAAAGTGCTATAAATACCTGAGACAGCAGTGAACGGATACCTGCATCATTATTAATACTAGTAGACGGTTTCCTGGAATGTAATGTAACAAAGATGGGAATGACGATGTAATTGTATCTGTCTTTTTCTTTGCTTTTATTTCTGTGCCTGTGACGTTTAGACTGCGCCAGGTCTTATAACATCAATCATAGCGGATTGTGACTAAAAGCGCGCTGGCAGATACGGACCTTCTTTAATGTGGGACATGTTCCTCGTGCCACGCCCACTCAACCCTTTCGGCGCGGGATTTGACATAATTGAAATTTTCACCCCCTTGACGTTGTGTCTTGCTACCGCAATCCACAACGTCAAGAAGGTCAAAATTGGTCCACATCTTATACTTGCTAATTCAGTTTGAACATTAAAATCTTACCCTACTAATAAAACACTAATTAAAAACAAACAAATAAATAAACATGATCATAAATTAAAGGTTTAGCCCTTTCAGCGCGGGGACCGACTTCGACGTCAGAATCTGACATCTATATAGACACTACGTCAGATTTTGACGTTCATAATCGAACCCACACTCAAAGAATTAAAAAAATTATAATGGCCGTAGTAGTCTCCTAACATAAATATTCAAATTAAGCGGAAAGAGCTATCTAAGACATTTATGATGATTTCAAATTGAAGAACCCTTCTGATCTCCATGATTTATATACAAATTATTTCAGCGTTGAATGGTTAAAACCCGACTTTCCTTTCGTTTTTATTCATTCGAAATCAGAATTAAAATATAATAACAATGGCGCAGAATTACGTCTCAGACAGAATTTCTTTCTTGCTGTAGACGATTACTTTCATAATCAATATATGGTACGTTAATGTGACATGAGATTAAACGTTTAAAACACTACACTTCATCTGCAAATTCGTGATGTTGGCCCAATGCCTTGTTAACGTATTCGGCATTGGACGTGCCGTAGGCCTTTAGTGAGCACGTTCGAGGATACACACTCGATTTCACAATTTCTCGGAGCTTAAATCATGTGCATCAAAGATAATGCATTATTTCCTAATCTAATTGGAGAGGCCGACTTCCCCCACCCGAATGAATTTAACCTATCTGTAAATACTTTCCTTTAACCATCCAACCGCCAAATTATTCAATTTTCACCCACTTGAAGTTGTGTCTCGCTGACGCGATCCACAACTTCAAGTGTGTGAAAATTATTCAGATTTCACAAAATGGAGGTCAACTCTTTCCAAATCTTGCTGGTTGATGTCACATTTTATTTGGAACATATTTAAAATGTGGTACTTGATGTGCTAATAAAAAATGAAAACCCGAAAATATGCGGCACCGGCGGGTAAAGGGTTAAAAATTATTTGACCAATAATGAAAGGATTGGTATTCCCACTTCGTTTTCAAATCCTAGAACCACCCTCACTATCAATCATTCAAATTGTCATTTTCGAGCGCTTGGAGGATTATGCGTGGCCATTAAATGGGAAACTCTTGTAATTGAAAGAATGAATGCGTCTTTTAATGTTCTGGAAAAATGTATCTAACTGTTCTGTTGGCGTTATCAGAGCGTCACAACCACAACCAAGCCGATTATCACCGTGCTCCGCATTGAAAACAAGACATCCGGGGCCGGTAATCACAAAGTAGCTGACCTGAAATTAATCTAGATTAAATGCTTTAGGTGAGTTTTGCCGACATAGCCACAGTATAAGCATAAAGAGCAGGGGATTCTTTTGACTTGACGATAATGAGAGGAGAAGCAGATTTGAAAGTGCCCTCTATACACAGGTTTGGAACCCTGGCGCTATACATCTGGAACACGGAATCTGCCATGCACTAGATTTTTATTTTCACCCACTTGCACTTTTGTCTCGCTACCGCGACCCACGACTTTAAGTGGGTGAAAATTACTCACATTTGGTTAAATTTGAGACCCCAGACATTTGGAAATATTGATGTTTAAACACTCCTTTCATTCCCGATAACAGTGATTTGATTTGACCGGCTAATCAAACGGATATAAAACGATTATAGTCGGATTCACATTAATCGTGGTGAATGAATTTTGCCGATTTCTCAGTCAATTCTTAACCAATTCTCATGAAATTTTACACACACTATTTTCCATTCATGTCGTGCATTAGCTTCGTCTCAGAATTTTATAGGCCTATGTCAAATAGTCTAACTTCTAAAATACTTTTCAGGATAGTCACGACATAAACGGAAAATAGTGTGTGTAAAATATCATGAAAATTGGCTGAGAATTGACTGAAAAATCCGCGAAATTCATTAATCCCGGATGATGAATTTAATGTGAATCTGACTATAGGCCTGTATAAATAGTCGTGCTTGGCGCGTTTAAAAGGTCCCTACCGAGAGCGGAGAACGAGCTCCGAAATACGGCATGACAGGCGGTGGTCTTAACCAGTACATCGTGGCGGGGTTTAAGAACCTCTTCTTTTAAGTGGAGAGCGGGCTTATTCCGGCAAATCTTTCGGCGTGAAGCCTGGTATTAGGAGGCGGTGACGCAGGTGTGTTGAGGGGCTGCAAGGATCGAAGGGATCTGCCCGGAGTCATCGGAGAAATCAGGCTGCACCACGGCCGGCGAACACGAGACAGTCACCCAATGTTGGTTCAATGGTGGTCCACTGTCGCACCCAAGGTTGGTTCAAAGTTGGTCCACCGTCGTACGACGGTGGGCCAACATTGAACCAACCTTGGGTAAATGTCTCGTCTTTGCTGGAACGGCCGGCTGGTAATTTCTGCCGTTCTCCTGCCTTGGCCGCAGTTCATTTGGGTTTTATCTTAATAAAACCTCCTAGGTATTACTACTGGCATGGTTTCCGATTAATTTTACCGCGCGGAGCCGCTCCAGCAAACGTCTGCGACGCTAAACCAACATTAAACCAGCATTGGCTCAGCGTCTCAAAATTTTTTTTGGGCAAAGGGGCATGAGACCCCCTGTTGTTCAAGGGCCTATTTACACATAAAAGCGGTAACGGTAAACCGCGCGGTAAAACAAAAACCGCGCGGTATTTCTGATTTACACATGCAGCGAAAAGTCGCTCTGGTGTATGCAAATTGTTTGCACGTGATATGGGAGATTTGCATGGTACATAGAAAGGATGGCAGCAATTGGAAGGGAAGAAGAAGCATTGCTGTTACTGTTACTGGCAAGAAGAAAAAGAAGGAATAAAAGACGTCAACTGCGTGTCTGGGTACACGAAATATTACAGAAGAGAAAAAATCTAGGAGAGTATCACAAACTAGTGCGTGAACTACATGACCATGACTACAGATTTCATATGTACTTCAGGATGTCGCCTAGACAATTTACGTAAATTTTGGCACTCGTCGAGAACTCCATTAAGAAAAAGAATACCCGATGGAGAGAATCATACCGTGCATCCATGTTAATTTTTCTCCCGCCATCTTCAACACGATGGTGAACATACACGTGCACATTGCACATGATGTCACACCAAAACAAACCCTCTGATTGGCAGTGCAGCCGTCCCGCGCGGTATTCAGGTAAAATCGCCTAAGTTTCTATCTGGAACGGCACGACGGTAAACCGCTATACCGTTCCGCCCTTGGTGTGAATGATGGCAGTCATATTAGTATTTTCTATTTGTTTTGCCGCGCGGTTTATCGTTACCGCTCTTATGTGTAAACAGGCCTTTAATGGAACTGCCCTGCTCATTCAAGGTATGCTCACCTTGAATGAGCAGCATAGCAAAAGCAAGACGTTGGCCAAATATTTGGTTTATGCTGGGCCAGCGTCGAAGACGATGGGCCAACATTAACAAAACATTGGGCCAATGTATCGTGTTTGCTGGGAGGGCTGTTCCAGGGCTAAACGGTGTCATGTCCCTGTGGGTGGGTGGGTGCACACACACAAATAGAAGGCCTACAATGAGAAATACAAAAATACGATTGATACAAATTTAGAAGAAACCATATCCTAGTTTATATGATTTTCACTGTGATTGTGTCACTGTTAGAAGTCCGCAGGCATAAGTGTCCTACGTATCTCACTTTAAATCTTGGGGTCTCGAGTCTTGAGTCACGTTTAATCGGCACCCTTACACACCGATTTACACTTTTAGACTTACGGTTGTGAAACCGGTCCTGGGCTGTGAAGTGCATCTACTGACAGTAAACGGGCCAATATTAGATTCTGTATAATTTTTTTTTTTGTATTTTGTTCTATACGTTGTAAATGCTCACGGGAGCAATAAAATGATATGTCAGATAAAGACACAACATCGGCAGAGCATATGTGGCCTTGGCTCATACTCGGGCCATTTTCATTAATCCCCCCCCCCCCTGAGCACTGAGAATTTCAATTAAAATTTTTAGTCGCTTGAAGTTGTGTCTCGCTACCGCGACACACAACTTCAAGTGACTGAAAATGTCTGTGATTTGTGAAATTTAAGTTCCAACATATATCAGTGTCTCAAGATCATATGTTACTTTGAGCAATCGTCAGAATTTGACGTCTGTAGACTTCAGATTCTGACATTTATAGCACTGTAGGAGTACAAATATTTTTAATGGCGGTAGAACCAGAAAACACCTCTTCAAAGAAATCAGAAGAAGCAAACTGAGCCATTAATGATGATTGATTGATTTGCATGGTTTATACACAAATATTTCCGCGTTGTAAGGGTTGACCTCCATGTAATCTAATTGCAATTTTCACCCACTTCCAACTACGTCTCTCTGATGCGACCAACATTTTTATTTAAAATTGGTAAAAAAATTCACATAATTATAACCCAGATATTTAATTTGAGACCAGTTTATCTCAAATAAAATAGTGTAAGTATTGGAATTTACATTATTTTTACTGAATAAACACTGATTTATTCCCGGGAACCGTTGTTCTATATGACCATCAAATTGATGGCATTGTATTTCCCACATAATTATGAATCTATATACCTAGAGATTTCGCACCAAGTGTCGTACTCGTCACCAATACTAAACAAAGACTGTTGCGGGGTATTTTTTTTAAATTGACATGTCCATCTCCTCGGATGACCATTTGTGTTATCTTTATATTGGGCCTAACTACTTGATGCAAACCCAAGGATAACACTATTTAAATCGAATTAAAACACACCACTTCATTATTTTCATTGTCCGACCACAACATTCTAAGCCGGGAATGGAGAGTTATTGTTCATCAAATGCAGATCAATTATTATCATGGTGTGCCTATAGTACTATAATCAGTCAGGCGCGAACGAACTATTGATTATGAGTGATTTTTATTACGGTCGGATGTGTTTTGGGCAGTTAAAACCCTCGGCGCTTTACATTCTCAGCTTTGAAAAAAGCCTCGGCATTCGGCCTCGGCCCTTTTCAAAGCTAAGAATGTAGAGTTCCTCGGACTTTATCCTATACAAAAATCACACGCGACAGTTCTGCTCCAAATCATGCATTTTAAAGTCTGGTCAAAGTGTTGTAGTATATAGGCTTATGTACCTTTTTTGTGCAATATACGACCATTTGAGAGAGAAGATGTAGATGTCCTGACTGAAGAAACGTTCCAGCATTAAAACAACATCTGGTCAACGTCTCGTGTTTTCTGGGTTATTGTCCTGTATGTAGGCCCATTCCCATAAATATGATGTAGATCTGGACGTGTGATTGGTCGAGATGGCAATCCGGACCAATCACAGGGATAAGATTAAAGTGATGGTGAATCAAAGCGCTGCGTAGCCGGCATAATCGGCACCTCTCCTTGTTGCCGGCACGTGATGGCATGTCAAGGGGCACACAGTTCGCTAATGCAGCCTCCATTAACTGACAATCGCAACGCGCAATGCTTATCGCTGCCAGCATGCCGTAAGACAATGCCCGCCAGACTCGCTTCTTACGTGCAGCACACCTGTCACTCAAACATTGGCCGTATCACCTCTGCTTTTTCAAGGCTCTCCTATATGTGTGTTGCAAGGCATGCGAGTAAGAGACATATTGAACCACTATTATGTAGGCTGATGATCGCCTGTTTCCAGAAAAATCTGTAATAGTCATGTGATATTGAATAAAAATATTATGTTCTAATTTATGTTGCCCCATAATTTATCATCACAAAAAAAAATCGAAATAAGTGCAGATATAATTTGTTTATCTCAAAACGCCTTATATATATAGGGCCTAATGATTTATTAGTATTAGTAGTATTAGTACTAGTGCACTCGACATCAGATTTGAATAACGGTCTCCTCATGATTGGTTGTTATGGTGATTAAGTACGGATATAATTTGTTTATCTCAAAACGCCTTATATATAATAATTTATTAGTATTAGTAGTAGCAGAAATACATAAGATAGAATGTATTTCTGGTAGTAGTAGTAGGCCCCTAGTATTAGTGCACCCGACATCAGATTTGAATAACAGTCTCCTTGTGATTGGTTGTTATGGTGATTGAGCACTCGTAATTTGCCAGGTGTATTAACGGTGGCGGCCATACACTTTTTCAGCGTCACAAATTAATTGTACACCACTAGACAGTCAGATGAGGGTGTGCAGACATCACACTGGTGCCTCGCCTGTTTTTTCAATAGGCAGCTTGTCAACCGGGGGCGGGACCGGTTGACAATGTTGACTAGGCGTTGTACGGTGTGAATCTGAATCTTCCACTTGTGGACCGTACGTTAATTTAATGCCATTTGCCTCAATTATGCCCTATACCTAACATTCACAAACAAGAAAGTACCTTCCCACACAAGCCCTGGTGGACAACCAAGACTCTTTTCAAGCATCACAGCCATCCACTCTTGTATGTGTACAAGCCTCTCGGCCATTTCGTCGCTAACTGGAGAAATTGGATGTCCTGCGTGGATGGGGAAAAAAGCCACGTCGTCGCCGGAGCGATCTGCACATGATAAGTCATTGAATGGTCGCCCCGTGGAGGGCCGGCAGCCTAATCTCACCAGTCTACTTGCAGATAACGCTTGCGTCATTCCACAATTAGGCCCGACATGGTAGGGCGAATGGCTCCATTCATCACTAGGCCTGCTCGCACCCGCTGCAACCCGATAAATCTGCGAGAGCAAAACGACGCTCCTCGTACACCCAGCCGTGGTGTGGGTGTCACGCGGTTGACACAGCGCGTTGGCATCACGTTCTGCTAGCGTTCCAGCGTTACTGGAACGTTATCAGAGCGTGATGAATCAACGCTATGTCGTGACACCATCCTACAGGTCATACGCCAAATATCGTGAACCGCGGATGTCCGGGATGGAATGTCGTAATAATACCGTTATTTGCAACACACAGTGCTCAAAATGATTTAAATATTTGGAGTGTGCAGAACAGCATAGTGGCACTATGAGAATATTGTCGTTTCACGGCTTCTGGATTCTTCCTGGCTTCACACACTGGATGCCAGCAATTATTTATTTACTTTCATAAGCACACTTCTACCAGCAAAGAGCTACCAGCAAAACATTTATGTGATGACAATATTTAAATTGTTCTGCACATGATTAATAACTTTCGTGTTTTTTTGTATGTCTTATTGTGTTCCACAATGTTTTGTCATCTTTTATAACGTCAAGCAGCACATAATGTCACTCAGTTTAAAAACACTTTTTTGCATGTGCGTGTGTCGCAATCCCACGCTTTAGCTATTGAGCTATTACGGGATAAGAATGGGTAATAAAGGGTGGTATCTGCCACTAAGGTGGCACATATCACCATTTATTCCCTAGGTCTGCTGTGACATGGTCAGCGTTACGTATGTGCATGAACCAAGAACACAAACCTGTTAGATAATATGATAATAATCGGCTTTTTATAACAGGTTAAACAAATTAATCAATCAGGTTATAAACCACTTTGTTACAAAGATGGAAGACATTAATTTGACAAGAAGAATATCCCTAGAAATGCCATATTAAGATAAAGTATGCTGATGCCATCCTGTCATTGAAAGCAGGGGAGGGTGTAGCCGAGCACCGGCTGTCTCCCCTGCTGCCTGAGATCACCTGCACATGTCTGGCTTTGACTAGGCAAGATGCCTGAGATAGGAGGGCTGATAGATGCAGACTCGAACTCACATCTTGGCAAGCAGAAAACAAATAAAAGCATTACATATATTGTCCACTTATATACCGCAATGTTGTTTTGTTGTTGGTTGGTCAGCATTAATACAACACAGCCTTGAGCTCACATATATGGTAATCCATTCATTTGAAAAATAACACAAAACTAAATTAATTCAATAAAAAAAAATTAAACTTGCTTTCGGGTTTTATAATTGATATCAGAGGATGTAAAAATATCTTGTAACCGACCCAGTTTGGACGGTGCACACGCTTTTGCCTCGAGGCGCTTTCACCTTGGAGCTGTAAAGGTCCATTGTATCGGACAAGACGGTGATTTCCTCGTGAATCAACTCCCTCTTTAGTCTATTTACTCACATCTTGAGCCGCCAGATAAAATAGTCTGACAAAGACATTCGTCTTGCTCTACTCTAGTTTTTACCGAGATGAAGAAGAAGAGAGAGAGAGAGAGAGAGAGAGAGAGAGAGAGAGAGAGAGAGAGAGAGGGAGATTGGCAAACGAGCAGAAGACGCGTAGGTTCGTCGGAGCACCCGTCGCCGGTGGTTTTTTAACCTCTGATTTACATTCAACGCCATAAGTCGATTGTCCGTGGACTATTTGCTCTGAATTGATTCACATAATATGTTCTTCCGCCTTCGCCGCCATTAGTCGTCCACAGCACACCCAGTGCCACCTTGCCATAGTGGAGTCTGCCCAGGCTGCCCATGAATGCAGAAATAAAATACGATGTTGGTTTTAAGTTGGGCCAGCGTCCACGACGCTGGCCCAACTTAAAAGAAACATCGACTTAACGTCTCTTGTTTGCTGGATACGTTCACCCAGCGCTGGTTTAGTTTGGTTCATTCGAAAGCTCTGTCTCTTCATTAAGATCTTTTTATCATGTTTATGTGTGTTTTTCACATCAGTGTAATAAATCTTGGAGTGACAAAGTCTTTTTAACACTTTTTTGACTTTTGTCTATTCCCCACACCCTGGTTTTGTGAATCTCTGTGATTGAACCCATCTTCTAGGGACCGGCCCATCACCTAATTTTGGTCAAACGCAAACCTTCCCAGGTGCACCAATAATAGTCATTTAATTTTTATTTTTTTTGTTGTTGAAAAATACTTTAGTTTAAAGATATTTTAACAGTAAAAAATTCAATCACACAGCTGTTATTGCGCCAGGCAAGGTTAGACTTTTTTGTCAACAATGACTAGAACTAGGTGGTGGGCTAGTCCATGTAAACTGCTGTTCGATTCATCAGACAGGAAGAAGTCCTAACATCATACTAACATAGACAGGAGGGTGGTATGAACCGACCCCCTGCCTATATATGTCAAGATGAAGAATTTTGTCACCTGGCCCAGTTTCGGAGACGATTCTTGTGGTCTAGGCCCCGATTTCATTCGTAACATTTCTATCCACGCACAGTATTCTTATACGCATTCTTGTCACGCCACGTCACGGGGTGGTGGGGGGAGGGGTGAGTATTCACCCAGCGGGACTTATCGATCCATGTTTGACAGAGATGAATTGACACCGAAACTACCAACTGCATTCCGTGCGTAAATTCTGTTTACCATTCTACACCCTCTGTCTTTTTAGCCAATAATCATGACGCGCTCACCAACGCTGGCCCATTCTTGGGCCAGCCCTGGCGCGTTGACCCAAAGCGTCTTTTATCGTCTGAATCATTTCGCTGTGGCTGAAACAGAATGTTGTATCTGTCATTCTAGGCTTTGACGTTTTAACGTTTGTCAGTGTTCCACCCAGTTATGTAACAGCAAGTCCACTTATGTAACCTACTGTAGCACACCGTGAAGCAATAATTGACTACTACGGTGGCACACAAGTGGCACCAACATATGTGACGCCACTTCGTAATGCAATTGCATCATAAAATTCATCTTCAGCAATCAATTTGTATTCCGCACGCAATCACCTTCGCTTTACTAGGGTGTAGATACTGATTTGGCTGGACAAGATACCTAGCATTATATCGTCTCCTTGGAGTTGGAAGATGCTAAACTGCCAAGTTCAGCATCTTCTAACTCAAAGGGGACGAATAATATTGTGTGATGCTGCGCAATATTGTGATAAAATTTCAATGATGTTGTAACACCTATTTAGAACGTGATCACATTTCTAATAATTAAATTTGTGCCAGTGTTCTTGTGCGATATAATAGATAATTTATAACATTTAAATTAGCATCCTTTCTGATTTATACAGCCACCTATATACGATTGATAACTGGTTCGTGTGTTGAAAACGACGTATACCGTTGTCAATACGAATGTATCAAGCCTCAAGGACATGTGAAATTATAGCAAGGTCTTTTTATAGAAGTTGCTGGTTATAGCCACAAGCGGAATGTCGCTGTGGACCGAGTCCTCTTCCTCAATCCTCTCTGCCCATTATTATCCGAAGGATTTATAACCATATCAGTACGTGGCATATTACGTGCCTCAATACCCCCGTACTATTATTCCAGACAAAACACTTACTTGACCCTTCATATACAGCGGGTTCATCGCATCCCATGATGTCGTAGCATTGTCCTGCCTTATCCAGTATTACAAATTATTATATTAATAATTTCCCAACATTGAAGTTTGTTCAGGAGTAGTATAAGATGACTGTGTAGATTTACTGTTCAAGAATCGAGGGAGTATTAGGCCTACTAGTTTACGCTTCCTAGTTATATGCCCACTGATACCCATGCAGCAAACACGACACGTTGACCCAATGCTGGGCTAATGCTGGCCCATCGTCGCGTTTTCTGGGCAGGTCTATATCAGTAGACGTAGAGCGTTGACACTGTGTTGACCACGATGCTGGTCCACCGTCTGCGACGCCGGCCCAACCTCATACCAACGCTGGGTCAACGTCTTGGGTTTGCCGGATATCCATGTTTAAAACTGTAGGTCTTTAGCCTCTAGGACGCATCAGCCACTGTGGATCTGAGATATAAAATTTAAATTTTTAGTCACTTGAAGTTGTGTCTCGCTACCGCGATCCACGACTTCAAGTGACTGAAAATTATTCGTATTTGTAAAATTATGTTCACAGATTTAAATATAATTATTTATGATTTTTAATATAGAAATTAGTCACACAAAATTGGTCACATAGTGCTACTAAATACCAATATACTGCCGTGCAAAGCCAAAATGCAGCATCTGCTCACTTTGCAGAGCAGTATAGATCTCTGAGGATTCAAAACACATTTCCGTGTGACCGGTGTCTAAAGGCTCGCCCACCCTATCGGCAGACGGACTGGGTGCATCCCCTGGAATCAGTGCCCTTAATCTGGCAGATTTGCGCGGGGAGATGGGTGCGATCCATAAACGCCAGTCACCATACAGACGCCGGTAAATCCTCGGACCTCTCGTTAGATCCAGGTCGGACACGCCGCTAAATAGGGATTGTTTGCGAGGAGGCAGCGTAAGTCCCCGTAGCAGTGGATCTGTGTTTATAGCACTCTGAGTGGATTGTGAATTTATTGTGGCGTATTCTTATCCGTTTGAAGCTGGAATTGCTGACGGAATTGCCGATTTCAAATGAATTATGAAAATAAATGCAATTTGATGTGTCTATAAGGTAATAAAAAACTTTGTTTAAAAGACTCGGTTTTTTCTTTATCTTGGAGTGACCAAGTCATTTTTAACACTTTTTAACATCCGTTTAAGCTAGAATCATTAACGCAATACCAGTTTCAAATAAATCATAAATACAGAAGAATGAATAATTAGTTCTTGAACACGTTTTTCGTTACTTGAATCTGTAATTGCTGAGCCGATTTCCAGCCCCAGTGAACACAAAAGCTTTATTGTGAGACACGATTATTTCTTGAACAGATTTTATTAATTTAAAGCTGGAATTGCTGAGGCAATAGTTTCAGCTTCAAATATACGGAAAGCATCTACTTCAAAGCCGATAAGATCTATAATTATATTCAATAGGTATCCAAGGATTATAAAAGGGATAATTCATGATACCAATAGCTTTGGTCATATATTTCCACGGAGTTAACGTGGATGCCATTTTCTACAGGGAAAATCATAGACATGGTTACCGCTAAATGAAATAATTGAAATTTATTATTTAAGTTATTAACGTGGATGCCATTTTCTACAGGGAAAATCATAGACATGGTTAACCGCTAAATTAAATAATTGAAATTTATTATTTAAGTTATTAACGTGGATGCCATTTTCTACAGGGAAAATCATAGACATGGTTAACCACTAAATTAAATAATTGAAATTTATTATTTAAGTTATTAACGTGGATGCCATTTTCTATAGGAATAATCACAAACATGGTTAACCGCTAAATTAAATAAATTTTCGCCCACTTGAAGTTCCGTCTCTCTACCGCGACCCACAACTTAAACTGGACGAAAATTACTCATGTTTGTTAAATTTGATACTAACAGTTGCAAATCTTGATGATTAAACAGACATTTCATTCCCAATAACAGTACCAGTGATTTGATCGGCTAGTAATACGGATGATTGGCGGTGTGGGGGTTAAAAACCCTCATGATGCATCAAAGCAGCATTTTTGCATAGCTGAAGAATGACTTAATTTCCCAAAGACCAGGTAATGTTTTTTATTGACATAATCCATTTCATATCTTTACTATGCTATCATTTCAGCAATTATCAATATAATTCATGCACGAAGCCGAGAACCAATGCTCGATGTTGGTCCAATGTGGTAGACATTGGCCCAGTGTTGAGCCAGCTTTGCTGCTTTATAAGCCTATAAGGATCGACTGTGTCAGACGTCTTGCGTGTCCCCCGCACCTGAGGTTACATTACGGTTAAGGATGCGGAGATCCAGGCTTTCAGTTTTTCTGGCGTAAAATTGGCCAAATTTATTGCCCAGCCATGTGTGTGGTCAGAGCACACGGAGAAAGAACACGCGTGATGACCAGTGGTCACGCCAGATATGACCAGTACGGAGGTCTGTATCGCTGAAGTCGTTCTTAGCGAAGGAATTCTATATGTTATACATGTCGTCCCCTTGGATATGAAAAGTGTATCTGCCACTTTCTAAAGTGGCAGATATACCCTTTCATATCCAAGATGACGATGTTTTCTCGTTGCTGGTAAATTGAGTGCTTGCTCAATCTTACGAGCAAATTTTACGAAAGCTCGAAAGGGGTATGCGAATTAGGAGTTTTTATTTCGGACTTCAGATTTCATAGTCCAGATTTATGACTTTAAAGTTTAGAGTTATTTAAAGCGACACAATCAGGCTAAAATCAACAAATAATCTTATTTTTATTTTGGCTCCTTGATATGTCCATAATATGTCAACATGTCCATGGAATTGCGTAAATTTTGAAAATTTTATGTAGCTAATTTGCCAGTTAAACGAAAAATAAGGATGAAATTTAATTTCGAACATACATGTCCAAAATAAGAAATACGGAAATAACTGATAAACTGATAAATGGGGCTTTCGGCACACTTGCTACGTTAAATGCCACAGCAGCCCAAAATTTAGGGACTTCTGCAATTATAGTGCACGGACATGTTCCCATATCATGGCCATATAAGAAGCTAAAATAAAAATACTTTTTTATAATTTTAGCCTGATTGCGTCGCTTTCATGTAACCTAAATCCCTTAAAAGGCTGAAATATTTTCATATAAACCAAAAAACCAAAAACTTATTTTCAATTTGAAATCATCACACATGTCTTAGTTAGTTCTTACAGCTTCATTTGAATACATGTTATAATGGGTCTGCGGCCATTATAAAAAATACTCCTTCACTGCTGAAAGGCTTAAGAAAACAGTCACACTTCAGATTGCAAGGGCCTGCGTCGCTGACCCAACAGTAGAACAGCATTGACTGTGTTCAACAAAAAACTATTTTTCTTAAGAGTAATAGCCTACAGGGATGACCTGCAGGAAATGGCTCCTCCTCATCAATCATAAATTACATGGAAAAATCACATAAATATTATAAGCAGTAGCATTATTGAATAAAGTTATACATCGGCCGATTTAACTAACTCTAATACGAGATCAATTACGTGGATCTGAAGATTTGAACCAAGACAAAAAGCAAAACAAAAAAGTAAAACGAAGCAATATGCGGGAATCGACGTCAGGTTCTGGAGTCAATAGACGTCGCAATCTGACGTCTAAAGTCGATCCCCGCATACAGGATGCCAACATTCCGGCCAAGATCCTCTAAATCCGGAGCCCATGTTATCAAATCCAGGCTGGCTGTAGACTGGTGAAGCACACGTGAACGAACTGGTAAATAATTTGAAACCAAGGCGATAGTGTAACCAAGACGCTACAGCTGACCGCGAAAAACTTTGCCTGAACTAGAAATATTCTTTCATTCTTACTTGAATCTAAGCAACGAATGAACTCCTTGGTCTAGGTATAGCGTTACAATATCCAGTAAGATTGAACGAGATCCACTTGCGATGTGTGGCTCTGCAAAAATCACTGCCCAGAAGTAGTACGATCGCTCTTATTTGTACTTAACGTTGCACTAAGCAGTGCGCCAGTATCCTGGCGGGTCTATAATGGTCGCCTGTGCTGGTATTAAAACTATCCGTTTGATTTGTATATGGTCACACTTGTGACGAGCAAACACACCACAAGAAACAAGAGGAGCCGATATTCCAGACAGAAGTCACTGCTTTTGTTTCTCTCAGATTTACTCACGCAGCATTCACTGGACGTAGGCCCGATGCATGGTGAATGCGGCCCTACGTGTGCGATGTTGGCCCCGCATTGCCCATGTTGTGCCACACTTAGTGATAGTAGTTGTTCGCGTTGTCCTGTGAATCATATAGAATGTAGGCGTTTGGCCTTTTAAGCCAGCAATCACTCCCAGTAGACACAAAACATTTGTATAACATTTGTACAATGTTGGACCAACGTCGGAGACGTTGAGCTGACGCTGTACAAATGTTATACAAATGTGTTGTGTTTGCTGGGATTGCTGTAGTTTTACATACAAAAGGTATAAAAGTTTAATAACGTGATAATCGTGCATTGATCCATTAAAGTCAGTCACCGACCAAATGCTTATCGGACCGATACCTATTAGCGTCAGAGACTTCCCTCTCTATGTTTTTGTTTGTCTGCCAGATACGAGTGGTGCTTGAAGTTGGTAGGAGTAGATATACTGATATTCTGATAATAAAGTAATGCTCTTTGAAATCTTACACATAGATCCCACGTGCAGTTCATACACCTGTCCTGAGAAGGATTTCATGGCAGCGTTTATGTATCCATATAAAAACAGGAAAACTTTCCACGAACTATGGTATTTCTTCTGTGTGCTAAAATAACTATCATCGATGGAAGCTGGTCCAACAAAGAATCATGGCTGATCTATTTAGGATATATGTCGATGAAGATGTTTTTAGGTCGCTTTTTCACTCTTTACATAGAAAATCCTATATGCCCTACTCTTTTCAAATGATTGCAAGGGTTCTTTTTAGTTCACAGTACCAAAAGCCGCACCACACACTCCAGACCTTTAAACCGTTTGGAGCAGTGTATCCACAAGCACGACAACCACAACCCGGCCTAGACCAGACGAAACGTCGTATTTCAAACTCTTGTAATAATTATGCTCGAAAATAAATATGAACATAAGCATATCTATGGCTGACGAACCACATTAAAATCAAGCTTGGCGAGCAGGCTGCTGTGCCGTAATAACAATATTATTGTGAAAGATTCACATGGAGAATGTGCTGGAGAATTCTGTAGTTTCCTGTCCAAGATGGACGATGGTAACGTGGGTGCTGTCAGATAATTAGGTGTGTGGGGACGAGAGGGGGCCATGTTTATGTTTGCCGTTGCGTCAGAGACAGAGAAATGATGGTAAGTGGAGGCATTCACCCGAGATAATCTGCGCCGGCGAGACAAAAATGGCGTCATCAACCGGTGCTAATGTAGCAGACGCGATTCCAATGCGCACCGCCGGAGAGCTGTAGGGGCAATTAGAATAATGTGCGCGGGCCCGCGTCTTTCCTACTTCACGATCCAATCTGTAATTGTTACGGCTTGCACAAGACCGTCTTCTTATGCGATTCCCCGGTCCGGGGAATAGCAAAGCAGGCTTAGCTGTGGAAAAGGCGACGGCCTTCGGCCTTGGCCTTTTCCACAGCTAAGAATGTAGAGCTCTTCGGGCTTTATCCTATACCGAAAGACAATTCATCAAGCGAGCGGTTATAAAAACAGTTGTAAGTTATTAAAAGTTTGAATTAATATGATTTTAGTTGCATTGGAACGGGCAGAGCTGTAGCAACACGACCATACCTGTAACGGCACGACCATACCTGTAACGGCTCGGCTATACCTGTTACGGCTCGGCTATACCTGTAACTGCACGACTATAAGTGTAACGGCACGACTATCACTATAACGGCACGGTCGACTAAAATTGTAACGGCACAACTATAACTGTAACGGCACGACTATAACTGTAACGGCACGACTATATAACTGTAACGGCACGACTACTACTGTAACGGCATGACTATAACTGTAACGACACGACTATAACTGTAACGGCACGACTATAACTGTAACAGCACGACTATATAACTGTAACGGCACGACTATATAACTGTAACGGCACGACTACTACTGTAACGGCATGACTATAACTGTAACGACACGACTATAACTGTAACAGCACGACTATATAACAGTAACGGCACGACTATATAACTGTAACGGCACGACTATATAACTGTAACGGCACGACTATTACTATAACGGCACGGTCGACTATACCTGTAACGGCACAACTATAACTGTAACGGCACGACTATACATCTGTAACGGCACGACTATAACTGTAATAGCACGACTTTAACTGTAACGGCACGACTATATAACTGTAACGGCACGACTACTACTGCAACAGCATGACTATAACTGTAACGGCACGACTATAACTGTAACAGCACGACTATATAACTGTAACGGCACGACTATATAACTGTAACGGCACGACTATATAAGTGTAACGGCACGACTATTACTATAACGGCACAGTCGACTATACCTGTAACGGCACAACTATAACTGTAACGGCACGACTATATATATGTAACGGCACGACTATAACTGTAATGGCACGACTTTAACTGTAACGGCACGACTATATAACTGTAACGGCACGACTACTACTGTAGCGGCATGACTATAACTGTAACGGCACAACTATAACTGTAACGGCACGACTATATAACTGTAACGGCACGACTACTACTGTAACGGCATGACTATAACTGTAACGGCACGACTATAACTGTAACGGCACGACTATAACTGTAACGGCACGACTATATAACTGTAACGGCACGACTATTACTGTGACGGCATGGCTATAACTTTAACGGCACGACTATAACTGTAACGGCACGACTATATAACTGTAACGTCATGACCCTAGCTGTAACGGCACGACTATAACTGTAACGGCACGACTATATAACTGTAACGTCATGACTCTAGCTGTAACGGCACGGCTATAACTGTAACGGCACGACTATAACTGTACCGGCACGACTATATATCTGTAACGGCACGACTATTACTGTAACTGCACGGCTATAACTGACGGCACGACTATAACTGTAACGGCACGACTATAACTGTAACGGCACGACTTTAACTGTAACGGCACGACTATTAATGTAACGGCATGGCTATAACTGTAACGGCACGACTATATAACTGTAACGGCACGACTATTACTGTAACGGCGTGACTATATATTATAGCTGTAACGGCACGACTAGAACTGTAACGGCACGACTAGAACTGTAACAGCACGACTATAAAATGCAACGGCACGTCTAGAACTGTAACAGCACCTGTTTACCTGGTTCAAAATCAAATCTAGATGAAGGTTCTACAGTAAAACAGAAAAATCTTAGCTTCAGATACGACGTTTATACGACGTTTGCCATCACAATAACCATGTATTTTTTCGCTCACGAGCGTTCGAATGGCTTACCAAATACTGCCTTTTGTCTTTGCACGGCAGTATATACACGTTCTAGTTTTTGTGCATGCAGGCTCAGTGCACAACTCAATAAGAATTCCTTGTGGAAGCTAGGTGTCTCCCGAAGGCTGTAGTGTCTCTCAGGAGGTTATTAACCTTCTTGAGTACATAAAGGAGAATACTGCCATGACGTGCGCTTCAGTACAAAGGCAAACAGCGGTAACTGCTCGTTTGAAAAGTAAGCAGTTACTGCTGTTTGCCTTTGCACTGCAGCGTGGAGTGTGTGTAGTGGGTGTATTATTGTGATGCACTCTGGTGTGATTATAGCTGGCAACAAGCAATCAGTTATTTTGGGATCATCCGGATGAGTATTTATATGGATCCGTATGACCAGCGGGATAGATAACAGTACGGCCTTGTCACCCTAATGCTCTCTGTTATTTTAATCGAATATATATATATATTTGTAGATAAATTGAGTTTTACATGTGTAAGACAATTCATTGCGTAAACGGTTATAGCAAATGTTATTATCAAATGTCTTGAAATAATAAATTATTTCCCTGGATGAAAATGTCACCCAATTAAAAGTTCAAATATCTAATTATTTGCAACCACTAATAATCAGCTGGTATGTCTCTTGACTTCGTCGATATATAGGTGCACTCCCTGGGCCTACTCTGTTCAGCGAACTTAATCCTTATAAAGCTAATCATGACAAACATCTCCTTTAATCCATTGTATTAGCCGTTTAAATGTCTGTTGTTGCGAATGAAATAAGTGTTTGAACATCAATATTTGCAAATGTTTGGTATGTGTAATTTTCACCCACTTGAATTGTGTGTCGCGGAAGTAAGACATAACTTCAAGTGGATGAAAAATGTATTTATTTAATTTAGTGGCTAGCACAAGACATTCACCCAGGGCTTGGTTATAGTTGGACTGCCCATCAATAATTCAACACCGGCTCAACGTTTCGTGGTTGCTGTGTATAAATGGAGTTGGTGTTCTAGTGTTTTTACCAAGTGTCGGAAAGTATTAGTCTGTCTATAGGTTCACCCACGGCCATTGTCTCTTGGTTGTCGTGAGCCAGAGCCAGCTCTGCGTTCTGGATTGGACAGGCGGCAAATCTATTTAATGTAACCACAACAAAAAAAGGGGACCGACCGGTGAATCCCTGCAATGCAAATAAATCAACAGTAAATGGTTGTTTTCGCTCAGCAGTACCTGCTCACCTGCTACAGTAACTATAAGCTGCTGCTGCTGCCTGCTGCTGCTGCTGCTGCTGCTGCTGCTGCTGCTGCTTGTCTTTGTACAGCAAAAATATTACAGAAAGCGTGAACATTCATCTAATAATGCTGTGAGAAATGAAATGAAATGAGTGTGGTTTTAGGCGACCTCTTTGTGCACATTCAGGGTAAACTGGGACATGAGAGCCTCTTGAGGATGGTAAGATAAATCAGACGACACTGCCCTCCAGACACAGGATTAGCAATTCGAGCCCTGGCGGTCTGAGGCCGAGCACACTACCTATCGGTTGAATCTTTACGAGTGAGCGGGGAAGTAACATTTTGTTTCCTTGAAATTTGACGGCCAGAGTGAGGTTCATACCCGCGATCTCCTACTTTACAAGCAGGCAGTTTTATAACCACTGCATCAGCCCCCCCTCCCCCCCTAATGCTGGCAGAAAGCTTAAAAATAATATATGAATTCGTATCGGTATGGCGGACTAACATTATTATAGGCCTAGATAACTACAATGTATTTTTTATTTACGGTATCCGGCTTTGTTAATCCTGTTTTTTTTGTAGCTTAACAAACTAAAAAAATCAGCTTATATCAGTTTTGTGTGGTGAGACATACACTGTACACCGCACATTTCGTGTACAATATAAAGTGTACACTGGACAGTGCGTTAAGTTCATATGGTGACGTTCACGCTTCAATTAAAGCAATCACGCCGTCTGCTCGGTGTCAGTGTCCGCTGCCGGGATCAACCAGTGGTCCTGACTATAACATCCACCTTTACCGTAAACCAACAAGTATTTTACCTGTAGCTCAACTGCGCGAACTATACTATACTATACTATACTATAATTGCTATTTTTACCGTAACTTCCTTTACCTCTATCACCTCCGATCAATTATGTTTTCACCGTAATCGCGAATGATTACACATGTCTTTCTTTTAATCATTGGGTAATTGTCAGTGTTCCTGAAATAAACCCTCATTCTGCCGAATTATTTTGGACTATTTCTCGTCATTTGGAGCTGTAATTGCTAACGCAATTTCCAGCTCCAAATGACGAAAAATAATTATATTTATGAAGAATTATACGTCTTCAAAATGTAATTTTCAAACGATCTAAGCGTTGAATTTATTAGGTATGCCATTTGCTTGAAAACGAATATATTCGGTCCCGGTAGCAGAAGCGTTAAGAGCAGACTTTTCTGCTTTTCTGCAAAGTCGGTAGGGCTAGGCCTATATGACCTGATACTGCCTTTAGTCTTTGCATGGCAATTTTGCACGCCACGCTATACGTAACACAACCACACGGGTTAATATACCGCCAATAATTGCAAATCCCTGGCAGCTAAGGCACATAAGCCAGCGGTGGGTCCATTTTGAGCTTATTTATCTACAGATATTTGGTCAATGCTCAACCAAGGTCTTATGTATACCAAAATGTACCATTGTTCCCTGATTAACTGCATGGGATGACGTAAGTAGCCCCTGCTAGTATCATCGCCGCTGAGAAAATATAGAGATTTATGTTAAATAATCTGTCTGTCACTGAAATTGATTTCTAGTCTATTAAATTATAGTCTATTAAATTAATGGTCTATTAACTATCTGGTACGTTTTGCCGGATATCAGGCATATTAAAATTAATTCCATTCAATCAGGTCAAAGTTCCTAAACCCCAAGAGGCACATCTACACCCCCCAAATATGACCTAATGAGGGGTGTGCGTGTGCAATGTAAAATAAATCCCCCTCCTCAGATCTCCACCGGAAGCGAAACGCGGACAGACGCCAACTTTATCAGACGGGGGATAAAAATGCATGACGGCATCATAGAATATAAAATAATAAAAATAATGGACGTTATATTTACTATGGACGTTATATTTACTGATTACAATAATATGTCAATTTTAAATATAATAAATAATGTGGAAATAAGTTCAATTCATGGTGAACTTTCTTTCGATTATGTGACTGTACTGCATCGAACATAATGTTGCGCGTATATATGAATTCGTAGTTGAAACTTCGTAGTTGATTGTTAATTGTTAATAGTGCTGAGCCATTTTGTGGGCATTAAAAAAGTTTTTACGTGTCATTAACCGTCAGAGGCACGAGCCATGCCAGTAAACATAAAACATTTGTATAACATTTATACAACGTCGGCCCAACGTCTTCGATGTTGGTCCAGCATTGTATAAATGTCATACACAATGTTTTGTGTTTGTTGAGATGCCACCTGTGACGACATTATTTCAGCCTATTTTTTACTGTAACTTTTCTACCATTTTACTTCACGTACAATTGCACGATCGGTCCCTGCTTCGTGAGCAATCGGCACGGTGTCGGAGATGCGAACCAATCACCGGCGGCCTGTCACGGGGGGGGGGGGGAGATTTGTGAGCGGGTCACACCCTTTCTGTGATTGGCCCTTGTAATTGGGTTACCGGCACAATATCAATCCGCACAGTGGCGGACATGTTTGAATTCCACAACCACCACGTCATCTTCATTATCATGGCCAGATAACTCACATAACTCACGGCTGTATGCCGCGCTATAAGCCTGAAGACAGCAACCTCTCACGTGCAAAGTGAGCAGTTACCCAGTAAACACAAAACATTTGTATAACATTTGTACAGTGTGCAACACTGTACAAATGTTATAAAAATGTTTTGTGTTCAAAACATTTCCATAACATTTGTACAGTGTGCAACACTGTATAAATGTTATAAAAATGTTTTGTGTTCAAAACATTTGTATAACATTTGTACAGTGTGCAACACTGTACAAATGTTATACAAATGTTTTGTGTTTACTGGGTACAACATTTAGGCATTTATGGTCATGTTATGCTAATACCTCGTATCTTTCAAAAGGTAAAATGAACGGTAAATACAGCCTACACTAATCATCTGCTGGGTTATTAGTTCAATATGGTGGATAAATTCAGTAGGCCAAACTTTGTAAATATTATATGAGAATCATGCTAATTTTTATAATACCGCGTCTATATTTGGAATATCAGAATACTTTAGCATATCGCAAGCTAATTACAGATTTGAAATACGGAAAAAATATTTCCTGTACAATAAGTGCCTAGTAGAAGCAATAATAATTAGGCCTGGTTTATATATTTGAATATTTTCAAACACACTTTTAAGTGATCACAAATTAAACACTTTGCAAAATATAAATGTTTGACGAAGTCAGATACAACAATAAAGCACTGGAAACTCATTTTCACCCAGAAAAAGTAATTAGCTCCAATTGTCACCCAGAGCTAGGTATACCATCTATCCGCGCATGCAGCCTGTGAAGAGAAGCTTGGTAACTTTGCTGTTATTCTGCTAACTTCTCTTTTCATTGTGCACTCGACAAAGCTCTGGGGCTCACTGGATCCGAATAATTACGGTACTTTGAAATAATCGATGGTTTTGTCACCGTATTCACCTACGCAAGGCTAATGTTAGCCTTGCGTTGGTGCTCTGTGATATTGGGCGACTGTTTTTGTGGTGGGCGCTGGTTGACGGGGTATAATTAGATGAGATATAATGTTAGCCAACCCCCGGTCCGTCATCTATCAGCTCATCTTGTCAAATCAGTCGCCAGGGAACGCTCTCGGGCTTCTTCTGCAGTCGCCAGGGGGCTTCTCCGTCCAACCGTTCCCGAATGATTGAATTTCGGCACAGCATCCCAGCTCAGCCAGCGCTGGCCCAGTTCCAAACCAATGTCTGCGACGTTGTTTTAACATTGAGCAAACGGTATTTTAACGTATCGTTCTTGGCGGCATGCAGCCTGGTGAAGTTGGAGATTTAAACAGTTCATCGTGTTGTGTTTTGGATTAAGCATGCCGTTTTTTGTTCAGGATTAATTGAAATCCCCTTTTTTGATAAGAGTAGACCTAAATAGGCCTAAATTCCCAGACTACCACTCCCCTCGATCGCGATTAGCAATATTAATAGGCTTATGTTCCCGTTTTATCTCTGATGCCAGTCGACAAGCAGAAATATGAGATGCTTACCGTATGAGCACTGAAAAAACTAACCAACGAGCGAATACATAAATCGGACGAGCAAACGAACGAGCGAGCGAACTACCAAAGTAATTGTAGGTAATGAATCAAATGGTAATTTTAATCGATGTTACTCGGTATGTGTGAACCTCCTGAAGCAGATGACACTGCTGATTGAGATGAAATATAATACCCTATTCACTCTGGATTCGAACGGGGGTCTTGCAATCTGATGCAATGTCTCAATGTAGGTCCACCGTCTACGACTCCGGCCCAGCAATTAGTGTCATAATGATGTGTTTTTCAAATTTTCTAATTTACACCATTACATATCTGGTGTGATTACCCGGCAAACACAAAATATGTATATAACATTTATATAATGTTGGACCAACGTCGAAGACGTTGGGTCGACGTTGTATAAATGCTATACAGATGCTTTGTGTTTGCTTGGTATCGGTCCTGATTAATGGACCTATAATTTAACCCTGAAGGCGCTGAAATATTTTAGTTTAAACCATGGAGACCAAAGGGTTTATTTTAATTTGAAATCATTACAGTTGGCTAATTATTATTAGTTAGCTATTTCTGATTCATTTGAATATTTATGTTATGGCTCTACAAGCCGTTGTAAATCTGTTTACTCTTACAGTGCGGGGATCGACCTTAGACGTCAGAATTGGACGTCTACAGACGTCAGATTCTTACGTCTAAAGTCGTTCCCGCGCCGTGAGGGTTTAATCAATTTCTAAAAGTGAACTATTCAGATTGTCGATATGCTACGAGGAAAACGGGGTCCTTAATAAAGACATTATCTTTCGAGCCAGACACAGTATCTTCAGAGATAATCTCTTCAAGGAAAGTAAGTGACTACATTTTCCAAATCAATCTTTTAGGCGTTACAGATGACATATTTTGATAAAAAATACATTATTGCAGTTTTGTTCATATTCTCTAGCATAGCAATCGATACATCTTCACAAACACGGTCAGAATGCGTATAATTAGAAGGTTCCCTCACTTGAACTGTGTCTGGCAACAGCAACACACAGCTTCGAATGGGTGAAATGTTGAACAACCTTTTTTTCACAAATGTCATCCGGGTGATTTCATTTTTATATACCATTTACTTTTTTGAGAGAAGTGAAGCAAATAAATTCTCAGTGCCCCAATCGTTCATTTACAAAGCGTGTCGAGCATAGACCGCTTGAGCCTGTCACTCCAGCCAGGAATGTCTAGCGTAGATTGAAAAAACCCCTGGTAATATCAGGATAATGTTCCAGCAAACACGACGCATTGACACAATGTTGGCTTAATGTTGGGCCAGCGTCTCCGATGTTAAGCCAACATTGTGTCAACACCTCGTATTTAGCGGATACAACTACATTCCGATTTACGGCGCATATAATAAAGGGCTTAACACATTTTAACTAACGAAATGCAACTCAAATCAAATGCAGATGAACAAATTAGCTGCGTAAATTATGTAAAAGAGAATCAAATATTATAATAATCACCCCTTCTTCTTCGACAGCTGAATGACCATCCGTATTTAGTAATGTGCTACGCATCACGTTGTGCTTGACAATTTAGACGTGAGATTATGTCATTGTTATGTCACACTGGAGATTCTAAGTTTAGAGTTATCGCTCGCTTACAGCGCACCTCTCCATCGCTATCCTAAAAACAAGGGTTTGAAAAGGTACTTTACCCATGTGTAGCCTTTCTTTATTTCACCATGCAGGGAAGAACCTTCAGGAAAGAGTTACATTTGTTGTTCTACCGCTCTTGAATTAAATGGGTCGTTTAAGCTGCATAATTGCAACGCATTTTGGATAAAACAAAAACATATTTTTCAAGGATCTCAGACAGGTGAAAGCCTAAAATGCAAAGAAAGAAAGACAGGCTTTAGTAAGCCCAGTCACCAGCTGCGTTTTGCGTGTACGCCTTGTTCCAAGGTGAACCCCACGAGGCAGCCACGACAGGACTGCGATGTAGCCACGAAGGGGTGAGAGAGGGAAGAAGACCGGGCGGGCTACAAGAGAGATGAGACAGCTGGGTATTAGCGCATTCACTTACGATACATCATTCAACGCGTGTGAAAGGAAAACAAAGGGAAAAAAGTGCAACATTTACATTTATCTTTCAAAGGATAACTTCTTCTCGACGCTGACCGTAGATTTCGCCGGGTTGTGAAAAAAAGCGCCGACATTTCACCGTAAAACTGTGGGTTAGCAGATTTTCGCAATGTGGTTATTTTTGCGAAAATTTCGATAAGATAAACCACATCGTGAAAATTTGCAGCAAAAGCCGATACACTGTACAAAGCAGTTGGGTTGAGAATTCACAGGTGTCTGTCGGAACGAAAAAACCCGCGAATTCATCTTGCGCAATTATGCCTCCGCCACAATGAGGTGGCGGCCAATTTGATTAGTTCCTCCAAGCAGCAAAAATTAAACACCTCCGCGTGGCGGTTTTGTGCGCGACAGCTCGCGGGAGAGCCGACTTCCAGACGAAAATAAGAGAGATCGAGGCGTACAGGAAATTAATTTAAATCCCCAGAAGTACAGATAAAAACACTCTTTTCAGTCGGTCGCCGGTAAACCACGCCGTGTATGGCGAATAAAAAACGACAGTCATTATGCGATGGAATGCGCGCTTTATGTACAGTATATTTATTAGCAAATAAGAAATGGCAACAATAACGTGATAATTATGTGATAATTATGTGCGCACATGCAGGCACGAGGCCGGTTAACCTAAACCAAAGAGTCTAGAAGATTATTGTTCTAGATTCTTTGCCAAAACTAAACTGGCTTTCTGCCTTCCGTACTTGTTGGTTTTATAAATTACCCACTTGAAGGTGTGTCTCGTTACCTCGACCCACAACTTGGGTGGGTGAAAATTACTCATGTTTGTTTAATTTGACGCCAAATATTGCTAATAATTGCTAATAAAACAGATTTAAAACGTCTATAGTTGTGAAAGGGTTAACCCTTACAGCACGGGAGCGAATTTAGACGGCAGAATCTGACGTCTGTAGACGGCAGATTCTGACGTCTAAAGTCGATCTCCGCACTGACAACTGAGCCAGCGTCGCAGACATTGGGCCAACATTAACCCTTGGGTCCTCACGATGCATTAAAGCATCATTTTACATCCCTGAAAACAGGTTTAATTTTCCTACAACTAGGGGTTTTAGAACGAAAATTTCCAAGGAAGTGTTTTACCAATACATAGAATTTTTTTTTAATTTTTAAACCACGTCAAGTCATCTTCATCCACTACAAGTGGAGAATTGCGACAGCAATTCGCGGCTAGTAGTGGATGAAGATGACAATGGTAAATTCAGGCTTGAAAGAGTTAAAGCATTGATCATTGTTTCAACGCTGAGCTACGGTTTTATGTTTGGTGGTTATAAGGTGTCTTGTTATGTGAAATATAAATGCAATGCATCTTAGGTCTCAAATCGTTTTCAGCCAATATATCGCCCTGTATGTAGCAGACAGGACCTTTTGATTCTAACGGAATGATATGCCTAGTATATATAATGTTTTTCGCTCTTATAAAATGAAGCATAGCGAGCCCTAACACTCAGAATCTCTCGTATGTCTAGCGTATTTGAAGGGTAGCCGTGTTTTCCTCTCCGAGGCCGTGGATTGATGTATTTGCTTTATCCGAAAAATTCAACATGGCGGTGACTGAGAGCGAACCCGACTCCAAGGTCCGAAAAATGTCCATAACTTTTTAATGACGGTGCGACCTCTGAGCTGAGCATGCGGGCATGGAACTGAAATGTTACTGACTCTTAAAAAACTATTTGACCTGATTATTTTCCGATATATTGAGATATGACAGTCCAAAGAAATGTCCCACGATTTTGTACGCAGACAATCTGTGGCTGAAACCACTGGGGCTAATTTGAAGGGGACATCCCAGCAAAAATGAGGCGTACACGCTGGGCAAATCGCTACGTCCAGCCAATTCAAAAGATCGTGTATGTCACTTCATGACGTGGCATACACGACTCTATAAAAGTAGTAGTAGTATATCATTGCTTTACGTCACTTTTCGGCACAAATGGTCTTTTAAGTGACATTGTAATACGATAAAAACGTTGTAGTCAATTGATGAGATGAATGATGTACAGATGATGATGTGAGGGTGGGGGTGATAGGGCATGGTGGGTTATTGAGAGCGTTTTCCTTCGCTCGCCCGATAAGGGGTTCTGGGCATGTCCAGGGGATCTACCCACAGACATGCCCAGACGGCCGGAGACTTGGGTTTTGCTGTGCAATTAAATGTTGAAACCACCAGATGTTACTATCTGGGGGATAACGTCTCACCACATCAAATACCCGTCCCATAGACTTACATGTAATATGACCCATACACTCAGGCCTCCCAGCACTCTTTAAGTGGAGAAATATAAATAAAACTATATATCATTTTAACCATCAGTCTGTTCTCTTTCAATCTAAACAATAAAAAAGGCATGTTTAACTGACATAAAAAAAATTATTTGAGCCCATAATAACCTCTTGCCCCACTCTCCTCTGATCGACCTAGAAAATAATTGACCTTGTTTTTTAGAAGAGCCTTGTTACAGCCAGTGCAAGGACTCCCTGTTGGATCTATCTTTCCTCATTTCGATCCTTTTGCTACACCAAATCATCACAGAATCGATTTAAATTGGTAGCAAAATGATATATCTGTGATATTTGCCACCGAGGCTGCTGCAAAGAGCCGCATTTTTTAAATAGAGACTAACTTTCTTATTCTTAAACCTTATAATGATATGCGAGAATGAATTTGTGTGGTGAGACCATAAGGTCGAAAATATCTAACAGATCAGGTGAAAACAGAAGAAAGAATGAATGTAGGACTTACAGGGAAGTAGACAGCACGAAAAATATACAAACTATATTCTAAACGCTAAACATGGATCGTATATGCCACTTTATGACGTGGCATACATGGATCGTATATGCCACTTTATGACGTGGCATACAAGACCCTCTAATACCTGGGCGACCATATCGTCGCCTCGGAGCTAAAGGATCCTATCTGACACTCGTCAGAGTGGCAGATAGGATCCTTTAGCTCCGAGGCGACGATATGCTCCACTCCGATGCTGGTGTGATGTTAGACCATTGCCTGCGATGCTCTCCCAACATTAAGCCAGCATTGGCTCAACAGGGCGTGTCTATCAGTGTACATGTCATTGATCTGGGCAGAAAAACGAACATCGAATTTTCATTTCTTCCCTCTGGATACCCACGTCCGCGGCAGTTATAAAACTATTACCATGGCAACCACTGTTGTAGGCGATCAAAGGCAGACAGCGGTAACTGCTTACTTTTCAAGTAAGCAGTTACCGCTTTTTGCCTTTGGGAGCCAGTATTACAGGCAATCCATTCCAGCCGCTGCCGTCTGCACAATGCCGAGGCTGTAGATACGACAATTCTGCAAAGCCAACAGGCAGTAATATCTGCTTACTTGTAAAGCGAGCAGATACTGCCTTTTGGCTTTAAACGCCAGATTACTGTATGGTGGGTTTCTGAAGTATTTTCCATCAACAATATGAGCCGCTCGTCAAAACTCACTGTGTTAATGTTGGGCCGGCGTCTGAGACACAGGCACATCCACGAGTCAATGTCTCGTTTCTGAACAGCCCTATGTGGATAATTCCATCGGTACACGCATAATTATGTAGTTTGGTTGTTGATTTAAAAGGGTGGATTCAGAAATGTCGTTGATTTTCTCATATAATAATATTCAAATCAGGTAGGTCCTGATTATAATGGTCACCCATCTTATATGCTAAAACTGGCTGATGGTATACTCGGACCCCGGGACTCGGACATTGAGTTATCAGGGTATAGGGTATAAAAAAATCTGCATAGTTCGACAAAACTATTCCCATTTCGGGTTTGGCCCCACATGTTACGTAACAGTACTGCAGTGCAAAGCCAAAAGGCAGTAACTGCTTACTTTACAAGTAAGCAGTTACTGCCTTTTTGGCTTTGCAGGGCGGAATAGGGTATACTAGACTTGGGTCGTCATATATTTATATACGGAGCGGTGAGGGCCCTGGTGCAATGGTTAAAGCTGCCTGCTTGGAAAGTTTGAGATTGCGGGTTCAAATCCCACTCTGTCCTTCAAGTTTCAAAGAAACAGAATGTTTTCTCCCCGCGCATTGGTAATGATTCAATATTGTGGGGAACATCCGTGACCACGGGGTAGCGTTTATGGCCCAGTTTAGCCTATATGTGCACGAAGGTGGTTTAAAACCCCATTTATTTCATTACATTTTTCATACGGAGAACTACTGCCCAGCAGACACAACATAGATTCAACGTCTTGTGTCTGCTGGTTTTTCTGTTTAACAGAGAAAACAAGAAAAACAACAAATGTAATGCAGGCCTACTATTTGCTCTGCTCAGGTCAAAGCCCTTGTGACTTTATACATCTTCACACCGCTGGGCCAATACCAGCAAACGCAAATTCACCCAATGTCTTCGATGCGGGCCCGACATATAGCCGAGACTGGGTGGAAGTCTCGTATTTGCTGTGTAGATTTATGAGCCATAATTATGGTGTTCACGATTCGTTTGTCCCAGTTATTAGGCCCCTGATTGGTCGAGATTGCCAAAAATCTACAACTTATTGACGGAGAAAAATGCGGACCCAGTTCGACAACGTGACTGAGTATGTGTGAACAACCTACCCAGCAAACACCATACAGTGGTACAATGTTGGTTTCACGCTGGGCCAGCGTCATAGACGGTGGACCTACACGGAGCCAGCATTGGCTCACTATTTTGCGTTTGCATGGTAACGTGTTATGCCGCTTGCTGCCAAGAAGAGAAAACGATTTTTTTTCACTCAGCTGGCTCACAGTCAGCATTGATGCTGCCTCAACATTAGCACAGTGCTGGGTCAGTGACTGAGTGGTTGGCACAGCTATGATCCCATCTTTTAAACTGGGCGCCTCCGCGTGCCATGGCTGAGATGCCGCAGCTGCCAGAGAAAAGGTCAAGAGTGGAAGAGATTTTTATGACCTGTTTTTCTTTAAGTCCTTCTGTTCTATACACCGGGCCAGGGTTGGCTCGGTGCTGGGTGATATTGAACCGTTTACACTTTCAGGCCCTTCCCTGTACAGACCCAGTAGTGGCCAATATGACAATGCCTCATAAAAGCTGTTGAGAATGGGGAAATCCGCAGAAGTAACACCATGCAATTGGTCTATTAAGGGCGCGGAGCTGGAATGCTGGAAAACACACGATACACATCCTAATTATCTGACCCAAGTGGTTGTATTATCCACCATCTGTCCCGGGTCTTCTTTGCAAAGCCTTCCAGCGTTGGTTCACTGTCGGGCCCAGGTCGCAGACATCGGCTCGACAGTGAACCAACGCTGGGCCGCCAATTTGTGTTTGCAGACAGCTCTCAGCATTGCTGTCAGGCCCATTATGCTGACGTCATTCTGTTCATCATTCACACGCCGCCATTGTGAATGGCGTGCGCTAGTTTTCAGATGAGGCAGATTTATCTGAGCAAAAAAAAACAGGGGCTGTGACATTGCTTGAGACGGCGGTATGTTCTTTGTCTATGCAAGGCTCATCAAAATATACTGTTCCCAACTTGAGTGCCCTTCACTTGTCTGTCACGATTTAAGGTATGGTTGATGGACACAAAGCCTTATAGGTCCTCCTCCCAACCAACTTGTTTGTTATTCACTTATAATTTACAGATGGCCCATTGAATGTTTATAGGCATAACGTGAATTATATACCCTATAAATGAAATGAAATATAAATAGAATTTAGGCCACCGTTGTGCACATATGATATAATCTAAACTGGACCGGTAGAACCACCTGAGGATGGCGAGATGAATGAGGTGACGCATGCCCTCCAGACACAGGATTCCCTGGCGGTCTGAGGCCGAGCACGCTACCTCTCGTTTACGGAGGCTCCCCTCAATATTGAATATTTAGGAGTATATATACAGTGAAGAAACATATTGTTTCTTCGAAACTTCAATGTCAGAGCGGGGAACGAACCCGCGATCTTTGCTTTTCCAAGCAGGCAGCTTTAACCACTGCACCAGGACCGGACAGTTAATAAATACCCTATAGCTTATAGGTCAATAATTATGAGCTGCTAAAAATTGTAGTATATACTATTCTTCCCTCGGGATGTATGTATGTATCTTCTCGGAAGAAATGAGCTCAGATGCGCATATTGCTTTCTGTTTGATACGCAATATCGCGCAACTGTCCAAAAAGGCAGCGTTGAAGCAGAAAGGGTGTGAGTGCCAGTTTATAGATGAGATCCCTGGCGAATCCAGCGGGCATGGTGATCCATGACCCGGGAAAAAATGAAATGAATCGGGCTTTAGGCCACCTTTGTGCACATATAGGCTAAACTGGGCCAGGAGAACCTCCTGAGGATGGTGAGATGATTGAGATGACACTGTCCTCCAGACACAGGATTCGAAATTCGAGCCCTGGCGGTCTGAGGCCGAGCACGCTACCTCTCGGTCACGGAGGCTCCCCACAATACTAACTTTCACACGTGGATGGGGAAGAAACAATTTTGTTTCTTTCAAACCGCCGAGACCGGGAACCGAACCCCGGACTCTGGCGTGAAAGGCAGCGGTGCTAACCACTACCCTAGGGCCCCCGCCCTCCATGACCCGGGATGTCGCCCAACAAACACGAGGCGCCGCCCAATGTTGGGTTAAATACAGGAAATATTTAAGACGCTGTCCCAACGCCGGCTCAATGCCGGTCCAGTAGTCCAAACGTTGTAACAACACCGGGCCAACGCCTGAAACAGCTCAGATGACGACATCGTGTCATTAGGAGAAGAAAAGCCATCAAGTGACATTGGCTCAATGTATAGATCTACTCCACGAGAATCGGCCACCTTCGCTTGATGAGGGACGACGCTTGTACGTGTTTTCTCTACGACGCCAGATAAATTTGTCGCCTCGTTGCCGCCGAGAGGGGAATTCCGCACCAACTACGTCACAGACGATCTCTGAATGAATAAATCCGGCGACAAATCCGAGAGCGCGCACATCTGAGCCACAGTGTGATATATTGTGACTTTCTTAACACCGTTTCGTGAGAATTTCAATCATTTTTCAGACCTTCGGGGGACGTAGCGAAGCCCAATATAATGTCAGGTGAATAAATGAATGAATGAATGAATGAATGAATGAATGAATGAATGAATGATTGAATGAATGAATGAATGAATGAATGAATGAATGAATGAATGAATGAATGAATGAATGAATGAATGAATGAATGAATGAATGAATGAATGAATGAATGAATGATAATTGATGTAACTGATTAATGCACAATTAAACTTAGTGTAATATTTTATGTTTGCCTATACCATATGAAAATGCGGGTTTATTGCCATGCAATATAAAAAAAGAATAGAGTAAAAAATTGTTTGGTTTGATTGAGTAGCTTATCTAGGTGTATGCCTGATTGATTGGTTGGCCATCTCGACAAATCACGTGCCTAACATGTGGTGATCGGCTTTGAGATTACAGATTACGGATACGGCTGGGCACAATGATCATGTGAAGGCTTCTGAATCAGTAAATGGGATCCCATGAGCTGCACTGCACTTATGCTGCTGACCCAAAATAATATACCTAGATAACTCTAAATGAATTTCTATGCTTGTGCTTATTATTATTATAACTCGAAACGGATATTGCTTACATAACTCTAAATGAATAATGCGTGTATAGGTATATAACTCGAAAACGGAGCTACACTGTAAAAACTGAAATATTCTGATTTTATTTAGCTTCGCAACGCTTGGTATGTATATATGGGGATTACTGTAATTATTATATTTCCAGCCAACACGCATTGACCCAATATTGGTGATCCGATGTTATTTCAACGTTGGGCCAGCGTCGTAGCCGGTGAACCAAAATTAAAAGCTCGTTAGGTCAATGTTGAGTGTTAGTTGTATGCGCTGTTTTTATCCAGTATTTGAACTGTTTTTTTCGGAAAATGGCAACCATCGACTGTGCATCCTGAACAGAAAAATGTGTTTTTATTGTAATGCGCGGCCTCAGGCTAAAGCGCGCGCTTATCTAAAACACAGAAAAAACATTCCTAGGTCATACAATGTAGCAGAAATGAATAACATAATGGTTATGTATTTCTGAATGTAGGTATATCTGCTAACCAGCATACAGGCCTATATATAGTGTATTGGTAGCGTGCAGGAAAGAATCAATGACGCTGAAATCACGCCTCACAGTCACCATTATTTAAACGAGGCGATATGACGGGTCAGTGCTGGGCCAGCATCTGAAACGCTGGCCCAGCGTTGGGTTGGCTCCGGACAAACCCTCGCCGATACGAAGCTGCGAAGTCGTGAGGCGTGGGAGACGAAGTGGACCAAACAACCTCGTGGGATGATGCTAATGGCGGGAAAGAACACGAAAGCAATTTGAACAATTCTCCGTCTTGCATAGACCACGGATTTGCAATGGAAATAAGATGAACTGAATCGCGCCAGTCGTTTTATGGCCGGCGATTCTCGCTGGCTGCACGCCGGGTCAACGTCGCAAGACGTTGACCCGGCGTGCAGACAACGTGCCTCGATTTTTTGTTTGGCTTGGGTCTCATTCTCTGAGTGTTTTTCGTGTCTTCCCGCTTCACATCACCTCATGGTGTCTGACGAACAACAATCAGAGACCAACACCTATTGAATCTTCCGCCATGATCTTTGCCAGCTTCTTTACTTAGTGAAGCTTCAGCTGCCAGACGCGTCGGTAAGCATACATAAAACCAAGAACATGTAAGCCTACACCCCATGCTAAATTCAAGACCTATAAATGAATATATAGTGTTGAAATAATCGTAGTGTTAAATGATGTGATTAAAATGTTGTAATTTAATCTCCGAGTGACTGAGATTGCTTGCTGGCTGGCTGGCTGGCTGGCTGGCTGGCTGGCTGCCTGACTGACTGACTGACTGCCTGCCTGCCTGCCTGCCTGCCTGCCTGCCTGCCTGCCTGCCGGCGGCTGCCTGCCTGCCTGCCTGCCTGCCTGCCTGCCTGCCTGCCTGCCTGCCTGCCTGCCTGCCTGCCTGCCTGCCTGCCTGACTGACTGACTGACTGACTGACTGACTGACTGACTGACTGACTGACTGACTGACTGACTGACTGACTGACTGACTGACTGACTGACTGACTGACTGACTGACTGACTGACTGACTGACTGTTTGATTTCTTGATCGATCGAATCGATTCATTGATTCATTGATTCATTGATCATTTTTCAGTGATAATTAACCCAACGATCGGAAAGTTGCCTCGTCCGACATTCCTATATAGCACAAGCATGTCCAGTTTGAGAGCGCCGGCCCCGATGGCTCATTCGTATCGACAGGGGCTTGTAATCTGGAGGTACCAGGTTCGAATCCCCGTCGAGCCGGATATCTGTCGTCGTGGTTGTGCATATACAGTGCTCCAAACTGTTCAAAGGCCTGGAGTGTACAGTGCTGCCTATAGTACTGTGCACTAAAAAGAACCCTTGAAGTCATTCGAAATAAGGGTACTTCATAGTCTCGACTTCATGCTTCCTTCTGTCGCGATATTGCCATGATTGTGCAGAGAGCGACGTAAAGCAATATTCATATATATCCAGCCTGAGCGCGCGGTAATACGTCCAGTGTATTCAATATTGCCCAGGGATCATTTATTATAGCACACCTTGGTGGTTAATTAATTAACAGCGGCAATAACTTCATATAGTCCTCTCATAGCGAATGACTGATTAAAAATGCAGCTTTACAATGATCGTCTGGAGAAATGGATTAACAAATAATTAAATACACATAATAATAAAATACCACATCTCTAGACAGCTGTTATTAATGATGTCTGAGCCTATATTACATGAGAGGTTTAGTGTGATAAATATGTGATGCGACCCCCGTACCTAATTCCACCCAGCCGAAAGGACGCCTTCGATCAGCGCTCGCTCAGCGTTGGGTAAATCTTCCAGACCTTGGCCCAAATGACATCCGCAACGTCTCATTCTTTCACTTTGTGACAGACGCCACGAACAATCTTCACATTGTCACACTAACTGACTAAGATGCTTGGAAATATAAACATACTGTCGTCTTATTAAATGACCCTAGCTATGAGATGGTTGACCTATATATGTGACCCCGTGAGGACAACTTATTTTCGCATATTTGTGGTTGAGTTTCCCCATGAGGCATCTGGATACCCCGTCTTTTACAAAGCCCTCTTTATTATATATTTTCCTATAGTGCTGGTAATCAGTGATGTGTTAACATTGTAAGGTTAAAATGTGAGTAATGTCTAGAAATCTGTCGTGTTATATTATTTTGATAACTGATCTTGTTTTATGATTTATATTTGTGATAATATTATTATCTCTAATTAGCTGACTTATGTTATACGGTCCAAATGTGTTTCTATTATAAGTAATTAAAGTAAACGTTCTATCTGTGTGAAGACGTAATTTTAAGTGTCATATTTATTTAATGGTTTAGATTTTACTAGTGCAACAAACACACGATTTTTATAGATTGCTCTAGAATCACTGGATTGCCCCGACAAACAGAATGCTTTTGGGAGGGGAGAACAGGGATTGACTCAGGACGGTTCGCGCCTAACACCGCCCAGTTTAAAAAGAGTACTGTGTGTTTGAGCGGGATTTTCAGTACCTGAGAGTTATAGACAGAGAGTACCACATAGATTGCGATAGATTGAGATAGTCATGGAGTTTTAGAGACATGAATTATGAATGTGAATATAACTATGAATAAAACTAATGGTGATCATCAGTTGTGGACCCCGAACCTTAATACCTTGCAGTATGGTATATACATGGTATACCAGATATATCCTGCAGCAAACACGAGACATTGCACTACCATCGGTTCAATATCTCGTGTTTGCTGGATAGGGTTCCACCCTATCTTGGGTATACCATACTGCAATGAACCTATAACGAACCCCTTTTTAAAGCGACCCAATCAGGTCACAATCATCTATTTTATTCTGGCTCCTCGATATGTTCTTAAGTTTTCAAAATGTCCATAGACTAGAATTGGGTAATAAATTTTGGGTTGAGCATTTAACAGTTAAAAGAGAAATAAGAACACATATCGATGTCCAAAATAAGAAATACGCTCATTCTTATTTCCCTTTTAACTGGTAAATGCGCAACCCAAAATTAAAAGAATCAACGAATAACAAAACTGCGAATAATCTTAGAAAAAACTCGCAGTCGGAAAATATAATTTTATACCTAGTATTATTCTATGTGTCAATGTATTATTTCGCCACGAACAGGTGAGTCGCTGATGTTGACCAGATGTTGGTTCAAGGCTGGGGCAGCGTCGTAGACGGTGGCCCAGCGTTAAACCAACATCTGGTCAACGGCGTGCAGTGTGCATGCGGTCGTCTGCCTCGGCATTCTCAGCAATAATTCGCTATCGACCGGTGCCTGGCCCCGGGGGCCGGGGTATTGTGAGGGCAGCTGGCCATGCTCCTGGCCGGCGCGACACGACCCGTCGCATCACAGTCGTGCCAACGTCGCGGAGCGGGCAGTCGCGTGGGCATGCGGCGCTCTGTTTTCTTTTGCTCGGGTCCCCCTTTGGCCTTGGATCACAAAGAGCACAGTCTGTAAATGGCGAAGATCGTGCACAGACACTGACCGGAGATTCCTGACAGGCCGAGGGGGAGGGGGTGGGGCAAATGATGTCTCAGGCTGGGCGGCAACTTTTTTCCTTTCAATGAGCAGAATTTGTTTGTTCAAATCTCTCTAGCTGTATCCAATCCATCTTCAACTATCAAGTGCGGTAGAAATTCTGGAGCTATACGCTCTGCGTAATGCCGGACAAGATGCATGTATCCAATGTTAGCTTTTAACCCTTTGAGCACCAGTTCCGAATATATTCGTTGCTTTTATATTTTTATTACCTGTTTAGGTACCACCTTTTGAACATGTTAAGGATAACATGTGATATCAATCAGCAATATTAGAAAAATAATTAACCGCTATTTTGTCAAATCTGAATGATTTCCACTCACTTGAAGTTGTGAATCGCGTCAGCGAGACACTATTTCAAATGGTTGAAAATCACAAGAAATAATTTGGCGTTTTAAGAGTTAAAGTCCTGAAATACTCTCGTATAAACCATGAGGACCAAACGGTGCAACATCAGAATCTGACATCTAAAGGAAGGTAGGGTTGAATCCCACTTGTATCAGCAATGAAAATAGCTCGTCAATATATGTTGTGACACTCTAAAAATGCGTTGACAATTCGGGCTATTTCATTGCAAAAGATCACTGCTCTCCAGACATAGGATTCGAAATTCGAGCCCTGGCGGTCTGAGGTCGAGCACGCTACCTCTCAGTCAGGAGGGTGTATAAGGTGAAGCACGTAAAATGGGCGAACATAGTAATACTAATGATAAGAGAGTATCGATGATTGGTATTGACAAAATTATATTGCACAGAAAGTTATGTGTTGTTTTTGCACTGGACTTGGATGGTTTAATGCAACTTTTAATTCCTGGGAGCGGCATCAGTACTGTTGCCGAGACCCAGCAGACACGAGACGTTGAGCCAGTGTTGTTTTAATGCTGTGCCAGCATTAAAACAACACTGGCCCAACGTTTGCCATTCCCTGAAAGGACTGTGTGAGCCCGGGATGGTTTGCCCCGCGGCGTGCCAGGGGACAATGTCGGCGGTCCGGCAGCTATTGATGATGTCGGAGGACGTGCTGCAGCCCGCGGGGTGATCCCAGCAAACGCGGAGCATTTGTATAACATTTATACAACGTCGGCCCAACGTCGAAGACGTTGAGCCGACGTTGTATAAATGTTATACAAGAAATATAACCACATTGTTGTGTTTTGCTGGTTTCTGATTGACGATGAATACAACCACAGTAATTTCCCGGAGGATTGGTTAGAAATCAACGCGCAAAATAAATGTGTAAATCTCGTACAGTGATTAAATGACTAAACCTACTGGGGTTTTACAAAGACAGAGGGATGATTTTGTAACAAACATTTGTCTGGGAAACGATCTGAAATGTTTCATTTTATAAAAAGCAACAGTCCGCTTTGAGTGAACTCAACCAGGCCACTCGTTTTCCGTTTACAGTTTGTACGGATTTCAACGCATGACAAATTTGACTGTTCCATTATGTGGACAAAATACTTAATAGGGCCTACCTAATTTGTTTAGGTTACTACGAATAAACTTACCATCTTCCCTTGGCCAGTCTCACGCGAGTGCTTACCGCAGGAGCCTGCAGGCGCCTGGCCGTATCGAGTACTATAATCAGTTATATCTGTATATGTGGTCATCTCAGGTAGCTGTCAAGCGCTGTCTGATTGACCAATCTTGAGACGTGCGATATTCAAGGTATCTCTCTATTTAAAATAGTTGGACGCTATGCTCGATAAAGCAAGGTATAGCACTGTACTGCGTGCTCGTGGGTAAGATAACTTGTTGTGGAAGATGAAACTTACAAACCAGTACAATAAATTAATCGCAGAACCAACCCAATTTCTTTAGGGACACATATGTAGCAAAAACGTTTAAAAATAGCGCCTAATAATAACAACCATAGCGTTCAGATAATATATAAATGCTGTAATTTCTAGTCATCAGTGGCCATGGGCCTGATAGAGATCCTGGTACTGCCGAGCAAAGCAAAATACAGTATCCGCTTACCTTACAAATGAACAAATATTGCCTTTGCAGACCAAAGTGGTGGATTTTATTTATTTCTCCATGTCAATCGCATTCCAATAATTATGGAAGTAGCGTTTTATGAAATGTATGAATAATATGACCGCTTCACTTTTGAATTTTTCGAGGATGAGAAGTCAGATCAGCCACTCTCTAGTGATGATCTGTATTGCTGTAGAAAGCCAAAAGGCAGTAACTGCTTACTTTTCAAGTAGGTCAAGTAAGCAGTTACTGCCTTTTGGCTTTGTACAGCAGTACTGGCGATCAATGACTTCACTGATCTCACCTTACGGCATTTAAACCAGTCACTGCAATTCAGTATTTTATTGCACTTACCATGCTTACAATTAACTTAAAAAAACTAATTTTCGCTCCTTAGTAAAAAAAAAATTAAGTGATTTCAAATCTAACGCGTGGTTCCCACCCAGCCTTGTTAATGGTTGATCTTGAAATTTAATTGAACCAGTTGAGTTTCGGTGTCTTTTTTGGATCGTAACATATATTATAATATGGAAACACAACCACTTATTAAGCACGATTGAATGCGGTAATGATCAATGTTTTGATAAATAAGAATCGATCACTTCTGTATCTATGCTCACAGGAAAATCATGTAGTTTTTTTTACTTATTGTTTAACAGTGAAATACTCCACAACACAACGACAAGACGCTTGGTTCACCAGGTGGCGCTTATATCCATTAATACTTTCACCGTGATTGTTACCTTGTTATTATAATCACCAGGTGGCTCACACTCCCCTGATCAGCTTAACTTCATCATCATTTTCTTATGACGGGTTTAGCGTTTGCATGTTACAAAAATAATAAATTTATGTTATTGAGAAAGTATTAACGGTTTTATAACTAAATCAAAAATAACCAAATGTACATTAAACTGTGGGCTACGCATTTTTTGTGTAAAAAAACAAGATGAGAACAGCACAATGATCCACGTGGGCCTGTTCTTGGAGAAATAATTTACACTCTGAAAAAAAAGAGAAAACATATACTTTAAACATGTTTATATTACTATGGAGATGTTTTACTAATGTCCAGCGATTAGTTCTAATTAATTTCGTATCAGATAGCAAAATAATAGTCATATATAAACATTCATTTGTTTATTGTCTATCTTTGTCTATATGTCCATAAAACCATAAGGCTATTTCGCTAATTACACCCCCGCGTTATATATTTTATCTCCAAACTGTGTAAAATTTGCCTGGTGATGATTGTCAAACCGTCGCAAGACATTGAATCAACGATGTTTCAACACTGGACGTATGTCGGCCCAACGTCAACGCAAATTGCACATTGACGTAAACTATATAAAACATATTTTCAGCATTCAAATTTCAACTATTGTTGTACTTGTTTATGAGATAGAATTGTATATGTAGGCCTCCACGTAGACTATAGATACTACAAAAGTAACAATATAGAATTGTAGTCATATATAATAGTGTATAGAATATTGGGCAAAATACACAATTATGTTCTTAACAAAAATAGAAAGGGAAATATAATTTATAGAACTTGTTTCACTGTAATTTTAGAAATATATTTATCTACCTCAGGAGATTAAAATGTCCTAGCTGTTATTTGTTCAATTGGCATCCAAGACATTTTAATCCTCAGGGTGAGGTATAGAAACTACAGTGAACACATCTGTCGTTTTAGATAATTTTGCAGCACTTTTTCAACCTCAGATATCCTTTCCGTAATTTGTCTTTGTGAACGATAATAATTGATATTGTTTTTTTATCAATACAAATTCCTCTAACTACATTCATTCCATCAATCCCCACCTCATTCAAGCTGCTGATCGCCAGCGCTCCGGACAGCTTGACGTCGATGGGAATAAACTCTAATCTCTCTGCTTGAAGAGTCAAATAGCTTTTGTGACATAGGAATGCCGCTCAGGGCGGTGTGGAGCGCGCCAACAGAAACATTTAGTATTTTGTTATCTCACTCAGACAGCGTACATTGTTTTACAGCTTCAGTACTGCAGTGCCAAGCCAAACAGTAGTAACTGCTCACTTGAAAAGTGAGCAGTTACTGCTGTTTGGCTTGGCACCGCGGTATACGTCAGTCTGGTCAGGACGTCCCTGATTTATGAAGCGAAATATAGCGGGTGTTAACCCTTGAAGCGCTGAAATACGTTCGTATAAACCATGGAGACAAAAGGGTTTTTTTTCAATTTGAAATAAACATAAATGTCTTAGTTGGCTCTTTATGATTCATTTGAATACCTTTTAAGGGGTTTACGGCCATTATAAATGTGCTGACTCTTGCAGTGTGGGAATCGGCTTTAGACGTCAGAATCTGACGTCTACAGACGTCAGATTTTGACGACTAAAGTCGGTTCCCGCGATGTAAGGGTTAACCCCTAAACCGCGAAGTTATACATCTAAAATTTTCACCCAGTGAAAATTATTCAGATTTGAAAAATGGAGATTACCTATTTTAAAATCTTGCTGATTGATGTCACGTTTTATCTCTATAGTCAGATTCACATTAAATTCATCAACCAGAGTGAATGAATTTCGCGGATTCTTCAGTCAATTCTGAACCAATTTTAATGACATTTGGCACAAATAATTGTCTATCCAGGTGCGACTACTCTGAAAATTTTAGTATAGATCGGGTCAATATTATTTATTTATTTACTACATCTTAAATAGAATAACTTTTACAGTGTAAAATATTTTTCAATGACTAGAAAATAGTGCTTGGGAAATGTTAATAAGAATTGGTTGAGAATTGACGGAGAAATCAGTGAAAATCATTCGGTTGAAGGGTTAAGCGCTGCAGCGGTTTGCATATTCTGCGAAACCAAATCAAGCCAAATAAATAAAAATAAATAAATAAATAGAAACACGAGACATTGAAACAATGTTAGGTTGATGTTGGGCCGACGTCGTAGACGGCGGTCCAACATCAACCTAACGTTGATTCAATGTCTCGTGTGATCTGCGTCAGTGGTGTTATTATCATGGTTGGTTGGACTGACACAAGTGGGACGCATTTTATTTATGGCACCTGCTGGCAACCGGCCAGTATTTTTTGTCGTATTGAATGTGGATCTCAATGGCAAAACAACACACACCCTTGAATACAACAGTTAATTTTTTTTTAGGTGCGTCCGTTTTGTTTGATGAGCAGTCTCCTGGCAAGCCAGCATCGCAGACAGTGGTCCAACATTGATACAACATTAAATCCAGGCGTCAACACAATCTCCCCATAAAATGTTAAAAATTCTAACTTTTTCTGTCCTTAAAATAGAGTATTCGATTAGTATTGTGTCTGACGACCAACGCAATGAACCAGGGACTGTTTTAAATAATCATGTGTTCAAAATAGGATGAATAAGGAAAAAATTTAAAAAGAAACATTTAAAAGATTATTCTGCTGGTGTTATGTTCTATGTCGAAATTGATGTATCCACCTGTTATTTCAAGTAAACAATATAATTCACTCTGAACATTTAGTGTTAGAAAACTTAAGTTATTTGTGGGTCACAAATCTCGGTCGCACCTAGATGCAAATCACTCAAGATGTTCCAGTAACCCCCCCCCCCCTCCATGGACGACAATTGAAAAACAACTCCCACCCCTCCCCGCCATTCCACCACGGTGCTCGGAGTTTTTTACTGGATGAAACAGCTTCCTCAAATAATCAAATAATCATAATAATAGCAGATCTGTGTCACATTGATGTTTATCCCATCCAAATAGAAATGTTGAACCAATCATGTTGATTTAATAATGGCACCCCGTCTTCGATGCCGGCCCCGCATTAAACCAACATTGGTTCAACGTCTCTTGTTTGCCTGGATATCACTGTGACATGTATTGTGGGGGACCGATTAACTGAGACTGGGTAACAACATAGATCAGCATAATCTGGAGCGCAAGCCTCCACGCATACATATGTTGACCCAGTGCTGGCTCTATGTTAGGCCAGCGTCGCAGACTGCTGAGATAACATTAGGCCCGCACTGGGTCTCGTATTTCTCGGGACACAGTCTTCTTTTCCTAATATAACCCGATTCCTCCTCCTACTGTATTCAGTTTATTTACTTCTCCCATTGTAAACAGCCGTTTGTGTACATTCCTCTCCATATGTCAGTAGATTACCCGCTCCTCGTCACCATTGACCACAGGTCAGCGTCTGGTCAAGGTGTGATATACGGGAATTGGTCGCCAAGCGAGTATTGTCTTCTGACCAGATACTCTCAGCAATGGATGCTCTGGTTGAAGAGGATGAGGACGTTTTGATTGGGGATAGAGAACAACAAGTCACTGGTCGTGCAACACCTGACAAACTGAAATTAGACACAGAACAAGAGACACCTTTCCAATGTAGGTGCTAAATATTCAATCTGTTACATTAGGGTACAATTATGTTCCTTTTTTGCAATTACCAATCTGACATAAATTTGTGTCTTGTTGACCGCACCAGAAATGGGTCACAACTAATTGGGTCGTTATGCTTCACTGAATCAAAATATATATGTCACGGCAGACCCCACTCCTGTGGGCGATGACCATGCTGCGCCCTTGTATTGGGCGCCCTAAAGCGAATCAGAGCGACTCACCCACTTTTATACATAACTGTTTGCATCAAAAATTGTCAACTGATTAGTAATGTTGATGGTGGATTGTGCATGGATGTAAACGGGAAAATGCTGTGTTGGACATTTGTTGGACATATCTTTGGATACAGTCCAAGAAAGAAGAATATTTTGTGAAGGTTATTTATCAGCATGGTATAGAAGATAAATATTGCACATGTGCATTATATGCAACCTTTCTCTGTTATATCAAATGATCATTGAAAAACAACCTTTTTCTTGTAAAAGGGTTTAAAATGGTCTTGTCTCAGCTGACTTTGGGCCGTCCAAGCAAACAAGAGACGATCACCTTTATATGTTGTCTGTTTATTGGGCTATCGTTGCTAAAGCGTCTACATCTACGACGCTTACCCAACATTGGTACATTGCCTCTTGTTTTTTTGGGATAGACCCAACGTACTATATCGTGATTGATGGAATGCACAGTGCATCATATCAAAATAGTGTTTTTTTTCCTGATAGCACGTGAAGATCAATTTTATTTGAGCGCGTGCCACTGATAAACAAACATGAGTTATCAGTGGTTACAGGATTGTGGCATCAAATAGATAAAGCTGACTGGTCCACCATACAACCAACATTTTTATGGTACAATTGGCTACATCCACACTAATCCACACTACTAGTGTGCAAATTATCTCTGCTATCAGCATGTATATAAACTACTGAATTAGGGTTTTTTGTTAATTGAGTATTTTATATAACAATCTGCATTTTGTTAGGTTAGCCAAGGATATGGGAAGTAAAATGAAATGAATCGGGCTTTAGGCCACCTTTGTGCACATATAGGCTAAACTGGGCCAGGAGAACCTCCTGAGGATGGTGAGATGATTGAGATGACACTGTCCTCCAGACACAGGATTCGAAATTCGAGCCCTGGCGGTCTGAGGCCGAGCACGCTACCTCTCGGTCACGGAGGCTCCCCACAATACTAACTTTCACACGTGGATGGGGAAGAAACAATTTTGTTTCTTTCAAACCGCCGAGACCGGGAACCGAACCCCGGACTCTGGCGTGAAAGGCAGCGGTGCTAACCACTACCCTAGGGCCCCCGCCCAAATATGGGAAGTATAGGAAAATAACTTCAAAATTATTTCATAGTTCATTCACCAGGTGGCCGGCCAGTCGATGTGTAAGACCTTGACTGTTGTTATTTTATCAGCAATCTTATTTATTTTTTTATATGTAGGATTATCAGGTAGTTAGTGAAAATAAATCACGTCTTGTAATTCATAAAAATACGAGCTTCAAAAAGAATTTTGTGTCAATGCGAATCTCAAAGTTTGACTTTCATTTATAAAATATCAACGGTCATCAGGTCATCTGATCATCGTTCGAACATTTTCTGACACATTTACATTCAACACTGTTTCAAAAGATACGACTGCATTATAAACGTCTTTAACTGGCATATAAAATAATAGTCTGCCATTCTTTTTTGTCATTTAGAGAGTTATATATACAGTACTTATTGCCTAGACCTATAACGTATATACGTAGATAGAGAGAGGGGTCTAAATGTCATGACCATCACACCACGAGTGTTTACAGTATATAAAGTAGGTCTGTGAACAGATCAAGGTGCACTGTTATCCTAACTGCTATACGTTTACCTATGAAGGTCTTGTCCACTCCAATACCTGTTTAGTTTATATATATTCACCAGGTGGCGTTAATCCTTACTATCTGTGCAACGCGCGCGATGCATTCTTGGTATATTCTAATCCCGGTAATGGTTCACAGTGGACAACTATACCTTAACCCTTAGAGCACTGATGTCGACTAGAGTAGACATTCTATGTTTTTATTAGCACCTGTATAATCTCTGATAACGAGCTATTCACAGTAAAACATGCCTTCAATCCTGAAACATTGATATATTGGGTCTTAATTTTCACAAATAACATACATTTTCAGTCACTTAAAGTCGTGTATCGCGGTAGCGAGACACAACTTCAAGTGACTGAAAATTCAAATTGAATAGCTCAGTGATCTAAGGGTTAATATTTCTATGGCATTAGCTGGACAGGCACGTTCAGCGGAAATCGTCTAGACGTCTCCCCCCACCTCACATGTGATCACGTAAATGGCGGCACGTCGGCATTTTCCTTAGTGGTACAGAATGATTAGCTTATCCTAAAACATTCACGAATTCAGTAGCCTACTAATTTGTAAATAGTAAAAGTGATTGTCGACCTACTATTAAAGAACGTTGACCAGAAAGTATGCTTTCTAGCTTTTTTTGACCGAGAGGCACATTCAGATTTTACAAACTAATTCTAGACCAGCCACTTTTAATACCAATAATACTTTAGTTTAATCACTTCAATTGAACCACTTTGACATTAAACGTGTTTGCAATTTTGTAATCTATATGGGCCTCCATTACAAGTCATGCCCGAGCTTGTTTCTGACAGACTGTCGGCAATATACAGACACTATTTTATTACCCTGTTTTGCCTTTGGTTGTATATACATGTGTGTCTAATGAACAAACACATCCTGAGAGTGAGTGGCTTACTGCGCACTAGCCGTGGGATATCGCGTCACCCTCGTGCACAAACAACGTATAAGGTACGTCACGACAACGCCGAGCAAAAAATATATTCTCGTACCAGATCGTGCTAGAATGCGGAGGGACGCATGTACAACACAGCGGCAAACACGAGAGGTTGAGTGAATGCTGGTTTAATGCTGGGCAAGCGTCTACAGCATTAAACCAGTATTGGTTCAATGTTTAAATTTTGCTGAGAAGTACAGATTGATTGTGCGAGTCCTGAGGACGAATCCCGAGTGATATCCCCAAATTGAACCAATATTGGGTCAATGTCGGCCCGCCGTCTACGACGTCGGCTCAACATTGACCCAACATTGGTTCAATGTCTCGTGTTTGCTGGGTCACCTTGACATTAGGCTGCCCAGCCAGCACAAAACATTTGTATAACATTTATACAATGTTGGACCAACGTCCGACGTTGTATATATGTTATACAAATGTTTTGTGCTGGCTGGATAGTCCACCTTGTCACGTATTGGATGAGATGTAGGGGTGTCCGTTCTATTTTCTTCTAGATCAACAGAATGGACCAATTTTGCTGATTAGACAGTGACAGACACAAGGTAATGGCTGCTAGTTTATAGTGGGTGGAAATCCTGCTAAACCTCGGGTGCTAAACAGGTGGTGAACAGGAAAGGCCTAACGTTAGTGAGTGGTCGGAATATTACCACAGAAAAAACAGGGGTTTTACACCTGGGAAAGGTCAGGAATGGCCCCAGGTGACTTGAGCGGGAATCACCTGAGGTCCGCGAGACTACAACAAGTGCAACAACAAATAAACAACATAACAATGTCTACACTCCTTCAGCAGTGGCATCTGTCCATATGTCTGCGCGAGAGAGCTGTCTTTCAGTCTAAACAATGTCAGTTAACATTTAAATTACTTTTTGTGCAAAAATGCAATAAGCTACTAGCAGAAATAGATAAATAGATAATTTATTTCTGCTCCTAGGCCTATTACTAGTACTCTTCATTTAAGTATGAACCACGTAGAGAAGGAGCCTCAACCATCCTCAATTATTTGCTTTAGATCAAGTACAGTAGACACCCTTGACCCGTGATCGGCTAATCACTGGCGTCTTCCGATCCAGTCGTTTTTAGCCCGCATTTTAATATTCAATTAAAAAAAGTGGGCTATTGCAATTGAAGTTCGGCATCGTGAGCGTCGTCGTTGGCGTCGGCGTTAACATTTGCTTGTGGGCATGAAAAGTTTTCATATATCCTGTTCAAATCAAATGCAAATGCAAATCAAATGCATGTAAATAATGACCATTTCTCGGATAAGTTCAATAATATGGCTGGAAAATGCAAGATGACGGATTTATTGCGATTTTTGCATTTTAATAACTTGACCTTGTGGGCGCGATAACTTCAAAAGTATGCATGTTACTAATAACCAGTTCTCGGACAAGTTCAATAATGGCTGAAAAACATTTGAACGGCCGATTTAATACGATTTCTCACATTTTATGTCAATAATTTATTTGACCTTGTGGGCGCGATAACTTCAAGAGTTTATCATGTATCCTGCTCAAATTTGTTATGCATGTTAATATTAACCAGTTCTCGGACCAGTTTAATAATGGCTAAACAAGAATTCAAAATGACCGATTTATTGCGATTTTTAGCATTTCGCGTCAATAATTTGACCTAGTAGGCCCTAGTTACGATAACTTCTCGGATAAGATCAAAAATGGTGGCGGGCTATTGTCGAGGCGCTCTTGTTTAAATATGGACAGTGGAGGCCTACCATATGCATATTTTTGTACAACACAGTGTGGGCCCACTGTCGATCTGGTAATATTCGCTAGGTTCAATTTTTACGAATTTCGCGCAAAGGACAAATTAGCGAATTTATTATTCTCACGAAAATTATTCTTATAATAAAGCTTCATGAAAAGTCACAAAATCAGGGATTCGCGAAAATTTAAACACGCGAATTATCAGATCTACATTATTTTTCACACAAAGTAACCCGTTTTACGTCGCAGTACATTGTGGATTTACCTGAGATATTTCTCAGTTTATGGACGTATTAGTCGGCCATGACTCACGGGTTTTCACTGGCTTATCCCCCATTACTTCAACATAAATCAATCGGTCGAAGCCGTGGATTTATCTCGGGTCCATCGATGATTTACATGCAGACTGTGAGAGGCGGGGACGTCCCTGAGTGGCACCGGGAACCCTCAACTGACATTGGCACACCGCTGCTTCAAAGTAGGGCCAGCGTCTCAGACGCTGGCCCTACTTTGAACCAGCAGTGTGCAGGTGTCTGGAGAAATATCATACTGTATAGTTATTTACTGAGAATACTAGTGGTAGTCTGGTAGTAGATGCAGTATTACTTGTACAGTATAACGTTTGCCGGATTTAAATAAAAGAAAAATGATAATAGATGTTCATATAGATATAAGGTCAAGTATCACTGGGGCGAGTATGCCGGATTAGATCAAGGAGGTTACATTGACATATAACCTCCTTGATTAGACTAAGAAGTTGTAAATATATTAAACAGTCCAGGCCTTACTGTCTATAAAATGTTTGCACATTTCAATGACAATACAACATTGTTTCTGCTTTAATACCGTGCAGCACGCCAAGATGAGCACATCGGCATGGTTACGCAATCAGATGCTTCAAACCTGATCAACAAGGAGATCAAACTGTTCCCAGAAATGTAATTCACATACTTAGCTACTCGATTTGCGATATTACCACAATGTGAATGCACAGAAAGCGACGTAAAAACGATAAAGAGAGGGACATGGCGCAATAGTTAGAGCGTGGAGCTTTGTCGATGTCGCTGCCTGCCGTGTGGTTTCGACTCCCGCTTGGAGCAGAATTTTCAGAGAAATATCATGTTTCTCCAGTCTCAATCTTGGGACATTGTTAAGATGTTGTGTCCTTGGGCAAGGCACTTCATCTTCAAATGCTTCACTTGATTCAGGTGAAAATGAGTACCTGGTAGGACAGAGATGGCAATGAGTACGATAAATTCAATGCGCCGAAACGGCTGCAGGACTGTATGCTCTCCGTGGAGTTGAAATGGCACACGAATGAACAGGTCCAGTGACAAAGGGGGTAAGATGTAAACTTGGATGATAGGTCTTCAGACTTGATATCAGACTATAAACCTGCACCTTTACCTTTAAGGGAATCACTCCCAAATTTTCATTCATACAATATTTACTTATTTGTGTCCGTTGCCTACATGTTTCTGTTATATTGATGGTAGCCTACTGAACATATGCTTATATAATATATCATCGTTTCCCCAATGTCTTTGCTTGGATTGCCAAGCGAATCAATAATGTTTGATAGATAGACCTCCGACACTTTAAATCAACAGCATGAATTATTTTGCAAACAACAAAACGTATAGATTGATGGGCCTCGTTGATCATCACAGTGACTCAGCAAAAACGAGAAAAAACAAACACGGTCTGCGATGCAACGGTGAACGTAGAATGGCTATGTTCGGGTACTGACCCCATGTGAATGCATCTATTTTAGAGGTCAGAACAGTAGACCGGAGCTATCTTAATCTGCTGGTCAACGTTTTGATACTATTTATATCGGGTCTGGCTGCTGTAAACACTGAATATTTTCTCTATTTTCCTACATTCGCGAATTTTAGAGAAATCAAAAACCCGATTCTCACATTTAGTCTTATATCCCCAGTGAGGAGTAATCTCATATACCTCGAATTAAACAAGGTGATGATAATGTATTCAGTTTATTGTACTCCTAAAATGGTGCATTTACAGTATTTCGTGTGAGATGCTGGCCCACGATTGAGCCAGAACCATGCCATCGTTTCTCTGTAGTACGTGTCTGGTTAGCCGTGCAACGCAATACGTCTGCGCCACGTTGGCCCTACGTCGGACCAGCGTCGCACGACGTGCGACGTTGGTCCAACGTAGAGCCGATGCTTCGTTGACTGACGATCCGGACGGGTTCCGTCAGCCGAGGCCCTCTCCTTCAAGGTCGAGGAGCGACAGATTCTGCACCTTAGTCCATCATACATCACCCCGAGCCCTGGCAGTCTGAAAAACCAGCGCCAGTACAACAAGTCTGGACTCCCAGCCAGCAAGCAGGGCTGGTCCAGTGTTGGTGTAATGCCTGCGACGCTGATCCAACATTCAAGCAACACCGGGCCAACGCCTCTTGATTCTTGAGTATATAGCTCAATGTATCCATACAACGTGAAAAAAGGGCAACCTTTGTGATGGCGGTGGGCCACTGGTGAACAAAATTGGGCCAAAGATTAAAGCTATAGTTTCCTCAAAGTTCGTGCTATTTCTGGGGAAACTTGAACTATATCGCAAATTCGGGATGGTCCGAGAGATATAGGCTAGAGAGCCCGCCGTGATAAAGGGCGGTTTGAACTTATAAACACCCGTTCGCCATAAACCTGTTCGCCTGTTTGCTTAGGATCCCTATATTCATTGCTGGCCTGCGTGAAACTCCTCTAGCTTCCGGACAAAATGGAGCATGTGCTGTTATGCTCCCCAGTAAACGTAAAGCTTTCGTAAAGCATCTATACAACGTCGGCCCGACGTCTTAGACGTTGGTCTAACATTATTTAAATATTATAAAAATGTTTTGTGTTTACTGGGTCGTTAGCTGTTGATTTTCTTCATTTTTTTAGTAACACTATAATGCCAAGATCCACCAATTCAAAATTAACCTGTTCATTACGCAATCCGAGGCTGCATTTTTTAGCCTCAATGGAGCACGATTATTGATATAGGCCTGATACATGTAGGTTATTTTTTCCCAAATCACCAGGTAAAATGAGCTGGATTGGATATAATTAGTATAACTAGTTATGCAGTTGATCTCACTGAGCCTCGTGTAACCCAATTCCTCAGTATAATACCAGTATTTGCTTGAAGTATATTATAGAACCCCAAGTGTCGGATGCCCCACTCAATGGGGTTACACCTAGTGATACGCTTGGTGATACACTTATTACGCTGGCGGCCACCAGGGGGGCGCTATATAATTGGTCACGAATCTGTTAAGAACGAGATTACATTGAATGGAAACACTACACAATTTCCAGTTCGGCTACTGAATAATACGTGACGAAATTGTCTACTTCTTCAGAAATGATCACTCCAGCCATACATCACTGGTAATAATAATATTGTAATCCTAGAATAAAATGGTCGTATAATGTCACTTTATAATGTAGCAGGTTGGCAAGACGCTGTATGTTACACCAAGAAATTTTCTATATACAGCTCGTGGTTATAAATACAAAATACTAGTGTTGCATCAGTTTAGGTATTGCATTTGAACAGCCATTAACATCTGTTGGCCTCTCAGCAGACGCAAGACGTTGAGTCAATACCGGTTTTTAAGGTTGGTATGCCTGGGGGGGGGGGGGGGTGGGGGGGGGGGGAGAAGCATAGACAAAATTATGAAAATACCTGACGCAGCAGTCCAGAAGTTTATACACAACCAGTTATTATGGTATTGCGTGATGTGTAGGTATCGGCCAGTTTTTCACATGATATTATGAGTCACTGGGGTGAATCTTTTAGAATTTATTTTTCTCTCGACACCGTCTGTATGACTTACACCTAGCAGATACAACACGTTGAATCAATGTTGGTTTAACGTCAAGCCAACATTGATTCAACGTCTTGTGTCTGCCGGGCAGTCAACGCTTGCAAATCGTAACCACGGTGTTGAACCTTATCATGCTAAGTTAATTTATTTAAATTTTCATCCTCTTGAGGTTGTGTCTTGTTTCCGCGACCCACAACTTCAAGTGGCTGAAAAGTACTCATATTTGTTTAATTTGAGCACAAATATTTGCAAATTCATTCCCAATAACAGTATTTTGGTCTACTAATAAAACGTTGATTAAATAGTGGGTCGATGTCGCACTAATTGACCCAGCATTAGGATAACGTTGTAGAAAGATTTGTTGTTTCCACGTCGTAGTATCACCTCGTACATACCGACATTTTCGCGATATATATTGTGTACAGTATCTTCACAATCTGACCAACACGTAGCCTGGTAAACCAAAGCCACGATTCCACGCGAATAAGCCACAGCCTACGTAGGAAAACAGAAGGATTATTTCTATTTCATCCGTAGCCGTAAATCATGCTACGCGATCGTAAAATATAGGCCTACGGATCGTAGAATGCTAAATATCACCAATTTTAAATATTTACCCATATGATTGGAGGTGTAATGAGAGGAGAATGATTACACATCCCTGCTTAAATACTAGACATTTGCTAAGTGACTGATGCAATATAAATGTCTAGTGTCAGATAGCGTTGGTGTTAGAATATCACCCTTCACATCAACCGAATGGCGCTCAGGAAAATTGTAAAAAAATCTCTCTGGCAGTTATCTTGTGAATCCGACGGCGGAGAAGGATTTAGCGACGTAGGCAAAACAAACAAGAAAGTTCCCTAATTGACAGAATTATCAACGAAAACTGTTTTTTCATATTTCTGGAAAATCACGTGGAAAAATAAAAAAAAAAATGATCCAGGCATATATCCATGGGCCTAGATTTTGATTAGCAAAATTCGTAACAAGCCCTAATAGGGTCTATAGTTAGGGTATTCCGGTGACAAAATGCATCTAACCTAACTGAGAACAACACAAGTGGCAAGGTACGGTTTGCAATTACAAGTAAAGCGGAGATTTGACTACACCATCAAATCTGACGACGACGAGGTAGATAAGTAGGCATGTACTGACTTATAAGTATATAGACTTTACACGCATATAATTATCATATCGGTTTAAACGAAGGCCATATCCACCGTATGTTTACTGTGTGCCTATTTATAGACACTTTATCCACTTTATTATCTGCTGTCGTTGGTTGTGACCACAATGCTGGCACAATAGCGGGTCATTGTCTGCGACGATGGCCCGATATTGGGCCAGCATTGGGCAGCGTATGTGGCTGGGTGGCAGGCCACTTTATCCGTGATGACACTTAGCAGTGGGCTCTCCACAGTCAGTTACGAGTTACAGAGGGAAAAGTATATATTATAACATCGATGAATATCATTTTGTAACTATGAATTTACAGCAAGATAGATCTTTACCTGTTTTCATCGCAATTGCGTTTTTTCTGTTTGCACACACATATTCTGTGGAATGCAGTGACGTTGCCAGTAAACACAAAAACATTTTTATAACATTTGGCACAATTCCCAATAACAGTATTTTGGTCTACTAATAAAACAGATGCAGATACCCACCCTTTAATACCAAGGTGATATTGGCAGCCGGTCATTCGTCAGATTAAACCCTGTGCCTCCCAAAAGCTCCAATAGCTTGCCTTCCATGTTATACATCACATCTTGTTTTTAAAAGCTCTCAAGTTACCGAGAAAAGGCGCGAAAACAGCGTGTGGAATGTACATAGTAATAAAAATGTCTATTAATCCTGTCAGGCCTGGATTTGCCATTGTCATCTCATCCACTACAAGCCGCAAATTGCTGTCGCTATTCTCGACTTGTAGTGGATGAAGATGATTTGATGTGGGAGAAAAAATAAAGAAAATTATCCTGCATTGGTAAATGAGCTTCATCGAAATTTGCATTATAAATTTTTTTGTTGTAGGAAAATGAAGTATGTTTATAGTAATGTAGAATGATGCTTTAACATGTTTAGTGCATCGTGTGGGCTTAAAGGGTTAAGGGGAACACACTAACTGCTTCATCCACCAGTTGTTCACGGGTAATAATAATCGAGAGGACGAGTATTGCTGTATCGTTGACTGCTTCGAAATCAATGGAGGGAGAAGGAAATCCATCTATTAACGCCGTAAAATTCAATGATCAATGATTGAAATTTAAAGATGAATATGCCTACACCCTTCAGGAGACCTGACCTTCCACACAGAGAAGGGTTATCACCATCAATTGAATCACTCTGAGGCTGATAGATTTTGGATAAGTCCCAGATCTGATCTGCAAAGGCAGAAGGCAGTATATTATCACCTGTGAAGTGAGCAGATACTGCCTTTTGCCTTAGCACGGCAAGCCTCTATCAGTGTAAACAGCTATCGATGCATGCATGGGAGTATACTTCTCTGAATATACAGATAAACACCCGACAAACAACGCATTGCCAGCGCTTGATCAAGGATTTGCCAACGTCTTCGACGCTGGGCCATCATTGATCCACTGTAGGGCCGCTGACTGGGATATTTTCACTTATCTCAGTTGTTGATTGTCAGTCATTGCTAATGATATATTATTGTACCTATATAAAGTTATATACTGTTATACCTACAATGTGTTATATTTAGGCCTAACTGTTATGGTCTGTTTATGCCACTGCTTTAATTATCAAGATCACGACATGTTGAACACAAGTTGAATAATATTTTAATAATTGCATGAAATTGAAAAACATTTTCTTGCTCATTTGAAGACAATATAATTATATACCATTAAGTTAATATCTGGTGACGATTATTTTAATTTTCCTCCAAGTGTATATAACATTTTATTCGTAACGGACGCATCATTATATATCTGGGGGTGGGGGTGGGGGGGGGGCACCTGGGAGAGATTAAAAAAAATTGTCGCCACAAAAGGCTGTTGAAAATGTGGGCTGAAAAAAAATTGCAAACAACAAATACTCTACCCACCCCCACCCTCTCAGATATCTAATGGTGCGTCCTTAAGATAGGTTGTGAGCGTTGAAAACATTCGGTATGTGATTGAAATGCAGTTTAGTTTAAATTGACATGATTTAGAATAATCATAAATCATCATGATAGCAATACTCAGATACCACGGCACACGGATCATTGGGGATCGAATCCAGCGAAATCACTCAGCATAATATTCAACATGTTGATCATGGATTCATAAAACAAAATGATTTGTATGAGAAAAGTTTTCCTTCAGAATGATTTAACTGTAGTTTTTAAAGAGAACCTGTGTAGAGTCTCTCTACGTTGACAGTACACCAAACACAACAATACGAGTCAATATTTTGTGGAAGCCTTCATTAACAAGTGCTTTCACAGTCGGACAGCTAATGTCACATGCCACCAGAAACCAGAGATCCTTCCCCGCACAGATAAGATTTCTCCGCTCGGCCAGCTCGAGGCGCTCGTTCAGTGAATAAGGTGGGAGCCTTTAGGCGAAGACCTTATTCACTGAACGAGTGTAAATACCTGACCTGGGCTTTGAGATCCAGCTAGACACCGGGATCTTATCCGGTGAACTGGGGGTGGGGGGGACATCCCACTAAGAATCCTAAATGTAATCGTAGGCCTATCTTCTCAACTTTCCTTTATTTCCATTACAGAAGATGAGATTTATTTTTTCGGGTGGAAATGAGAGAAATGGACCCCTCTAGTTTTATGGTATAAGCTCGGTACCTTACGAAGACAAAATCTCGTAAACATTAATTTATCTTACACAAGTATTCTTCTTTAAGATATCATGTTTACCCGACTAGTCGTCCAAACCACTCGTACCCAGGTACCATTCTTGGCTTTTATCGTAAGCAGTCACATACATGGTGATAACACATGCAGGGCCTCGATCTTTACGTTGATTCTGCGATATCTCCTTGGCTCGTCATTTATTATATATAAAGTATGATACCGCCATGTAGCAAGGAGCCTTTGTCGCAGGATCAAACAATCATCAAGTCGATTTTACTGTGCAAACTTGTTAATATTAGAAACAAAATAATCATTTGTCTACGATAGCACAAAGGCGGTATACGATACCCAAAGCCAAATAAATCTATCTACCGAGATATCAAGCGAATATTTGTTTAAAATAAATTTAGTAGCACGAGTCCTTTCAATACACATAAAGTGTAATGATGTGCAATATATAGTCATGTAGGCTTATAACTTGGAAAGATACAGCTGCAATATTATTGAAACAGGCACATTACTCCCCACAGTACGTTTGGCCAAGCCTGCAGCCGTAACCTGGGGTGCGTTTCACTAAGAAAATCTCATCTTAACTTTCAGTTATTTACTATTAAAAAGTTAAGAAGATATTAAGATGATCTTAACTTTCTCATGATGAATGCCCCAAACTAGGTCAAAGTTAGGATAAGATTTTCTTAGTGAAACGAGCCTCTGACCATTTGAAATCATATATTTAAAAAGTGATCTTCAGAAGTGAACCTGCGCTTATATGATCGTGACTCATTAATTGGCCTCAATTATAAACAATAAACTATAAAATTATATATTGAGCTTAACCTGCGGTTATATGATTGTGACTCATTAATTAGCCTCAATTATAAAATAAGCCAATCACAAGCGATTGTTCGAGATGGCCGTCTGAACCAATCGCATGCCTGAGATCAGGGTCAATCGCTTCGAGAATACCTGCTCAACTTCACCAATAATTGTATTCAATTTAACAGATTAAACCTTTAACCACCGGTCCCGAGTATATTCTGGTTTTTATCCATTTTTTATTGACACATTAAGTACCACCTTTTAAATATGTTAAAGATAGAACGCGGACATCAACCAGCAAGATTTGTATAGAGTTGACTTCCGTTTTGTCAAATAGCAATCATTTCCACTCACTTGAAGTGAAAATTCCAATTGAATAATGTGGTAGTTAAAGGGTTATGGTCGCCTGCAGTTTGCTCAGATATTGGTTCCCCTGCCGATATTTTAAACCACGAAAATGACCGACGTCACCCAGAGTGGTTGTCCTTACATGTGTCCTTGACTACCCTCTAAACAACAGGTCGTGCTGGGAATCGTTTCATCGACCGATCAGATCACTCGGGCGAGGAATATTTCGGAGAAATACCAACATCACCTCAGTAGTCTCGGTTAATTGGCTTGAAATCACCTGATGGGGACATTTGCCCGTCTATCAAAGTCATGTAAAATGTCTCTCGTAATTCTGTTTTACATAACAGCTTTTGAAGTGATGATGACCAGCATGATAAGGAGAACGTCATCATATATTTTATTTATCTATGTATTCAGACTTCCAAGTAGATTCAGCCACATGAACCATGTTAATTGCACAGAATAGATAATTTTATGCAACATGTAGAGAACGATTATACTGTACGTAGAATAATAAAAAAAAAATGTCATCTGATATGTTATAATGGAAGTGTCCACACCTAAGTTCCCGCTATCATATTCAAGTACTGTATATAATCATAGTATAATCGTGAAAAGGGACATCTTTGTCCCTCTGTCTTAAAGGGTCGTGTCTGCCACTTTGCAAAGTGGCAGACATGACCCTTTAAGACTGAGATGACGATTTCATTCGACGTGCAGAAAATATAGTGAGCACAGTGGAAAACAAACCCACGCCAGCGGCATACGGTGTGAATTGGAGAAGGCTAGTAAACAAGTTGAGTTTGTGTATTGGTATTTGGACTTGACGGTCAACAGTCACTGACCATGCACAATAGCACATACACGGTCAAGTGATGACCACGATCTCACATTATGAATGTCGGTATCTGAGTAAATGGTCATTGTCTGTGGAGATATTGTCAACAACAAAAACTTTACCAGCGTTGATTAAATACTGGGTCGATGTCGCACTAATTGACCCAGCATTAGGATAACGTTGTAGAAAGATTTGTTGTTTCCACGTCGTAGTATCACCTCGTACATACCGACATTTTCGCGATATATATTGTGTACAGTATCTTCACAATCTGACCAACACGTAGCCTGGTAAACCAAAGCCACGATTCCACGCGAATAAGACACAGCCTACGTAGGAAAACAGAAGGATTATTTCTATTTCATCCGTAGCCGTAAATCATGCTACGCGATCGTAAAATATAGGCCTACGGATCGTAGAATGCTAAATATCACCAATTTTAAATATTCACCCATATGATCGGAGGTGTAATGAGAGGAGAATGATTACACATCCCTGCTTAAATACTAGACATTTGCTAAGTGACTGATGCAATATAAATGTCTAGTGTCAGATAGCGTTGGTGTTAGAATATCACCCTTCACATCAACCGAATGGCGCTCAGGAAAATTGTAAAAAAATCTCTCTGGCAGTTATCTTGTGAATCCGACGGCGGAGAAGGATTTAGCGACGCAGGCAAAACAAACAAGAAAGTTCCCTAATTGACAGAATTATCAACGGAAACTGTTTTTTCATATTTCTGGAAAATCACGTGGAAAAATTAAAAAAAAATGATCCAGGCATATATCCATGGGCCTAGATTTTGATTAGCAAAATTCGTAACAAGCCCTAATAGGGTCTATAGTTAGGGTATTCCGGTGACAAAATGCATCTAACCTAACTGAGAACAACACAAGTGGCAAGGTACGGTTTGCAATTACAAGTAAAGCGGAGATTTGACTACACCATCAAATCTGACGACGACGAGGTAGATAAGTAGGCATGTACTGACTAATAAGTATATAGACTTTACACGCATATAATTATCATATCGGTTTAAACGAGGGCCAAATCCACCGTATGTTTACTGTGTGCCTATTTATAGACACTTTATCCACTCAATTATCTGCTGTCGTTGGTTGTGACCACAATGCTGGCACAATAGCGGGTCATTGTCTGCGACGATGGCCCGATATTGGGCCAGCATTGGTCAGCGTATGTGGCTGGGTGGCAGGCCACTTTATCCGTGATGACACTTAGCAGTGGGCTCTCCACAGTCAGTTACGAGTTACAGGGGGAAAAGTATATATTATAACATCGATGAATATCATTTTGTAACTATGAATTTACAGCAAAATAGATCTTTATCTGTTTTCATCGCAATTGCGTTTTTTCTGTTTGCACACACATATTCTGTGGAATGCAGTGACGTTGCCAGTAAACACAAAACATTTTTATAACATTTGTACAATGTTGGACCAACGTCGAAGACTTTGTGCCGACGTTGTACAAATGTCATACAAATGTTGTGTGTTTACTTAGTACGCCACCGGAAACTCTTTTGAATGCCTACTGGGTGAAAATAATGTTACATAAGTCCCCCTCCCCCATACTTCATTGTCTTAGATAGCTGGTGAGGTTGCCGGTCACAGCCCGAAGTGGCAGACAGTGTCTATGTATCAGATTGCTGGGTGAAAACATTGCAGGTCAAGTTTCACAGAATACCATAGACAATAGTGTGGATTATCATTTTGCTATGTCTTTGAACATATATTCTTAATTATCAATCTGCAGTATTGTTTTATGTCCTTGCACAATTATCTGGTGTGAGCAAAATATTTTTACTATGCCCAATCCATTCTAAATAAAGTAACACAATTTTTTTTTGATCGGGAGCTGTTTTGCAACTTTTGGATAGATTTGGGATATCTCAAAATATTGCATGTGAAAATATAATTGAAAATTTTGGCAACGCCCTCTCACGTTTTTATTGGCCTTCCACCATAGGTATTCATAGGCATAGCTATTCACCAAAGTAGTTCAACGAAATGTGTTTTTTTCTCGGTGAACCATTTTCAAAATGGCCGCCACACTTCACTTTGACTTTCTGATTGATTTCCAATGTTATACCTATCCACCAGTTGAATAATTTTCGTGCACCATGAGCACATTTACCCAGTGAGTGCGACAACGTTGTTTCAATGTTGGTCTATCGCGGTGTGCCTATGAAGTGTCATTTATAACCTCAGTATGTGAGATAATCTATGTGATTATTATCGTCACCTTGGTATCAAAGAGTCATATCTGCCACTTTGTGAAGTGGCAGATACGACTCTTTAAGGCCAAGGCGACGATAATAAAAGAGGATTTGGTATACAGCCAGATTTCATTGACCGCCGCACATCGAAGTAGTGTCCCAGCAAACACGAGACGTTGGCTCAATGTTGGGTTAATGCTGCCCCATCGGTTTCGACGCGGGCCCAACATTAACCCAGCATCGGGCCAACGGCTCGTGTTTGCTGGGATAATACTGATAATATATTGAGTAACTACTTACATTTACGACTAAATTAAGCCGCGACATGTGGGGATTCATCTCTGGTCCACTACAACGGATAGACGATATTAACCCTAAAAGCACCAAATTAAATAATTTAAATTTTCACCCACGACACACCGCGACACACAGCTTCAAGTGGGTGAAAATTACTCATATATATATTCAATTTGGGAGCAAACATTTGCAGGTATTGATGTTTAGACGCCCATCTCGTTACCAATACAGGTGATTTGATTGGCTGATAAACTGGATTACAACGACTATAGGGTCGTATCTGTAACTCCGGAAAGAAGGCGGGACACTTTCATACAAAGGCGATAATACAGCTTCAGCTGCGAGTTATTTAACTTTCAAGAAAAATGACGTTATTCACCCTTGAAGCCCCACGATGCATTAAAGCATCATTTTACATCTATGAAAATAGACTTCTTTTCCCTACAACCAAGGGTTTTAGATACGAAAATGTCCACGAAACTGGTTTACGAATACATGGTAATTTTCTTTAATTTTTAAACCACATCAAATCATTTTTATTCACTAGAAGTCGAGAATTGCGGCAGCAATCCGCGGCTTGTAGTGGATGAAGATGACAATGGTAAATTCAGGCTTGAAAGCAATAACAAATATTACACCTATTAATATTTATAATCTAGTGAAGGTTAATATCAACATACACGTGACCACACCCTCTATTCAATATTGAGATCTTTTTAAAATACGCTCAGTTGCTTTGTGCACGAGCTAATTTGAACCGTGAAAATCTCCCGATGTTTACAGAACACGCGTATACCATGTATATAGGTCACGACGTATACAATGATATTTTTGATATTTTCTCCCAGCCATGAACTCTGGTCGCAAGCAGTATGAAATACGAAACGACCGTCACCTGTATGCGTGATTAATATTAGGAACAACCCAGGAGCAGCGGGGTGAGCCGCCAGAAAACTACGCTGTCATGCAAAGGCAAAATGTGGCATATGCTTACTTTACAAGTAAGCAGATACTTTCTTTTGCCTTTGCAGAGCAGTTGATCCTACTACATGTGGATTAATGAAAGTGTGTTGCTGATCCATCACAACATTCCTGGAATAAAATATTCTACCCCAGCAAACACGAGGCATCCACCCAATGCTTTTTCAATGTTGGGCCAGTGTCGAAGACGCTGGGCCAACATTTAAACAGTATTGGATGAATGCCTCGTGTTTGCTGGGACACTGGCCTGTAAAGCAGAAAGGCAGTAGCTGCGTACTTCTCGAATACAAGCAGTTACTTCCTTTTGTTTTTTTAGAGTAGTACAGGTGGGACTTATCGCCACCTTGAACGGCTTATGGATGGATAGACATGATATCATCACTTTGGTACTAAGGGTCTTCGTATCTTTCACATAGCAAAGTGGCAGATACGACACTTCAATACCCAGATGTCAATATAATCTGTTTAACTGGGGAGTGGACTGTGAACAACCCCAGCATAATAAACAAGAACGATGGAAGGTTCGTATCAATAAATTCTCACCTTTTTAACGAAACGTAGGATCTGCCACGAAACAAAGTAGCAAGTACGACTTTTTAATACCAGGAGACATTTGCCCGACGTCTGGCCAACGTTCCTAGTGCTGTTCACGCATTCTAACGCTGGGTGACACCATGAATTCTAACGAAAATGAACCACATTAAAGCGATGCATCACTCGTCACTGCGCATGCTCGACTGATAAACTGATTGTTATGATTATGAATGCCTTCCAGGTGTTACTGTTAAATTATTATAATGTTAAGATTTTTTTTTATTCCATGCCAAGTAAATCGATGTGTTGGACTTTATGGCACGTATTTCTCTTGTAGGGGCCTATATATCAGTTGATCACAGTATTCAGAGACGTCGACTCAGGTCAAACCTTGATCTCAACCAGTTACACGGCTCAGATCTCTGTCACCTTTCGAATACTGTCTAACATAGAATACCTCTTTATTTCGTATATATCAGCACTGCCTAATTTGAATTTGAATCGTGCGTTGTTTTACTGAATTAAAAAACTATTATAAACATTGGGAAAAGATGGCGGTTTTTGTCATGTAAAATCACGTCACAAATCTGCTTGAGAATACGTTTCCTGCCTGCCTGCCTGCCTGCCTGCCTGCCTGCCTGCCTGCCTGCCTGCCTGCCTGCCTGCCTGCCTGCCTGCCTGCCTGCGAGCTTGCTTCCTTGCTAACTTGCTTGCTTTCTCCGTGAAACTCTTGTTTCCAAAAACAATGTGATTTGATTAAACAAATGAAGAACAACCTCACCACAACATTACCACATGCTTGCAAAGCTAACAACAATTGGTAATTGTTTAGTAAACGTTGGGCCAGCACCTGTAATTCTGGCCCAACGCTAACACAACATTCAACCACTCAGACGGTGAGCCTGCCTTAGAATAAAAAAAGCAACATTATACATATATCTGAAAAGTCACGATACAGTCGCTATCCAATTTCACCGCTTCAATCATGTCAATCTGTTAATAATATTCCACAGCGTTTGCTGACAGTGTTGTGTATCACAAGGAGACAAATAATAGTATACACAAACAAAACGGCTGTTTGCAGACAGCCCCTCCGTGCCAGCCCTCTATATGTATATGTGATGATATAAGTGAAGCGTTTTACTATCGGGGCGTACTCGACTTGAACTTTGCCTGTGACGATTCTAACGTATGTCCTCCTAATAACGAATGTAAACCAGGCGACCAAAGCAGCGCATCCTCCCGTCACAGCCAGTCATCACTCCACACACGCCCGGGAGCGTCTGCATGTATAGCCACAATAATATATACTATACAGCGGCAGTGTGGTCAACCAGATCAACTCGCACATTTAACCTTTCATATTTACGCGGTTGCGTAATTCGGAAAGTTTATTTTTTCTCTGGATCTGAGCGGAGGATCGGTTGGGTGAAGGGTGACGATATTTGATCTCACTTGACGACATCAGTCTGTAGAGACCACTCACGCACGCAGCTCACGAGCACAGCCCACCGCTCTCCAGACACACACACATTATTATACACGCTCCTCGTATGATAGAGAGAAAGGTCGCATCCAGTTTGTTTTTCTAAAAAATACTTTGGGATTATCGCACGCTAGGATAGGAGTCACCAGTGGTGGACGTCATCCCCAGCCGTCAAGATGAGTCAAATGGCGCGTATGAGGGCCTTCATGGCCGGAAAGCAGGACGCCGCGGCGGCGGGTGAGTTCACGCGTCGTATCTACATCGTCACGTACCCGGCGAACACGATACGCTTACCCAATGCTGGTTCAATGTCGGGTCAGCGTCGCAGACGCTGGTCCAACATCGGACCAGCATTGGGCAAACGTTTCGTGTCTGCTGGGCTATTAACGTCGCCGCGGATCGGCAAAGCGTCGTAACAGGGCCGCGCCAATCCCACCTCAGCGAACGCGAGACATCGACGCGGTGTTGTTCCAATGTTGAGTCAACGTCGTAGACGGTGGTTCAACATTGAACCAACATTGGGAAACTTTTCGTGTCTGCTGGGCTAGCGACGTCGCCGCGGATGGGCAAAGCGTCGTAGCAGCGCCGCGGCAATCCCGTCCCAGAATACACGAGACAGACCCAATGTTGGGCCGAGGTTGGGCGAGCGTCGTAGACGTTGGAATGGCGCTCACCCAACATTGGTCTAGTGCTTGTCGGGGTCGGCGTCACGCGGCGATCCTGCTGGCGACGTCACTTTTCGAGATACTTAGCCTGTGTTGGTTCAATGCTGGGCCAACGTCGCAGACGCTGGCCCAACATTTTACCAACACAGGATGAGTGTATCGTGTTTGCTGAGCTTGCGACAAGATTAAAACCACGCGATGCTGGATTGATGTTGAGCCAGCGTGGAAAATGTTGGGCGAACAAAAATCCGGCATCTAGTGTTTTTCTAACAGCGTTAGCAAAACCTGTTGCCCCAAATTGGCTGTGACGCTGGTCCAACATTAACCAAATGTCAGGCAGACGTTGGTCCAACATCCAGCCGAAGCTGGGCCAACGTGTCATTTGCTGTTGATTTTAACGTCGTTGCTCTGCGCTAATTATAACATATTACATTATAATTTTATTCCAATCCAGGTCTAGGTTCTAGGTCAGATCATTTTTACGACATTCTTACTTCAATGGAATTGTGATCGCGACCAAATTAAATTCGTACATTTTCAATCATTTCATTTTTAAATTCAGAAATATGCAAAAAAATAGAACCTTTACCAGAGCTCTGGTTAATAGAGCTATTGGTAATATACAGATATGCGTAGGCCTTTGCACAGAGCAGCGACGTGGTCAATATAACACGGCTAAATATATCGAGACGACATTTCAATTAACACGATACGTGTCAATGTAACCTCTCACGTTGACCCAATACTGGTTTAATGTTGGCCCAACACCACAGACGGTGACCCGACATTAAAACAACTCGGGATCGACGTATGTTATATGTTGGAAATTGCCTTAATTAGCATTTAAAAGTGTTGTTTTTTTTCATCTGTTTTAAAAATCTTTTTTAAGCAATTTTAATTTGACACAGTAAAGCACGGCGAATTTCAACGCTGATGTATCAGATTAATAAGGTGAGGTGATATTTAATACTTTTCTTTCTACAGCACATCATCTTATCTTTTTATATCACTCGGCCGTCGTCTCGATATCACAGCACTAAAAATAAATCGGTGAAAATTAAATCAATACCGACAGTTCCCAGTAAACACAAAACATTCGTACCGGTATAACATTTGTAAAAGGTTGGACCAACGTCGAAGACGTTGGGCTGACGTGTATAACTGTTATGCAATTGTTTTGTGTTTACAGGGTTTTGTTTGAAACAACTACAATTAAATTGAAGTAATTTCACACTTGAAAAAAAATTAATATAAAATTACTTTAAATTGCAAGCGACAGCAACTCTTTGCTTGATGGTATGTAATTAAAATGTTATCGACATCATTTCATTAATTGTTGTGGAAAAAAATCAATTTTATTTGAGGCTAACCGCTTAAGAAAAAATATTTTGAAATTTATTAATGAACCAAAAAGATGTGCCTTTTTTGAACAGCAGTAAATTACATTTGTGTGCTTTCAGCATACAGAGGGTCTGTAGACTTTCAAACCATGATGTACAGTCATAATATTCTTATGATTAAGTATAGGTATACTTTATAAGTATACGATTACTGAGTGGTAGTTGACTGTGTATTTCAGCTACGCCCCCCACGGACATCAATGAACTCAACAGAAATCTCCACTTTACAAAAGGCAAGTATATTATACACACTTATTAACTCGATTTCAGGGGGACGGTTCGGGGGGTGGGTGTGGTTGGGGGCGTGAAACTGCAGCGTCAGCCTGTTAGAAACGTAATGTTACATGCGCTGGTTCTGTTGACCTGCTGGAGGCGATCTCGTCAATAGCGGGCACATCTTGATGTTGGGCACATCTTGATGTTGTCTTTATTACAAACAAAGGCCGCATGTCCATTTATGTTTGAGCAACCGTTTATCATTTATCAATTGGAAATGGCGCGCGCCCCTTGGTTTCTTTCATTCTGGTAACTGCACATTTTGTCATCTGAACTTTGAACACTTTAAATTTATTTGGACCAATTTCATGGATTTCACGAATACAGCATAACACCCCAACAAACACGAGGCAGTGGTCCAGTATTGCGCTGATGGTGGCCCATTGTCTACGAGGCTGGCCCAGCATAAGCCAAACATTGGGCCGATGCTTCGTGTTTTCTGGGACAGTAACTAGATGAATCCACTTGCTATGCGGACGGTAGACGCTGTTGTAACATTCCGCTTACTTCGTACCTTTTATTATGCATTTTAAACATCATTTCACTCGTTCTAAGCAAAAATGTGTTATGTCAAAAGTTAGTATCTGTGTAAAGTAAGCAGATACTGCTTTTTGACTTATTTTGACTTATTTTGACTTATTTACAACAGCACGTGTCCTATTTGTGGTCGTATCTGGGCGTCATCACAGAAATGGTGTTAATTATGTGTCATGTGATGGTTAAACATTTGTTATCACAACAGCTCTGCTCTGCAAAGCCAAAATGCAGTATCTGCCCACTTGTAAAGTAAGCAGATACTGCCTTTTGGCTCCGCATGTCAGAACTGTGTGCGGTATATAACGTACGATGAACTACTTTTTCCAAGTTCCGTGACAAATGAGATAAAATTGAGTGCCAACTCACACGGCCATGTTACCGCAGGACATCGAGTGAAAGCCAAACATGCTGTGATCTTGAATACCTGCCCTAGGGCAATATCAGAATATCGCCCGGCATCATAACCGTTGATGATTTTTCACTCTTGGAAGGTATCATATTGTAAGGTATAATACAGAAAGATTCCACATGCAAGTGGAACCTTGCTGTGTTATAGCATACAGTAATGATCCTTTAACACCTTTTCTTATAATGATGTTGCAACTATTAGTGTTGAATCCGTGTATATAGTGGTGGTTTTTTTAAACAAATAATTACCGCATTCATATTGACGAATCAACCCTGGGGTGAAGAATTAGGCTGAAACACATGGCTTGACATGTGGAGATGTATATAGAATCATCGATTTTAAAAACTATGGTAGTGCGTAGGCCTATTGCAGAAAGTACACAAATAGGTTGGATCTAAAATAATGACGTAAACGACCGACACAGAATTAAGTTTCGTAACCCGTTAAGGAATTATTTGTAGGATATTGTCTACATATTTACCGGAAGACCACGCAATTTTAAATGTATGACATTTTGTGTATGCATTTTGCAATTTTGTATGTATGCAACTTTGAATGTATGCTATTTTGTGTGGATGCAATAATTGTATGTGCATGCGATGTTGTGTGCATGAAATGTATGCATGAAATGTTGTGTGCATGAAATGTTGTGTACGTGAAATGTTGTGTGCATGAAATGTTATGTGTATTCATTGTGAGATAATTGTATAGGTAATATAAAAAATGACCGTCATGGTGTTTAAACCCGAAAGTTGCACCCACTATTTCCCATCCCTCTATTATGTATATTACGCTATCTTAGCACTTTACATAGCCAAGTAAGTTACCTTTAGTATTGCATAGCAAATACATTATGTCGACATCTACTTAATGCGGCTATAGCTACATCGTAGTAGCCAGGGCTAAACTGATCCAATATCAAAAAGAACAATTGGTAGTACATTATGACAGTTTTATTTAGTTCAGCTTAAAATTAAATCTAGTATACAGATAGCATTTACCCGCCAAGTTATTTAATTGGAATTTCCACTTACTTGAAGTTGTGAATCGCGCCACACTCACTTGAATTTTGTCTCGCTGACGCGATTCACAACTCAAGTGAGTGAAAATTATTCAGATTTGATAAAATGAAGGTCAGCGGTTTTGAATCTTGCTGATTGATGTCACGTTATATTTTTTCTATTCCATGGTTATGATTACCATGTTTAAAAGCAGGTATGTAATTAGCTAATAAAACTGAAAAAACAAACGTAATCGTAATCGTAACCTGTGGTTAAAGGTGGATTGTTGACGTAATATATGTGTGCGCGCACATGACCCTAGATGCGTCACCAACAGATAAAGAACTGAAAACGTTGTTACTGTGGCCGGACAGAAATACGCCGTGCACACAATTCCAATGGAGTGTGTTTTATGTCAGCGCCTGTCTAATCATTTCATTTCTAATCATTTCTGAGAAAAGTACATTAATCGTTTTGGCCTGTCGTGACGTACATTGTATATTATTTGATGATTGAATTGATTCATATCTTCCTCATGTTCCTGCTTCTAACTAGGATTATTTTGACAAGTGGTTCTGTGTGACGCAGATTTATCTATGATGACGTGGATGACACCACTTGAACTGCATTACCGAGTGATATCATATTATTCTGTGAAACTCAATAGCCTTGACCTCCATCGTTGTCACCGAGCTGGCTAATACAATGATGTATGGGGGAGGGGGTCTTATATAACTTTATTTTCACCGAGTTCCCATTGAAAACGGTTTCCGGTGACGTCACTGAGTTTCATAGAATAGGCTACTACTTTATTATGGCGGCTACTTTTGATTAAAAGAGACATACATCAGGGGTTTTTCAACCCTTACAATTATCCTTGTTTAATCCATGGAGACTAAAGGGAAATTTGAAATTATCATAAATATCTTAGTTAGTTCTTTCCGGTTCATTTGAATGTATACCTATTTTATGGGTCTACGACCAATGCGGGGACCGTCTTTATACGTCAGAATCTGACGTGTACAATAAAGACGGTTCCCGCGCCGAGAGGGTTAATAAACCTCCACTTCGCACGACTATAATCATAAACCTGTTTTATCACCAGACGAAATACCAGTTATCGGGAATGTAATGAGTGCTTGAACATCAATATTCACAAATGTTTGGTGTCAAATAAAACAAATATGGGTAATTTTCACCCGCTTTAACCCTTTAACCGCCGGTGCCGCATATATTCGGGTTTTCATTTTTTATTAGCACATTGAGAACCACATTTTAAGTATGTTAAAAATAAAATGTGACATCAACCAGCAAGATTTGAAAAGAGTTGACCTCTATTTTGTCAAATCTGAATAATTTTCACTCACTTGAAGTTGTGGATCGCTTTAGCGAGACACAACTTTAAGTGGGTGAAAATTCAAATTGAATAATTTGGCGGTTAAAGGGTTAAGTTGTGGGTCACATTATAGCACTTGCAAAGTCATTTGCATCTTCATGCCATTTTGCTCCCATTAACAATGGTTTGATCGGCTAATACAGAAAAATAAAAACGGGGACGACATTATATGTACATTAATTCAGTGTGTTCAAGAATGTATTAATAAATTCTTGGTGTGTTACTATTATCAGGTATATATTGACAGCGAACTATCACCAAGCAAGCACGAAAAACTGACCAAATGTTGTTTTTAATGTTGGGCCAACATTGGTACAGCGTCTGGAGTTTTGTGAGTAGTAGCTGCTGCCACGGGAGACGGGTAAAGGAAGACCAAATTGGATCAAATGATATGATTTTTATTCATCAGATGTAAAAAAGTGATTTATTCAGCCCATCCCAGGTAATAAACCATGTATGCGTGACATGGCGCCAATGCTGTAGCGACGTTGGCCTATTCTGGATCGTCATACGGTGCTCGGCTTGTCAGATTTTATCAAAATTCACTAAATAACAAACCGCAATCATGTACCTAGGCCTATATATACGTGAGTTGTGTATACCATATACAAATTAGATACGCTATATTGAAGAACATTAATCATTGCTCGTTTAAAGGCAAACAGCAGTAACTGCTTACTTTTTCAAGTGAATAGTTACTGCTGTTTGGCTTTGCAAAATATTGACAAGTAGTGTTCAGAACTGCTTATCAAAATTCACTAAATAACAAACCGCAATCATGTACCTAGGCCTATATATACGTGAGTTGTGTATACCATATACAAATTAGATAGGCCTACGCTATCTTGAAGAATATTAATCATTGTTCGTTTAAAGGCAAACAGCAGTGAATAGTTACTGCTGTTTGGCTTTGCAAAATATTGAAAAGTAGTCATAGCAAAATAAGTGTTCATGTGTTAAGAATATGAGTCATTTGTATGTAGTGTGCTTCTCTTCAGACGTGGAAAAGTTGAGCTTGTGTGTGAGGTAGATGGAGTAGGAATATAGAGTTTAGGGATTTGACGGCCATTAACAATAGATTAGCCCCTGCTTACAGAGAGGTCTGTCTTACAGAAATTCTATGGTTTAATCAGTAGGGCATAGAGACATCTTGGTGTACCGAAGATCGTTTTAAAAGTCTGCGATCAAATAGAGGCGTGCGAGCTTGGTGAGGTTTTTAACCCTTTAATCGCCGGTCCCGATAATACTTCTTTTTTTTATTAGAGCGCATTAAGTACCCCCCGTGACATGAATCTGTAAGATTTAAAAACAGTTAACCTCCATTTTGTCAAATGTGAATAATTGTGAGAGCGAGACAACAGTGAAAATTCAAATTAAATCATTTGGCGGTTAAAGGGTTAAAGGGGTACAAATGTTATACAAATGTTTTGTGTTTGCTAGATAATCCCCTTGACACACGTGGCCTATTAACCCTATCAATAATGCAAGATATAATTCAATTAATTGTTATGTTACGGTTTGTTTACGCGAATATTAAAAAAATACGTTTATTTAATAATTTACTACACTAACGGGCATACTGTACTGGTCAGATAGATCGCTAAACTCAATTTATTGATTAGAATTTAAACTATTGTTTAACGCTCTTATAATAAGCCCCAGGAAAAACGATATAAATATGTTTCAATATGATATAAACAAATAATTATACAATATAATTATACTTGATTAATCGCATATATTTCAAATCACTCACCTGTCCCGTCGTTATATCTTTCTCATATACATATTAACACAGTGCTAATTTCCTATAACAAGTGCCTTTTTTGAACTATCACCTCATAACTTTTCATATCTTTCACCTGTTATATTATATTTTACCTTTCACATATTGGTATATTGGCCCGCGCATACAAGGTCTAGGGCTGCAAGCGGCCAGCATGCGCCCGCACTAGGGCTGCAAGCGGCCCACATGCGCCCGCACTAGGGCTGCAAGCGGCCCGCATGCGCCCGCGCTAGGGCTGCCCGCAGCCCGCACTAGCCCGCGTTATAACGACCCGCACCCGCCCCGACCCGCAAGGCTCAGAGAAAGTTCGGCCCGCGGGGGCCCGCGGGCCGCGGGTCCCGCAAACCCGCGCGGGGCGGGCTGCCCGCGCAGGTCTCTACTATATATGGGACCCATCTGTAATTGCCGCACAATGAGTTATTTCGAGGATATTGTATACTAGATGTCCCCAATTATTCCAACCTTTAGTACTGAGTTTTGTTTAGTGTTTAATATATTTCCTGCTCCAGAGGTGGTTTGTTTTAACTCTAGTACAGCTAATCACGTTTTAGCTCATTTTATTAGCCAATCAAGTCACTGTTATTGGGAACGAATTGCGCGTTTATTTCTAAATAAAGCAAAAATAAGTAATTTTCACCCACTTGAAGTTGTGGGTTGCGGTAGCGAGACACAACCTAAAGTGGTTAAAAATGTTTAAGGTAATAACTGAAAGGCAATAACTGCCTAATTATAAAGTAAGCAGTTACCGCCTTTTGGTTTTGTAGGGCAGAATAGGCGGCCTTATGGGTGGCCAACGAGTTCACTTGTTGTTCTAGCGATAGAACGTTTTATTTTAACCGTTACTTGTTGTGCTAAAATAGTACGTTCTATTCTCAGCCTTCATTATATCCAAAAGACACTGTCACAGTCACTGCTCAATTTTCAAGTAGGCACTTACTACTTTTCAGATTAATACACAAATAAATAATTATTATTTTAGCTAATTAAAAACGTCATAATGGTGGGATATCCGCGTGTAAAGATACATCTGGTGATCACGCCCCCATCACGTGACAGCGGCGGGATGTTCACATCCTGGCACAGGATCCAGAGGGGTCTCGTTTATACCAGATGACTCCTGAGGACCCCACACGTACAGGAGTGGGGTCGGCGGAATATGAGTGCATGCCCAGCAAGCACGCTACACTGACACAATGTTGTTTTATTGTTGGGCCAGCGTCGAAAACAACATTGTTTCTTTGTATCGTGTTCGCTGGTTGGGGTCGGTGGGATGTGAGTGGGGTCGGCGGGGCACCCGCTATTGTGTCCTCTCAGATGCTGCGACTGACAGGCGGTGTATAGAAGCGCAGAATGTCAGGGATGTGTCGACGACAAGCCCGGCAGAGGTCAGGCAGCTCCATTGTGGCTGGGAGGGTGTGGGTCTGCTTGACTGGATTGACACGGATAGAACAATAAGCATTCCCGAAAACACACAAGCAATATCCCATCCCAGAGCCGTGATTGGTACGACCAATGTCTGATAGATATCGGGTCAACGTTATATGTGGGTGAAAAATCAAAATAATTAAAGCGACACAATCAGGCTAAAATCAGAAAAAAATCGGTGGGTTACCTGAAGGTTTCGTAAATATACTTACTGAGACAAAGGAGTGTATACACAGTGATGCAAGTAAACAATAATGTTTATAACAATTCTACTTATTCGCAATCATATGCTATATATGATTTGTATAAAACAATATAATAATGACAACTATTTTTATTATGTATACTCTATTTGCGCCCTATCGCGACAAAAGTTTGCGGGCATCACAATAAACCTGACATATCGTATTTTCTCTTCCATAAATACACGCATCCTCCACTTTCTTCTGGTTGTTTTTCTGAATAATAACATATCATTGCTGTATCTGCAATTACCTGCAGTCAAGTCCAACATTAATAAAAAAGTTTACCGCGGTGCAATCACCTGGAATAATTACACGGAGAACATAAGTAAGACAACACGAGAGGTTGACCCAATGTTTATTTATTGTTGGTCCACCGTCTGCGACGCTGGCCCAACAATAAATAAACATTAGGTCAACGTCGCGTGTTTGCCGAGATTACTGTCGCATACATATCTATAGCCAGAAGGTCGGCGCTATCAGGCGGATTCAGCCCACACCCAGCATACACGATGCACTGAAACAATGTTGTTTTAATGTAGGCCCAACGTCCTCGACGCTGGCCCAACATTAAAACAACATTGTTTCAGTGTATCGTACTTACTGGGCATATAACACAGCCGCCCATTGCTCCCTTCATCAGCTCGTCGTGTGTTTTCCTTCCAGATAATCGATCAGCATTGTATGACATAATCAGCGCGTTCAGGATTCTCACACATCACCCAGCAGACACGAGACGTTAGACCAATGTTATTTTAATGTTCGGCCGACGTCGTAGACGGCGGGCCAGCAATAAAACAACATTGGTCTTACGTGTCGTGTCTGCTGCGCAGCTCAATGCATTCAGCCAACATCTTGTATCCATTACAGTTCACATTTCCTCTGCGAGTAAGAAAACACCAACATAATTCTATTTTTGAGATTATAAATATTCGTTCACAACAAATCCGGACAACAAAGGAAAAATACCGCTCTCACAAAAGAACTGTTTTAGCGGTGTAGCTATACAATTTCGTCCTGTTATTAAAACCGTATCAAAACAGGAGATTCCGAAGAGATTATTGCTCAAAATAAAAAAGAAAGCCGATATTAGATAGAAGGGTGTTCAATGGATCATTTCAACTACCATTGTAAAGCCAGCATCACCTCAGCAAACACGATACATTGCCCCAAAGCTGGTCTAATTTTGGGTGGCCCAAAATTAGACCAGCATTTGGGTCAAGGCATCGTGTTTGCTGGGATAGCGCCCATACGACGGGGGGGGGGGATATTTCCGATCCTGACATCTCAACCCAGTAAACACAAACGTTATGCGAATGTTGGCTGATTAGTGTATGGCATAAGGTAGTATTGGTCCATCGCCTGCGATACTGGCCCAGCACTAAGCCAACATTAGTTCTTCTCCTTTTGCTTGTGCGACCACACCCAGAGTCTCTCACTAATTCTTACTGGCACAGAATCACCCAGGTATTGAACTCAGCCCAGTAAACAACACGGGACGTTCACCCTATGTTGATATAATGTTGGGCCAACGTCGCAGACAGTAGGCCAACATAGAATTATTGTCTCGTGTGTGCTGGGATTAGCAGCTGTCAATATTATATGGCATGATATGACCTCCTCATCTCCTGATAACATGTAACTCAATTTGGTTGTCGTTTCATCCTATTTGGTATTTAATGGTTGTCTTTTAAGACATTTAAATTGAAGGTGGTGTAGAATCCTTATGATGGCATTTTCGAGTGGATCGATATTTATAATATGAGGTAAAACTCATTTCACATTTCAAAACGAAGGTTTCAAAATCGTTGGAGCGCCTGTATCTGTGTATAGAATTCAACTATTTCTGCCGCATGCCTCAGTAGCCAGCTTATCATGAGTCGTCAAGGGAAATTCATTTGAAAAAAAATTAAATGCGGGGAAAACTCCGATCGTATGTACAGTATCAGCTAACACATTGTCAGCCCAGTGTAGTATACAGTTCTACCTGGTCAATACACATCTTGACGAATCCAAATCATACGATATATCGTAACTTGTACGAGAATACGGGCCCAGACACATGACTCTGGATTACCGTATCATACATGGATTTACAGTAGCCAAAGATTTTCGACCGAGTGTCCCTACTCGAGTAGGGACACTCGGTCGAAAATCTTTGGCTAGATTTACAGATGCCCTGCACCTGAATACGCGCATGGAAAATGCACGCCAAGCACGGAGACCCTGCTTTGCGGATGATAACCTGATAACGCGTGAAATCAATTTATTAAATAGAGCTGCGAGGCTAAGACCCGCTACTCATTAGAGAACCTTATTACCTGTTTACGCTCCCGTCATTTGAGAAGCTTATAAATCATCAGGTGCAACAAGGTATATAGGCCTAATTACGATACGTCAGACATAGATAACAGTTATTGATTATTATTCCATAATTATGCGGGATTGCCATTACGTATCAGAACCGATTTAATCAGTTCAGTTACGTAATAACAATCTCACATGTGGTTGTCGCTGTCAATGTGCCCAGCGTTTCTGAAGACAGGTGCGGACATCATAGTCAAATGTAAGCCTGGTGTCATTCGATATTTAATACGAACAATCCAGTAACGTGCTATAAGCCCGGGCTATAAGATGACCTTACAGTAAAACAAAGAGACCTATATGTTAACCCAAGTCATTTAATTAAAATTATCACTAACTTTAAGCTGTGTCTCTCTGACACGATCCACAGCCTCAAGTGAGTGAAAATTATTCAGATTTGACAACATGGAGATAAAATATTTCCAAATTTTGCTTATATTGATGTAACGTTTTATACTTTACCACGCCACAAAGCTGGTATTTAATATGTTGTTAAAAATGGAAAAAAAAGAATTTTATGGGGACCGGCGGTTAAAGGGTTAACATTTCTCTCACAAAGCTATATTCCCTGACGTGTATCGGATTGTGTGCCCTATTATCTGGTAATCCACCTATAATTATCTCTAATTTCATCATAAAGCTTTGGTCATAGGAAGCAAGTTGATGTCATTATGTTCTTTTCTGTATAGATTCCATGCACATGACCGTATCTTATTAAAACCAATTAAGCACAACAATAAACATTTAAAACGTTTCTCCTATAGGTCCCTATCAAGAAAATACGCATACGGTGGGCCAGCATTAAGCCGACATTGGGTTAAGGTATCTAGGTTACTGGGTAATCACCGACTTGATTTGAGTAGCAAAATAGGTGTAAGCATATAGGTAGGCCTACTGTCTTTTAAAACGATAGTAACCTATAAGCAGCACAAACGATATACAATTTATCCAAATATATTAGGAAAAAATACAAAACCACAAGCGACGTTTAGACGGTAGAGAAATAAAAAACATCAAAATATTATGTAAAATCATACTCTGCGTTCCAGGTTGCATTACTGTCTGTAACTAACTGTTGGGCCAACGTCTGTGATATTAGCCCAACATAGAACCAACAGTAGTTTCCTGCAGTTGCCGACGACGTTGTTTCATCCTTCAAGCCGAGGAAGGTGCACCGGGTACAACACCGTCTGAAATGCTGTACTTAAGTGTAAACAAAACCAGTTTGATCCTGAATAGTTTTGCTTGCTGCACGCCAAAACGCTTGAGCAATGCCACCAGGTTCACGAGCACAATATAAACACGGGGGTAATTAGAGAATTTTCCACCTAAATAAATAATCTTAAAGCTGACATCGCCTCACTGAACTGACGATTGTAATCATATTTTGATAGTCGCCGTGTATCAAGAAGAACTGATTGAAAAGGAACACAGACCTCTGCACATAACTATGTTTATGTGCACATCAACAAATCCGTGAAGAGTTCCGGGTTTGTTGCACCAGCACAAGTGTGGCCTGGGGCAGACACGCCATGTCCAGAGACGAAGCGTTTGACCTAGATGTCAGGCACATGATTTGTCGAGATGGGCCATCTCGACAAATTATGTGCCTGATATCTGGGTCAAACGCTTTGAGAATTTCGGCCCAGCCTCGTTATTACGTATTATCAGAGATGTATTTGTCAGTACTGACGTAATTATATGTCTGACCCCTTTTATAAGCATGATAAGTGTATTTATCACCCTACAATGTGCGCGATATGCTACTCTTAGATCCCTATTTAATGATAGTAGCTCCCCAGCAAACACAACACATTTGTATAACATTTGCACAATTTTGGGCCAGCGTCGGAGACGTTGGACCGACGTTGTACAAATGTTATACATATGTTTTTGTGTATGCTGGTCCTGCATCGAATGTAGTCCTAAGCTGTTTGTATGCATAGAAAACACTTTTATAGTTCTACTACATCTGCTTATAACACGTCAGACCAGATATAATGAAACAATAAATGTCATTATTATGTGATCACTCTGGTTGAATTCATGAAATTATTTTAAAATGCCCCTATAAACTTAGTGGTGGATCCAGAGGGGGAGGTGTGCCCCAAATCAGCTTTATCTCAATATACATACATTGTTTCAAGTCTTATAATTTAATTTATATGAAGAAGGCTCATCCCTCCATTCTCTAAATTCTAAAATGCTGTCGTTCTCGTCGGTGATAGAGATTCAAATGGCCAATAACAAGAATGACATCGGTATGCGGCGGCCCTGTCAGCGATCCCAGACCCGTGAAATCGGGTCACAGGCCGTGGAGTTGGAATCCCCGCGCTGCTGATCAGACGTTCATCTTAATCACCACAACATCATCTTCCTAATTAATAAGACTGCTGTCTCTATTTTCAAAATTGATCATTAAAACTTGTTTTAAGCAATAGCCTACATTCATAATTCGCAATCCCACGGATACTGCAAAATCTGCCCCTGGACTTTGAGGCCAAACTTTGCCGCTTTTCAGTCAAGCTTCACCGGCGGGCGATTCTCAATGCTTCACTGTCACTTAGATAACTGTTGCCGTGGCAACCGGCAGATAGACCCAGGGTAATTTATGGCATAGCCGGGATCTGACCTCCCCAAGTGAGGAACGAGTTGCTGTCAGCGGCCCCGCCGCTCTCCTCAGCATCCCGGGCGGAGATGCGACCGGCAGGGAGATGCTAACTTGTAGAAATTCACAAGAGTTGTCTTTCAGACGTGTATTATCGTTATATGCGTGAAAGGCGTGCGTGAAGCCTGAATTCCACAAGACGCGCTCTCACACGGTTGGGCCAACGTCGCAGACCGGACTCTGTGCGCAGACATGACGCAGTTGCAAGCTACGGTTAGCACCTGGCAAACAAAACTTACTGGCTTAAATCTGTATCGCTTTCTAGGCACACAGGTATATAGGTGCGATGTGTTGTTGCCCTATCGTCATTAACCCCCCCCCCCCCCCCCCCACCTCACCCAGAAGCCAGGTACACCCAGCAACATTTATCATTGCAACTTGATTTTCGTCGGTGCCGTTCCAGGCAATAAGTTCTCCCGCCGCCACCACCGCCGACGCCAGGACGAAAGTTTCCGCCCCTCGCTCCCCCCAGTGGTACAGCTGCTGTTGCCGTGGCAACATTTCCTATCATCATCATATATCGTCGCGCCTAGGCCTGCTTCTAAGAGCGGGGTGCGTGCATCCCTCAGGAGCTGGCGCGAGTACACAGACAGCGAAATCAGTTAGCGTGCAAGCATCGCGCTCCCAAATCGCCCCCAGATATATCTATGTACATGTGCTATCGTAGCGAGGTGCTCTACCGAGTCGCACGTTACATATATTGACACGCTGTATCAGGATCTGCCAAGGATACCCAGATACGGACTCTGGCGGGAGTCCGGCGGTGGTGGAGTGACCACACAAGTTGAGTTACGGAACACGGCGGTCAGCGGCGGACAAGAAAAGTGAAGTTTGCGGAGGTTGATGAGGCAGATAGAACAGAGGCTGACCGGTGTCCAGGTGGTGATAACACACTGGTCAGTACTTGACCGTAACATGCTGTAATAGCCTGCAGGCTCAGACTGACCACACACAGGCCACATCCTCCTGGTAATTGTCTTTCTCAAAAGCACCCCCGTACACTCATTGTGTACACTCGTTCAGTAGGAGTACAAGTTGAGTGTACATCATCGTGTATACAGTGATATACGGTAGTGAGTAGTGACTACATGTGTGTGTGACATCACACCTGTTCACATCCCTCACTCCAGCCTGCCCTACACCCGCCTCCCACATCATCCCACTGGAATACTTGACAACTGTGTCGTCCGCACCAGGATCTCGTCATCTCGGATTAAAGTTGAGTGACATCGCCCTCAGTTGCGTGCCGCTGTTTTGCTAATACTGTCATTGACAGAACACGTCTTATAAACAGCTCAGGTGGAGATTGGTCATTGCTGTCTGGATTGATTTAAACAGCAGAGTAAAAACTGTCCACAACAATCATGTCTTCCAAAGGCCACAGCAAGAAAGAAAAAAACGAATTCTGTGAGTATTGTTTGGCCACATTTTCTTGATTATTGACCAATGCGCATACAATCGAGACGTTACCTCTGATAAAGACTAATAAACCAGGAATTCGTTTTAAATATATTGGCAAAACATCTCTCAGCCAACAAGAGTCCTTGGCCCAATGTCGGTCTGACGTTGGCCCAGCGTCGTAGATAAAACAAAACCAAGTCCAGGGAACGTGTTCACGCAGAAACCTGATTTTTCAATTGACAAGCCAAACTTTGCACCGGAGTTTTGTCTAGTTGTGAAAATCTGTGGCTTTGGCTAATGTTTTCTGATGTGTGCTGTGAGCCAATCTTGTTCTTGGATATTTAATGTTAAAAGTCTTTAGCTAAGCATGGTAAAATCTTAAAGCGACTGTTTATTTTGACATGGTAATTTAGCTTATTTATAATTTCTGAAGTTATATACTATAGCCTACTGATATTAACTAAAAATACAAACAAATCGAAAATATTCAAAAAGTTGTATACTGCCATGTAAACAAGAAGGAGTGCATCATACAACACTTTTTGCCACAAATACCCACCGTCTCCGACAAACACACGAAGACGCCGCCCTTAATTTGTGCCTTAATGAGGACATGGGGGAGGGGGTAGCCAGCAGCACTGATTGTCTGCCCAACGCTGGGCCGACGGCATCATCGTATGGCCCGATGTTGTGCTTATATTCAACCATCTTTTAGTTGTACACATTATGTTTAGGTTCTTATTCTTATATTCTGGATTCTTATAAACCCATAAATATTGATAAAATTTTTTAAATCTGAAAATCTGTAAAAGATCATGATGTGCGGGATACAAAACAAAACCCCCAAATTTGTGTCCTCCCACGGAGTCACTTTAACCTGTGTCGTCAGAGATTGAATCTATTTGTGTCCTCCCACGGAGTCACTTTAACCTGTGTCGTCATACATTGAATCTATTTGTGTCCTCCCACGGAGTCACTTTAACCTGTGTCGTCATACATTGAATCTATTTGTGTCCTCCCACGGAGTCACTTTAGCCTGTGTCGTCATACATTGAATCTATTTGTGTCCTCCCACGGAGTCACTTTAACCTGTGTCGTCATACATTGAATCTATTTGTGTCCTCCCACGGAGTCACTTTAACCTGTGTCGTCATACATTGAATCTATTTGTGTCCTCCCACGGAGTCACTTTAACCTGTGTCGTCATACATTGAATCTATTTGTGTCCTCCCACGGAGTCACTTTAACCTGTGTCGTCATACATTGAATCTATTTGTGTCCTCCCACGGAGTCACTTTAACCTGTGTCGTCATACATTGAATCTATTTGTGTCCTCCCACGGAGTCACTTTAACCTGTGTCGTCATACATTGAATCTATTTGTGTCCTCCCACGGAGTCACTTTAACCTGTGTCGTCATACATTGAATCTATTTGTGTCCTCCCACGGAGTCACTTTAACCTGTGTCGTCATACATTGAATCTATTTGTGTCCTCCCACGGAGTCACTTTAACCTGTGTCGTCATACATTGAATCTATTTGTGTCCTCCCACGGAGTCACTTTAACCTGTGTCGTCATAGATTGAATCCATTTAATAACATAGTTTTGAATCAAATTTGCAATCAAATAAAATGCCAGTGAAATTGAAAATCAAATGTAGACCCTACATGTTATTCAATTTGAGAGCAGCCTTAGTATGTTTTTATTTCTAATTTGAAGCTGGAAATTGATGTTAAAAATTAATGTTTAAAAACTCCAACATTTCTGTGGCAGCTTGCTCATTCGATTGGGCTGTCAACTGCTAGCTTTGACACACACCGGTTTCGAATCCCGACTGGAACGGATTCTGCACATCGTTGCTCTACTTATCTACAGTGCTCCAAACTGTTACAAGGCTTGGTGTGCAGCGCTGCCAATGGTACTGTGGGATGATGTGCAGTATGAAAAGCACTTGAAGCGTTTTATAAAAGAGGTAGGGACTAGGGCATGCCTCGAAGTGCAGAAAACGACGTTAACCCTTTCAAGTCTGAATTTACCATTGTCATCTTCATCCACTACAAGCCGCGAATTGCTGTCGCAATTCTCGACTTGTAGTGGATGAAGATGATTTGATGTGGTTTATATAATAAAGAAAATTGCCATGTATTGGTAAACCAGTTTCATGGAAATTTTTGTTCTAAAACCCCTAGTTGTAGGAAAATTAGGTCTGTTTTCAGGGATGTAAAATGATGCTTTGATGCATCGCGAGGGCTTAAAGGGTTAACACATACCCTTCATGACTAGTCTGGTTACTATACCGCAGTAACTCTTTCACCATGGTCACCATGGTAGTAAAAACAACAAAACTAGCCTCATTCATTTAGCGATGTTATGGAAACACAGGTCATCCAATTCAATTCTGCTGCAAACTAATGAGAATGCGTGTTGGAAACTGGTGAAGAACAATGTTTACATATATGGTTTGATAAACTAAATCTGTAATTATGTGGTCGTACAACACCTACATTACCTGATTACCATGATTGGACGATGACAACAATATGAACAAAACTTGATTGGGTCCAGCTTGTCAGAATCTGTATATGAAGCCTTAAAGACGTTTTCCTGGTTAAGTTATTTAACCTTTTCACTCCCATACATGACGGAAATTTCCGTCGTCATTCGTCAATGAACGTAACCATAAAATGACACAAATTTTCGTCAAATATATACTACATTTATGTATTTTTCGTCATTTGAAGCTGGAAATTGCGTTAGCAATTCCAGCTTCAAATGACGAAAAATAGAACTCCTACACCAGTATATCTGGATCCTGGCATGCACCCCGGCCTGGAAGTCAAAGGGTTAATTGAAATTCTCACTCACTTGAAGTTTTGTCTTGCTGGTCAACGCGACTCACAATTTCCAGTGAGTGAAAATTATTCAGTTTTTACAAAATGGAGGTCAGCTATTACCATGGTTACCATCTTTACCACAATCTGCAATTCAAAGTAATTATAAAAAAAATAGGAAAACCCCGAATATAATCGTGACCTGGCGGCTAAGTGGGTCCTTTCTCTCAGTGGTCAGTCATTCCAGCGAAACATTGAGCCACTGTTGGTTCAATGTTGGTCCACCGTCTACGACGCAGGCCCAACGTTGAACCAACAATGGCTCAATGGGTCGTGTTTGCGTGTCATTGACCTGTCAACATAAGACAAACACGACATTGTCATCTAAACCTAAAAACATCCCAGTACAACACAACTGGCATTATTCATTGTCCAACAATGGTAAAATATTTAGTAAACACTCCGACATTGGTCCAACCTTACTCCAACAACTCTGGAGAAACATTATCTGCTGTATAGCCTGCAGTTACCACTGCTGTATAAACTAAAAAAGTAGTAACTACAGACTGTTCAAGTAATCAGCTACCACAGTTTGAAGTTTCGTGGCAGAAACTGGCATACGTGGGGATAATCGCTTGTGCGTCCTTGCCAAATTTTCGATCATGGAATCCAGAAAATAGACTCTCTGTAATTTAGTGTATAATAATCAGATAATGACTAATGATTATACACTGCGGGATAATTTGCAGCAATCTTATAGTGGTGTCTTTTCAATACTTACATACTTACGTATATATTACTATATACGTATATACTATATTTACGGTACATGGTACATAATTATAATATCCATTTTATGTATTTACCATACCATACTACTACCCGTAGCATTTACCAATACTCGCAGTAGCAATGAGTTTCGTTATGATGCATTAGGTACATGGACATGTACCACATTTTAATATACATTATAATTATAGGCCTACAAGTCTATTTTTCTGTCACATCGTCTATCCATTATACATGTTATAGGCCTTATTCTCATATAGTGTATACTTAGGCCCTATGTTAACTGATGTTATCGATCAATAGATAAATATTCAAATTTAGGTGCTTTTTATAGTCGGTCGGTCTTGGATGTGAAAGGGTGTGTCTGCCATTTTCCCAGCAAACACGAGGCGTTGGCCCAATGTTGGGCTGATGTTGGGCCAGCGACGCGTGTGCTGGGTTGTGAAGTGGAAATTATTTCAGATAGAATAGTAAATTTTACTAACTGTACGTCCCATAGTTCCACAGTCATGACGTTCTCTCATATCCCATGAACACATTCCACAAGCTCATAAACGAACATTATTTATTAAACGTATCGATTTGGGAATCAATCATTCCCCTTTGTCTTGTTTGAGTTATTGTTAGAACCTTCTTAGAAAGATGACAGGAATAATAATGCTCTGGCTTTTATGTTTTGAAACACAATTATTCTGTGTAACTGAAACAATCACAAACGTGAAAACTATACATGTATTGTCGCGTTTTAAAATCACTGATTTAATATTGACAGTATTAAGTCAAAGACAAATAATTACATCCTCGTGTAACCATGGTAACATGCTTAGGATACGTCGTATTCGTACTATTATAAGAAAAAACAAGTATAAACATAATATAAAGTATAAAAAACAAGTATCTGCAGCAAATGAAAATGACAAAATGATCATTAATCAGTTATCACACTGAGAAGCAACCGCCAAATTATTCAATTTGAATTTTCACCCACTTGAAGTTGTGTCTCGCTGACGCGATCCACAACTTCAAGTGAGTGAAAATTATGGGCACATACGACACTTTGACTGTCAGGGAACGTTATAAGTAAACACAATGTGAGAGGCACGAGATAATGATCAAACTTCTAGATCTAGTTTTGCGATCACGAGAAACCCCCCAAACCAACACGAGACGTTGATCCGGTGTCTACGGCGCTGGCCCACCATTAAACTAACCTTGGATCAACAAATCCTGCTTGGTGAGTTAATAAATCAGGATATTAGCTTATTGGCTTGCGTTCTGGGGGCTACTACATAAATAACAGTTACTGATTCCCATTGACACCTAGTTTTGTATTAAAACCTTAAACCCTCACTATGGATCAAAGCATCATTTTGAATCTCTGCAGAATGACTTGGTTTCTTAAAACCAAAGTGTTTTAGAACGAAAATTTTCATGGAACTGTTTTAATAATAAACAATATGTTTGTTTAATTCATACGCGTATAATTATCACGACACGGCGAGCGATTTATGCAAACTACACAATGCGAGTGCACAGTACACGATGGGTGAATAATTACTCATTTGAAAAAAATAAGTGGTCCAGATGCTGTATACTCGGCCCGCTAAGGGTCCAACACACAACGGGTCAGACATAGCAGCTGCATTTGACAGGAAAACAAGTGTGAGAACCTGGAGGGGGGTACTGTACTGAATAGCAAGGGCAAATACTAGTAACTGCAAGTAAACAGGTTGTCTCTCCATATCAGTGTATGCCTGGTGGTACTCACTATTTACTTTAGCAGGGGTTTCGCCAAATTTTATAAGTCAATTATGCCCTTCCTAATTATCATGATTATGTTAATTAGTTTTGGGTGCCTCCCTGGTGCAGTGGTTAAAGGTGCCTGCTTGGAAAGTCGAACATCGCAGGTTGAAACCCCGCTCGGGCATTCACATGTCAAAGAAAGTACAAAAATGATTCCTCCCTGCTCACTCGTAAAGATTCAATATTGTGTGAAACCTCCGGGACCGAGAGGTAGCGTGCTGGGCCTCAGATCGCCAGGGCTCGAATTTAAGAGTTCTGTGTCTGGAGGGCAGTGTCATCTGATTCATCTCCCCATCCTCAGGAGGTTCTCCTGGCCTAGCCGTGTGTTACCGTGATAGGCCCGATATAGCAGTACTCCTGGCCCAGTTGAGATTATATGTGTACAAAAGTGGCCTAAAACCCCATGCATTTCATTTCACGTTGTCTCATGGCGAATACTCGTTCTTCCTTATCACGATGAGGGTTTTATCATCTTGAGATGTTTAGTTATCTTCTCTAACAAGTAGTGAGTGAGTGAAGGTGTACTTAGACCCAGTGAACCTGTTTCTCGGGGTGATCATTCTCAGCAAACACAAAACATTTGTATAGCATTTATACAATGTTGGTCCGACGTCGAAGACGTTGGGCTGACGTTGTATAAATGTTATACAAATGTTTTGTGTTTGCTGGTTTCTCATTATTATATTAAACTTTTTTATCGTTCATCGCGCGTTCGAGCTCCTATGTACCTGCAGTTGTATCTGTGTTCGAAATAAAGTGTACATTAGAAGGTTTTAGAGCTTGCCTGTGACATATCTGCCGGTCAATGTGCCCCACTCGACCAGTGAACTGTGAGATATTTATAGTGTGATCTGCATAATCTGATAATAATTTTGATAAGCCTCTCAAAAGTCATTTGTATAACTAACGGTGTAGGTGGCCAGATCGTCAGATATTCTAACATTGATATAGCCTCGTGCTTTGATTTATCACTATCATATTGATGACAGTTCATGTAGGCCTATCTGTGGTTACACCGATCGGTATGCCATTTGATGTAGATTGCCAAATACCAGTGGTGCGATAATTCACATAATTATCTAACCAGTATTTCAAACGCTTTTGCGTTTTTGCGCCGCATGAGTATTTTTTATTTTGTGTAGAATAAAAAATTAAGCTGTGTTTTCTGAAAACAGAGTATCTCTAGTTGCCGTTTTAACCGTTAAACATGTTAAAGCACTAAATTAAATAAAAAATTAAATTCAACGTCGCTTCTTTGCGGCTCCTTATTATATGTCACAGTGCTTAGGAAAGCGGGGGAAGTTGACTGAGAATTGGCCCACCTCAGAGGACATGTAGCGTGTTTTTCTGGGAGTGGGGGACATGGGTAACATGGCACATAGAGCTAATTAAAGCGGACATTTACATGACTTTGTTCGTGGACTTGTGCTCACTCTAAGAATGAAGGAAATGTCTTACTGCCCGCTCTTGATAACCCTTTACCAGCCAAAATTATGTAATTTGAATTTTCACTCACTTGAAGTTGTATCTTGCTGACGCCATCCACTATTTCAAGTGAGTGAAAATTATTCCGATTTGACAAAGTTGAGTTTAGCGATTTTTAAATCTTGTTGAATTGTATGTCACATGTTCAAAACTGCTATTCATTTTATCAATACAAAATAAAAAGACGATAATCGGGACCGGCGTTTAAAGGGTTTGCGTTATTTTTAGAACATATACCCGGTACACGTAATTTGTCGGCAAACGTTTAACCCTTTAACCGATACCGATTATATTCGTTTTTTACATTTTTTATTAGCATATTGCATATCAGCTTTGAAACAAGTTGAAGATATGGAATGGCACAATAATAAATCAGCAAAAATTTAAAAATGGTTATCCGCCATTTTGTGAAATCTGAAATCTGTCATAAATCATCTAAACAGCTCGGAAATGGGCAGTTTGAGGTTGACAAATTCAAAACTCCCAGCCAACATAAGGCCCACCGTCTGTGACGCTGTGCCAACATTAAACCGTCATTTGTTCATTGTCTCGTGTTTGCTGGGTATGGGAATGTTAGAATTCCGAACACAGCAGTAAGCAAGGTAAGTGTTGATATTGAATATAATCCGATAAAATGTTATCTTCGTCCAATAAATGGTTCTAAAGACGAGTTGGTGACGTGATCTCTGTCAGTGATCCACGCCACATAGATTGACCTCTACGATGCAGTGCGAAGCCACAAGGCAGTATCCGCTTACTTTACAAGTGAACATATACTGTCCTTTGGCTTTGCAGAGCATTATGCCTACAGGTCAGATACATGTATTGGCAACCATCACTATTATCATGATTACATGTATATAGATACAGTTGTAAGCAGACACCGACTCAATGTTGTTGTAGTTGTGGGCCAGTGTCGCAGACATTACAGCAGCATTGGGTCGAGGACTCGTGTTTGCTGTGCTGTGCTTGGGAAAATAATTAATAATTATATATAGGGGCCTACTCGCCATTTGAATGCAATATCCAATTAAGTGATGTGACAAATGCTGTAACATTTGTTGTAACATTTAATTACACCTGTGTCATCAAGCCTCCCCGATAATATCGGGATGCCTATTATGTTTAGCACTATTCCGTCTTGCCGCCGCCGCCGTGGGCCATCAGAAATTTAGCTTTTACTGAAAAAATTAACTAATGAATTTTTTATATTTTTTACCGACATGACCTATGTGCCTGAGCAATTCTTCCCATATTTTATTTGCACCAAGCCATAAGCGGCCATTTTTTCAAGATGGCCGACATAGGACATTTTGAAAAAAATATTCACACGAAAAGATTGTGGTCGCGAGATCATATGGACCGTTGGTTGTATCACATTCAAATTGTAAAAAGTGGTTCTCTGGGCATTTCTAATGTTCTGATTATTTTTTTAGATTAATTCATAGAAAACAAGATGGCCGACGGAGGAACTTTTGAAAAAAATCCACGCGATATTTTATGAATTGTTGGTTGGATCGCATTAAAAATTGTATGCAGTGGTTCTCTAGGCATTTCTAATGACCTGATTAGATTTTTGAAAAATAATTCATCAAAATCAAGATGACTGATGTTGGGATGTTGGAGTGGGGGTAATTTTGTATTCATATTTTTTTATTGTGGCAATTTCTTCAACTTTGAGTCATGTAATTGGGATGCTTCCGAAAACAGTCATTTAGTTTTTAGCTATTTTAGTGCATGTGAAAAAGTGGTAAATGGATGCGGCATTCCTATATTCCTGATAATATCTTTTCTAGACTTATCTATCAATTTGCAAGATTTGTTTCTGTAAAGAGAGTTAGTGCTGACTTGAATAAAACATAACGCTTCATTTCACATTCACTTGACATTGTGAATCACATCTATTTGAATTGGTGGAAAATTGAATTTGGAAATACAACATGTAGGCTACATTTATACCATGATTATGATACGGTATGAAAACGAGGTATGTTGGACAAAATAAATACACGTGGTATAGGCCTAGGCCTACAAATTACATTTCACGAGGGCGACTATTACACTATACTAGTCACCATGATAACTAGTAAGTGCATAGCTGAATAAATACATCCAAGCGCGTCCCTTGTTAGGTATGACATGCTAAACGCTCATTATTTTTGTATGGCGTCATTTCAATTCTTCATGCTCGCCCATGTATGCCAGTATCTTGTCTGATCTGCTTGGCTGGATCACCGTCTACAGGGGCGGATCTAGCTTTTCAGTGAGGTGGGGGGGGGGGGGCGTTTGAAATTTGACAAAAAAAAAATTATTTTACTGCACACATCGTGTATTTTCAATGCAAATTTACCGATTAACCCTTTATCCGCCAAATTATTCAATTGGAATTTTCACCCACTAGAAGTTGGGTCTCGCTGACGCGATCCACAAGTGAGTGAAAATTATTCAGATTTCACAAAATGGAGGTCAACTCTTTTCAAATAATGCTAATTGATGTCACATTTTATCTTTAACATGTTTAAAAGATAGTGCTTAATGTGGTAGTAAGAAATGATAAAAACGAGTTTATTCGGTACCGGTTAAGATGGGTTAAGATGAGTAGTTATGTGTGTTATGTATGATATAGGCTATGCACATGTACTGCACTTCAAGATATGTAGGGCGGGGGCCTGAAAATATTAGCTCAATTTAGAATAGCAGAAAATATTATAAAATCAGGGTTGTGAATGGATTAGACTATTGTCGTGCTTAGCGCTTAATGGGTCAATTATGCTAGAAATAATGATATAATCAAGATCATAACGTTCACACCCATTACTTCATCGGATTTGCATGTGTAGGCATATGCTTCATCAGTTCATAAACTTATCGAAAATGTATAACAGGATATTTAGCATAACCACAGAATAATCTATGGGTGCCTTCTGCTTATTTAGTACCCGGATTGAGTATCCAATAAGAAGCAGTTTTAAGTATACACACTCATCTAAACCTCTTACTTTATACATATAGCATCCATGATAAGTGGCATTCCGGTATATAGCAGGGTTTCACTCACTTGCCTGGTATGTACCATAGTCTCTATATCTATGGTATGTACATGTATACATGGCCTGACTGGAAAGTCCAGAACCGACAGCCATCTATGTCATGATATCATACAAAACAGAAAATATTTAGACTGCATTATCCTCGATTACTTTACATCAAATCAACAGTTACTGTTATGACAATACATCATATCAGCAAAATATGGTGATAACGATTTTATAGAAAACACAACGAGGAAAGCCTTGTTTCACGGGCCAAGTTTTCGCTAATCGTTAATAAACCTGTTGCGTTGGGCCATACTTTATCGTTATTATCGCTCGTATGATAAAAGTTAATCATTGTGATCGCCTACTGATAACTTACCATGCTTACTGGGCGGGGGCCCTAGGGTAGTGGTTAACACCGCTGCCTTTCACGCCAGAGTTCGGGGTTCGGTTCCCGGTCTCGGCGGTTTGAAAGGAACAAAAATGTTTCTTCCCCATCCACGTGTGAAAGTCAATATTGTGGGGAGCCTCCGTGACCGAGAGGTAGCGTGCTCCGCCTCAGACCGCCAGGGCTCGAATTTCGAATCCTGTGTCTGGAGGACAGTGTCATCTCAATCATCTCACCATCCTCAGGAGGTTCTCCTGGCCCAGTTTAGCCTATATGTGCACAAAGGTGGCCTAAAGCCCGATTCATTTCATTTTTTTACCATGCTTACTGAGGTCAGTGACAGTGGGTTGTCCTGTGAGGATTTTACTGCTGAGACATCTGGTGAGTGGAAGTGTTTAGCATAGCGCCACGTAGTGAGATGTACGTTAATTCCTCCATTTTTGACTGTACACTCAGTACATGTATGTATTGTTATAATAATGTAAGTGAATATTAGTTTACGTCGCTTTCTGTACAATCATCCATTCGCAATATCGCGACAGAAGTAAGCCATGCCTGACTCTTATCGAATGACTTATAGGGTTATTTATAGGGCACAGTACCATAGACCGCACTGATCACTCCAGGCCTTTAAACAATTTGGAACACTGTATATGCACAACCTCATGAAAAAATTACATCCGAGCCGATCGGGACTCGAACCCAGTACCTCTGAATTTCGAGTCACAACCGGATCGAATAAGCCAGCGGGGCCGGCTTATATTAATCAGCTAAATATGTGAAAGCAGACCACTGATGGCTGCCCCCCCCCCCCCCCCCCCCAGCAAACATGAAACGTTGTGACAACGTTACCTGAATTATTGGGCCCAAAGATAAATCATATTATATATTTATTACTGTAACAATATTATCAGATTATAATTATTATACATTTACCGTCTTGTGTATTCGATTTTTAATATTTTGCGAGTGTAGACCAATACATTATAGGCCTAAACCAAGGATAGTATACAAAAGCTTCGTTGGCGTAACATAGGCTAGTGTAAGTGGTGTATACTATACATACCGGTAGACATCATATGGTAATGAATAGAAGCAATTCCATAATATGCCAGTTCTCTATTCTGTTATGGAAAAGCGGTAACTGCTCACTTGAAAAGAGCGGGCAATAATTGTAGGCCCTACTACATGTCAGAATGTGGTCCTATTATCATGATTACACCACTTATGTACTTGTGATAACCGAAGCATTGTTCTTTATTGTCATTTACAGAAAACAATTAGTTTACGGGGTCGTGGACATTTATTCTCTTATCATAATACTAGAAAAAACATAGCTGAGCCTGTATTGGTTTTCCTCATTGGTCAGAATCCTAAATGCCCAGGATATAATTATTTAAAGAACCGAGGAGACAAGTATATCTTCAACGCGTAGGCCTATTCCTTCCACCACCACCGCTGATAAGTCAGTGTATGCGTCTATATGATGTACTTGGTACACACAATGCAGACCTACCCACCCAATACCAGTTCAATGTTGGTCCAGCGTCGCAGCCCATTGCTCGTTTAATGCATTTCAATCGTATTCGACGCTGGTCCAACATTGAAACAGAATTGGGTGAGCGTTCCTGTTTGCTCTGACTGCCATACCGGTGACGTGACGCTGGGCCAATATTATTCCAACCAAAACCCTTTAATCTCTTAACCACAAATATAATCGTGAATTTGTTTTTTTCTGAAGACTTTTTAAACACGAAAGGGACCTCAAACCTCAAACGTTATATTGTACATGTTCATACGGACTGGTGTACAGAAATGTCAACCGTTTCCCACACACGGCACCCTTCGATCAGGCTAAAATCATAAAAAAATATTAAAAATATTATTTTGGCGTCTTAATATGACCATGATGTAAACATGCCCATAGACTAGAACTACAAAAGGTTTTTTTTATTTTTGTGCTGCGCATTTACCAGTTAAGCGAGATTTAGAGACGATATTCCCGTATTTCTTATTTTGGACATGCTACATGATTTTTAGATCTACTGCTAATAAAAGCCAAGTTAGGACACAAAAACATCTCACAGGAACTTGTAATAAAACACGTATTCTTGATTTAATAGCACTGCTGTGTGGGAGGTATATATTGGGTGGTCGCAAATATTGATTTGCTCAGGTTTAGTGTACAACGAAGGTTGGTTGTTAATGTCTTATTCTATTATCATGATTATATAGTAGGCCTATAGACATATAGATATATGGTAGCCTCAACTTGCGTGATCATTGTGCTATAACCAGTGATAACATTGTAAAATAGATGACATTTTTACTGGGATAACAATATTCATGGCATATTTATTTACAAGATAGATGATGACTAATCCAAGTGAATAAGATATAACTACTAGCAGCTAACACTATAATAAATGATAACATTGTTGATTAGATAACATTTTTTTGGATAATTCACGACATATTTTTTTACCATAATAGGTAATCCAAGTGAATAAGTTGCAACTACCATCAAAACGGAATTGGGATATTTATAATTTTGCACAATCACAATACACCTCCACCCCGAGCAAATGAACATAAAATGAGAAAATGAATTGCCAAGACGTATTACACAACTAATAAAAAATGCGAATTACGTCATATGTCTGGTATTCATGGTATTGTGTGGATCACTGTTCTGACGTCTGTGAGGAATATTAATTGAATAGGTCTACGCAGCAGATGCACGAGACTGAACCAATGTTAAATTAATGTTGGTCCAGCGTCTGCCACGCTGAACCAACATTAACCTACCATTGGACCAACGTCTTTCAACGTGTTTGTTAGGTGTAGAGACGCGGTTAACTTATTGTTGGTATGCATTCTTTTGATTCGGTCGTAAAAGAGGCGGTAACAAAGTGTCCGCTTAGACAGCGCACGACACTACTCTAATAGTGGGTTAATGTTGGCCCACCACGAACCAGAATTGGTGCAATATCCCGTGTATGCCGCAAGTATAAACTTCAGTTTTATTGTTGTTATTTAACACTTGAGTTTCTGAATAAACAGAATATCCCTTGAAGTACCAATGCATCACATGACACACATTTAAAATAGGCCTACAATTAATGTAAATGAATCACAATGAAGACTCTCTCGGTTTTCATTCTATTTTTAACATTTGGTAAGACGGGTCATTTTCATTCACATAGAGGTGCGAATTGCCGCATCTTAATATCAATAAAAGTCAGAATAAATATCTGAATGGGGAAGGAGATGTATGAAATCTTAAGAAGCGAAACACAATGATTTCATCAACATGTTGAAGAAGTTAACCACGGCATCAGTGGTTCACACCAAACAGGGAGAATTCACTGTGAAATCATAATTATGTCGATAAATTAGGGTCCCCCGCTATGATAATGATTTGTTTTTGTTGTGGTAAAGCTATGTACACGCGCTCTCGGGGCGATCCACCTGCTTACACGCGTTTTAATAATCTGTACAATTGTTTCTTTTCTCACAACATTTTCTCACAACGTGCTACACAAGGGATGACTAATTTTATCCTCCCACATAATTATATACGTGAGCTAGTTCTGTCACAAGTTATCAAATTATGTCAGCTTCACATTTGCAGCCTGTTGAGTTAAAATTACCCCAGTTCACACATGTGCTTAACACGTTTAAGTGCTGTGTTAACGTTTGACATATTTTATTTGCAGCTGTCATTTTGCTAACGCAATTGCCAGCTGCAAATAAACATGATAAAGAAAATTAAACACCTTTTTCTCTAAATTTGTTATATTCCACACTTTTTGCTTTATTTTATACAGGCACTTGTCCATTTGCTAGCTTTCAATCATAATTTTTGTTGTTAAAAAGCAGTTCAAATAAGCTGAAAAACTGAAAGAGGCACTTGAAGAGACAACCACCATCTGCTCCAACATCAAACCAAAATACGAGCAATCACGAAGTATTGCTAAATGTTGTGTAAATGCAGGATCAACGTCTGCGACGTTGACCCTACATGAAATCAACATTGAATCAACATATATGTTTGTTCTTTTGTTAGTTGGATAGATTCATCACAGCATACTAGTGGTGAAGCTAAGTCTTGGGGGCGAGTGTGAAAGATCACCGTGATGGGTAATCAAACGTCAATAAAGTACACACGTGAAGCTGACCGCTAGTCTACAAGAGGGTGGCCAAGATACAAGGTGTCTGATTGGTCAAGCTCGCCGTCTGGACCAATCAAAAAGCCTGACATCTTGGCCAACTGATTTGAGAAAAGGAACCGTGTTTTATAATCTGGTCACACTGACAATCGTGTCGCATCTCTCCTGAATGAACCCAGTGGCTTCTTGCTCCACTGTCTTTGCTATTCAATTCACAATCGTGAGAGAAAGGTTGGCAGACAGAGACACCAAAGTATTGGCAGGCAGTGCTACCCCCGCATTATGATATTGTTAACGTGTCTGCCCTATATTACAAATTAAATAATATTTATGTTGAAAAAGTTAGGCTATACATTCAAGATAGTGAAATTGAATAACACTTGTTGAAGCCAATAATTACTTGTTGGAGATTTAAATCGTATAATGGCTCTCATACCTAAATGCAAGTAATGTAATAAGAGTAAAGACAACTTTGCCACTAATCGTTGTACAATCTTTAAAAAAAATAGGTAACATGACGATTAGAATTTGGCTATATATCATTAATTATGCAGTTGGACTCTATGTGACAAGCAAAAGGGATTGACTATAAAACTTGGCCGACCCATTGTCTACAGCATGTTGTATTGCTGAACAGTCTGGACGTACCCATTATAAGGAGGGGAGGTTGGCATGGTCAACTGCTTACTGCCTACACATTTTTAACTATTAATAAGGTGTTGTTTTTCGCGATGTTTATGCAGAATATTTGATAAAATAGCATTATAAGGCAGTTGAGTGCTTAATATGGTAATTTAAATTTGACAGCATCTTCAGGTACGACCAACATTGGAATGACACGGTCTATTTTTTGGTTGTATCTTATACATGTTATAGAGTGATTCCACCCACCCCACCCCCTCTTTTATAGTCCATTGACATAACAGAAATGATTTGGTATTGATATTATTATCCATTAGGCTGTACTTTTCACCATCTACATATGATATATTTGTTTCACCGCAGTTCTGGATACTGCCGCCTGTGAGAAAACTTGGTTTTATAGAGATCTACAATATATAGAATACGAGCATTTCGATGTTGTGTATCCTTTGAAAAAAAATCCAAGGAATAAAGAACGTTTCCGTTTAAAATAACAAGACATATTTCATACACGATGCTACAGATATTACAATAAGCATGATGATGCTTCAATGGAATTCGTGAAGAAGAACGTCCCCCTATTGTAAGTAGCCATCAATAATCATGTGCTGGGTATGTACACTGCTCGATTTGTTATTTGATCCGTTTGGAGCGGAGAGTCATCGTGTACGGTACCTTCGTAGATACAGAGACAGAAAACATGCCACTTTGGCACTAAAACGCTCTCAACTACAGACGGCACACTATTCTCCACACGGACAATACACCAACAGTAATAGTTCTCATTTATCTCAAGTCAAGTTATCTCAGGCTCAGTTAGCTGAACATCGCACAGGACAAGGACATTACCTGGAGCATGGACAATCTGGAACAGGACACCAGAATCACACAGACCACTATTATGGCGAGCACGGGCAATACCATGGACAGTATGAAGATATGGGACATAATCAAGTTGTGGGACACAATCAAGCAGGACAACAAGGGCGTTCGTATCACGAAACAAACAATTACAGAAGTAATGATTATAGGAGTAATGATTACAGAAGTAATGATTACAGAAGTAATCATATGGACCATGTAGATGGTCAAGGCTATGGTCTAGATAGATCACAAGCCCATTATGCTTCTATTGGACAGAATGATGTCAGTAATGTTAACCAACAGAGCAATGTTAATCAGCACGTCCATATTGATGTTAATGAAGAAGAACATATTACTCGTGTCAACAAAGGACGAAAACAAAAATCTTCAAAACGCATACCGTCTGCAGAAATCGGCAACAGTGCAGCAGCGTCTTCTACAAAAAAGACCAAGAAGAAACGAACCGTTCGTAAATCAACTACCAAGAAGAAGAAAAGGGAAGATAAATCCAAAGCCAGTAGTGAGCGAATAAATAGTGTGGCAGCTTTGAGAGCATCAAGTCGTAGCCCTCGAGCACCTTCAGAGAGTAGTCATGACCAGTCACAAGATATGAAGGCAGCCTACAGTTACAGACGCAGAATGACGGCAGCTGATATGCTAAACTTGACAGACAGATTTGAGGCTTCTGAAAATATAGCACAGACGGTGAATATTAATAACGCAGAAACGCTTAATAACGCAGAAACGCTGCACTTAAATGTCACAAATGAGAAATCTGTCCGAAAAAACTTCAATACAACAGGATTGTTGCCAGTGGCAGCTGTAGAACAAAGTCAAGCTGCATTGGTAGCTCTAGATGTGGCGAATGCCAGGAAAAGCTCTTCCATAAACAATACCACGATCAGCCAGTCATTCTCTGTTACCACTGAAGAGGGGCTTCAACAGAATCAGGTAGAACTTCATTTGACGCCTCTAAATATTGGTCCAGCGGTAAATGAACGCAAAGTTTCTTTGGTCCTTCCATGCATCACTGGTTACACTATCATGAAATCTTTATCACAGGTAATTGATATCATTAAAATGATTAACATAATCCCAAACTAAAGGAGCTACACCTTTTTCTTGGTACTTTAGATTTATGTTTTTGGAAATAAAGACCGCACAAAATGAACGAAAAAGACACAGTTTCACCTGTGGCTCCTTGTGATTTTGATCTTGTGGATCGCGGTATTAGGTAACCATCGGTTAAATCTGCTTCGCTAATGGGTAGTTTAAGCATTTAGGCCTAGAACATACATTTCGTCCAGTTGTGCCAACTAAAAAGGAAAATCTAACTATAAACCATATGTTTAAACACGTGATAAATTGCACCCTGCTGCAAGCCGGGTAGTTTACCTGGCCGACCGGGAATGGGAAAGTTCCTCTAATATTGTTTATTTGAGGCCTAACTGTATAAATCTCACGATCCTGATGTTCAAGACCAATATCTCAAGCACTATTTAAATATTAAATAGATGTGGCCCTGGGTGTGCCTGTGCGAAGGTTGAACGTACGTGTCTTCTATCGGCCAGATTCGAAAATACTATGTATCAGATGAAAAATATAGGTCTAATGTCTACTTAATTTGTGTGGGTGAAAATTTCAAATAGATATAATGATGTTTAACCTTTGCCTGCTGATCACGACTATTGTCGTTTTTAAACTGTTTTATTAGTCGATCGGATCACTGATATTGGGAAGAAAATATGAGTTTAAACATAGTGATTTTCAAATGCTTTGTCTCAAATTGAACAAATAATTTATTACTATGATTACGGTATGTGTAGGCCTAATTTTCACCCACTTGAAGTTGTGGATCGCGATAGCGAGGCACAACCTCAAGTGAATAAAAATGTAAATAAATTTAATTAGCAGAACAAGGGTTAAAGGGTTTTTTAGTTTTTTAGTAGGCACCCCTGGTGAGACAATGATTGAGCTAAAGTAAAATAGATTGTCTAATGTGGAACTGGTTGTACTACTAGGAGGAGCTCCTGCATCTGAAGAGTGTTCGTGATACGGAGATGGTCCGGTTCCTCTCAGAAGAGCGACATATGCATGAAATGGAGAGACTATTTGCCATGAGCGAGGATGGAATAAATCGTAATATACATTACTAAATCACCTCGTTTTCTTACTATATAGTTGATTTTAAACATAGGCTTAGTAATCATGAACGCTATATTCATGTTCTAACGTTATATATTGCGATGATAGCTTACAGTTACAGTTGGTTATATTTTGGTCGTGTTGGTTTGTCTGTTTGTTTGTCTATCTGCTTAACATTGCTTGAGCGTAATAAACGGATTAACATTTGTATAAACCTTTTACAAGGGGTGTGTCTCGGGCCAAGGAACGACCCATTACATTTTGGGGATGACTCGGATAACGACCCGTAACCGACCCAATAATCAGCATGCTGTGAGTTTGTTTCAGTATGTGGGACCTTATCCGGTCTTGGCGCAACGTCTGTATTATCAGCCGTCTCATACGACCAATCTGTGTCATGTGGTACTGATAATATACAATCATTGCGACCAGCGGAGGTTTGTAGACATATATGAGTAGGGGCGAGAATTTTCGAAAATATCCCGTGTTATTTCATTTAACCCGAATCTGCCCCGCTTACCATGTGAAGGATCCCGTGGTAAACCCGGGATATATTATTTATCCCGGATTCAATCCGCGTTAAAGTGCTCGTGTGACTGGGGTATTAGGCTACTATAAGTCGTTATAGCGACTCATAAGCATAATTCGATTTAACGACTTATAAGTCGATATAACGACTTATACTAAGTCGAAATAACGACTTACTAAGTCGAAGTCGTTATAAGGACTTGTACTAAGTCGATTTAACGATTTATACCAAGTCGATTCAACGACTTATAGCTCGTTATAACGACTTACGCTAAGTCGATTTACCGACTTACTAAGTCGATTTAACGAATTATACTAAATCGATTTAACGACTTATTACTCTTTATAACGACTTATGCTAAGCCGATTTAACGGCTAAGTATAAGTCGTTTCAACGACTAATACTAAGTCAATTTACCGACTTTTACCAAGTCGATTAACCGACTTTTACCTCTAATAACGATTTATGCAAAGTCGACTTAACGACTTACTAAGTCGATTTAACGACTTTAATTTCGTTATAACGACTAATACTAAGACATGACAAAAATATTTTTTATTTCGTTATGACGACCCATAAGTCGTTAAAAAGACTTAGTATAATTGAGTCGTTGTAACTACTTATAAGTCGAAGTCGCTATAACGAAATATATAAGTCGTTAAATCAACTTAGTATAAGTCATAGTCGTTAAACCGTTAAAATCGTTAAGTCTACTGTCGTTATCTGGTTATAGAGACTCGACTTAGCATGATTTAACGACTTATAAGTCGATATGACGACTTATACTAAGTCCATTTAACGACTTATACTAAGTCCCTTTAACGACTTATAACTCGTTATAATGACTTTTTCAAAGCCAATTTAACGACTTACTAAGTCGATTTAACGACTTATAAGTCGCTATAACCACTAATCATGCTAATAGGTCTACTAAGTCGATTTACCAACCTCTACTAAGTCGATTTAACGACTTATAACTCGCTATAAGGACTTATGCTAAGTCGATTTATCGACTTACTAAGTCGATTTAACGACATATCAGTCGTTATAACGACTAATACTAAGTCGATTTAACGACTTATTAGATCGATTTAACGACTTATTTTCAGTCGATTTAACGACTTATAAATCGTTATAGCGACTTATGCTAAGTCGATTTAACGACTCATATGTCGTTATAACGACTTAGTAAAAGTCGATTTAGTCGTTATGTCTTTTCAACGCTTCCGTAACTATCAACCGCGTCATCAATAAGCCAAAGAATCATTTCTCACCACAATACAGACCTGTAGGCCTATATCCTTGGTGTTTCTTGGTCGTGATAATTTGGGAATTCCGTGTTAATAATTATATATTAGGCCTAATTAAGTTCATTGTCTGCCTCATCATGTTTATTACAGTGTAATTTACACACCAAAATTAGGTATGATTATAAATATTAAAGTCGAGGGATGTAACAGGGTTTCCTGGAGGATTTTGTGTTTTGGGGGAATTGAGAGTCACAGGGGGAGGACTTGCTGTGCGATTGACGCGAACATTTTTTTTGGGGGGGGGGGGGCTATACGTTAGGCCCAAGGAAAATAGATTCGGATCGAATTCTTTTTTCCTTGATAGGCCTTGGAGACTGGGCCACCATTGACTCGGGAACCATGAGATTTGGGCGTGTCAGACACATCAATTATTTTGCGATTAGTGCGCCATCTGGTGAATAATACCGGTACCAAAATACTTTAGATCTGGTAATATTCGTGAGGTTTTGATTTTTGCGAATTTCGCGTGGACGACAATTTCGCAAATTTAAGAATCCCGCGAAAATTATTTTTACAATAGCGCTACTATCATATAAATTGATAATTCGCGAATTCTAGACTTCACGAAAAGTCCAAAAATCACAAATTCGCAAAAATCTAAACACGCGAAAATTACCAGATCTACAGTAGTCTAGGCCCTAACCATTTTTTATTTTCACCATAATACTGATAATATGTCTGTTGGACATCCCTGGCAGGTCGGCCTAGCTAGCTATCTATTGGCGTGTCGCACTCTCGGGGGCCGTGGATGGATGTATAAATTTGCTTTACCCGAAAAATCCAACATGGCGGTGACTGAGAGCGATCCCGACCCCAAGGTCCGAAAAATACCCATAACTTTTTAATGACTGTGCGACCTCTGAGCTGAGCATGCGGGCATGGAACTGAAATGTTACTGATTCTAAAAAAACTAGCCTATTTTTGACCAGATTAATCCCCGATTTTTCCCGATATGACAGTCCAAAGAAATGTCCCACGATTTTGTACGCGGTCAATCTGTGGCCTAGGCTATCTATATAGACTTTTTACCTGTATTTTTTTTGAATGATGTATGTTTGTAGGCTATCTATTGATCAAGTAATAGGCTTGAATTATCTATGATTTTTGTGGTGTATGAGACGTGTTCGCACTTAAAACAGTGGTGTATATTTACTTGATAGGCTATAGACCCAAAGGTTAGATCTGCTAGGCATCATAGGCCTATAGATCTATGATATGGGATGTGAGGGCAGTCAGGACGGGGCACCTTGAGACACTGTCTCATTGTCATTATGCTCGGATGTGTAAAAGTCAGTTAACAGGGTTAAAACCATCGGAGTTCTACATTCTTAGCTGTTAAAAAAAACATTCGCCTTCGGCCTCGACCCTTTTCACAGTTATGTAAGAATGTAGAGCTCATCGAGCTTTACATGATTAGTAGGCCTATTCTATTGACGATAACACTAAGTAGGCCTAGGCCTATACTGTCTGCGCTCTATTTGAGTAGGTACTAAGCCTACTGGTATTTTAATTTGGCTAACAAAAACAGAAAACGTGATTGTTTTATATAGAGTTGGCTAGATCTAAACAAACACAAGACAGGTTGTCATTATAATAATATATTGCAGCGAGGCTAGATCTAAACAAACACAAGACAGGTTGTCATTAAAATATTATGTTGCAGCAATGATAATGTTGAGACAATGTCAACAATGTCAGGCCTAGGCTATGGTATAGTAGGCCTATAGGCCTACCCCTGTCTAAACCTATGTAGGCCCCTACTTTAGGCCTAGATCCTTTTTGTGGGATTGATAAATAGGCCTATTCTATAGTCTGTATAGGCCTATAGGCCTACATTTGTAGAACTACCCAAAATATTCTCCTTCTTTTTTTAATTGCAAATTAAAATATTTTATCTAGATCTACATGACTTAGGCCTATTTACCATATCAAAAAAACATAAATAACATTGATCAGGTTGTTGACATTGATTATTGATAGGGCTGTGGCTTACCACGTGTCTTAATGCCAGGCTTGTTTATGTTATACCGTCCAATGCACTTCCTCTCACAGCCCATAATTTTATGTGAAAACGCAGCCATCTTGGCCAATACATTGCTATTTATTCGGGCGCCGATAATATAGTCCATGAGTCTGCTTTATAAAACGAGTATCATTCGTAATCGAATCTCTATCTAGAGACGTAATATATTTATAAATTTATATTGTAATTTGAAATTTCGCTTTAGATATCACACTTTATTGTCCGTACGAATATATTTTTCAGTGTTTCGCGGAAGAATTTAGAAGAGAATGCCTGGGTTCCGGAGCCACAAGGTTGTTTGTTGGTAATCCGACCAACCGTTGTCAAAATTGAGATTTATTTATCAAAACTGTCCAAAAATACTTCATAAAAACTGGTTAGAAAAGGGTTATATTAAAATGGGAAATACGGCGACAGCCAAGAAGGGAGACCCCGAAAATGGTGAGTTGGAACCTGTATATTGCGCGAGAATCTTTCAACGTTTTGACCAGTCGGCAGTCCAGTGACTGTTCTGTTGACACGGGCTCGCAGTCAACACATTCATGACACTGCTGACAGTGGGCCCAGTGACAGTCCACCAACCAATCCACCATGATGATCAGATGATGTCCACATACGTTTTATTTTCATGTCAATGCTTTGTCAAGAAAGAATTGACTAGTCTATTAGGACTAAACTAGGGCTCTAGGCCTAACGTTACTCGTTACGTTAGTTACGTTAGGCCTACCCGGGCCAGTGGCAGTGCCAGTGGCAGTGATCAATCAGATTCAGAATCGCATGTTTTTCGCTGATTTCTCAGTCAATTGTTGAATTGACAATTTTCTCAACAAATTTTCATGAAATTTTGCCAACACTATTTTTCAAAAGAATCCCAACCATCCCTGAAAATTTCGTAAAATTATATAGTTTAGCTTATTTCAAAACTTTGACAAAAGTTAGACCATTTGACATGTAGAATCTAGACTCTAGTCTAGCTCGATCTATATCTGAATTATAAATTGAAATTACGACGTCCCTCTATAAACCCATTAAACTAATTCTAGAATTTTATTACATGACTAACATGTCAAATGGTCTAAGTTAACTTTTGAAATATTCAATATAATTTTGCTAAAATTTTAGCGTTGTTAGGATTTGAATAGAAAATGGCAGACCTTTGCCTTTGCAAAATTTCAAGGAAATCAGTTCAGAATCGGCAAAAATCATGCGATCCTGGTTTAATTTGACGGAAAGTATAGTATTAATTTAAAGAATATAGCCAGGGCTAGGTCTAGGAGACTAGGCCTACAGTCTATAACACAATTATCTTTACTGCTCCGGTTATTAAGGATTTAACTTTAGTTTGTTATTTTTTGATATTGTTGCCCCACCAAAACAAAGACCTGATCACAGCGGAGTAAGATACATTGTCTGTATAACCAGGACATTATAAGTACCAAGTGGCGGATAACAGTCATCATTAAAAAAAAGGGTGGAAAACTTTCAAAATTATTCTGATTTTTTAAGTGATCATAGATACATTTCACAGTACAAAGTGTATTGTTAGACATATCTAGAAATGATTACTTTGTGTGATATGAGTCATATCTGCATATAATGTCATGTTTAATTTCGGTACCGGTATAGAGAATGTCACTCACTTGAAAAAGAGGACCCTGTTTTAGAATGTTGCTTTTAAGTGTGGGCCAGCATCTGAGCCTTTGGCTCGCCATTAAGACGCTCTCCCCCGACCGTGGAAAATTGCAGTTCGAATTACACAAAATTCAGTGATGTAAATCATCTTTTTTTGCGCAGTCTTTTATTTGATACCTCACGGACATTTCAAAATATAGTGGCAATGCTATGAAAGAATTCAAAGTGAATTCTGAATGACAAGAGAAACTCGATCTATAGTGACTATGCTATTCGAAAATATCAGACTATTTTATTTAATCGTTAGTCATCACATGCAGTTATACAGTGTTGGCGGTAGGATGAGAAATGTCTTAGCCACTGTGGCTAAAACCTCTGAAAAGTTTTAGCCACATTTTCTTTCTTGTAGCCACAATGTAATCATGTAACTAGTATCCAAAATATTGGTGATAATTGATACTGGTCTAGTAGGCCTATTGATTTTGCATTTACCACAGCAAGATAGTACTTCATTTGAAAACGTTTATGATTTAGTTTTCATTTAGCGAATAACCACATATTTTATGAAAATTTTCCAAGAACTGACGAACGTTTGCAAATTAATAGTAACTTGTCTGACTTCTTTTATTATTCAACTGTAATCATGGTAATCAACATGCATGACAGTTTAGAAAGGTTGCTGCATTCGAAATTATGTTTAAAATAAAAAATTTCCAGTGGACAACAATGCCCTAAATTTCGGGTTGTCAGCCAATATTTTTGGTTTACCGACCATTTGAATCCCTGACCCTAGATTTTTATGATAATTAAAAAAAATAATATAAAATGATTTTATTTGAGAACGTCCCTTCACAATTTTTTTAGGAGTGTGTATTTTTGTATGAACAGCCTTGTAGGGGCAATTTGGTGGGTTTTTTTTAAGTGAAATTAAAAAAGTCCCCCCATACCTAACCTATTTTGGAGGACCATGTCACTAGAACCCCCCCCCCCCCAAAAAAAAAGAGTTTTTTTTTGTCTTGTCTTGACAAAAAGATCCAGCTTGGAGAAATCAAGTAACAGTGGTAGCCAGGTAGGCAAGGATGTCATGACTGCAGCAGCAGTGTGGAGTCAGTTTTTCACACTGTGACTGACCATCTCAGCCTGTGTTAAACGTTTCCTGTTCTTGACAAATAATCACTTTGCTTGATTATTTCGCATTCCTCTTTAATGGAGTATCAGGTAAAGGGAATGTGCTGAGCGGCCGACTAGACTAATCGCTTAGTTTTGTACAAAAATGAGTTTTGTCCCAGCGTGGTGTTTAACTAGCTCTTAATGTATATGAATAATTGCTTATTCATGAATGTTCTACCACAAGTTATTTCATCTGTTGAGGCTAATAGGCTAGGTCACTGACACAGTGTCAGTGATAGGTAAAGCGATTAATCAATTCCAATGGTCAGATTTTAATAAAATGTAAAACACAAATTATTGAATGCAGCTACATGATAGCAACAAAGGTTGTGATAGAGTGACATTATAAACATCACATTATCAGTATTCAGTGTGTATAAAACAACATCATATTATCAAGTGGACAGATCATAGGAATAGGCCTACGTCGTCGTCGTCCGCCATTTTGTTTTTTGTTGAGAATGTAGACAAAAATAGTTTGTGTTCAATATAGTCTATATTATAGGCTATTATTGCTATATTTATAGATCTGCAAAATTGAAAGATGCTAGCAAGATCGATTGGGAATTTGAAAAATCAAATAAAGTCGTGTTTATGTCAGCAAAAAACGATGGTAATGCAGTCGTTTTTCCCGCGTTTTTTACTGCGAAAACGGCTAAAGATTCATAAGTATTGTGGAAGCATCTCGTTTTTGTCTTCGCCACTGTGGCTAAAGACATCACAAATCTTTCGCCACATGGCAAATATCTTCGCATTTGGCAATGAGGCGAGCGGCCAGCGCCAACGCTGGTTATATAAATAGCAAAATGAGGTAAAATAAAATAATTATAAAAAAACCAGCCTTTACGGTACCAGTAGCTGAGCTCCTAGCAAACAAGAGGCATTCAACCATTGATGGGTCAATGTTGTACCAGCGTTATAGAAGCTGGACAGACATTGAGACATCAATGGGTCAGTGACTCGTGCCTGCTGAGTTATCATAGGGGCTGACCTAGTCTTAGGACACCAACCGGTGGTTTGTGTGAGCTTGGCATCGCAGCCAACACGACCCAACAAACACCAGACATAGATCAGTGTGCATGACTTGCAGTCGCCCGCTCGCCAATGCGAGTAGGAAAAAACCCAGGCGAGTCCATATATGTCTAAATATCCTGTTTTTAACATATAAGTGATAGTTTTTTGTCGAATGGGCGAGTGATATAATCAGTTAGTTATTCACACTGTAGATCCAATGTTGTTTTACTGTTGGACCACCTTTAAAACAACATTAAGTCATTGCCTTGTGTTAGCTGGGGGAGGCATTGATCTGATGTCAAACGAATTCGGGGCCATCGTCTACGGCTCTGGCCCAGCGTTAGACCAATGCTGCTCAACGTCTCGTGTTTGTTATTAAGGGGTTTGATGTTGGTCTAATGTAACATTATATTGGCGTACAATTAACCACTATTAGTATTACATACATATTGTGCACAGACAGACCGATTTACCACACCATATAACTTGATGGTGTATCGCGTCGTGATCTAATCCAGCTACATTTACATCGATTTTGTCCATTTATAAAGCCTTTAAAAATATATAAATGATTGTTTTAAACATTTTAGGTTATTTCGGTCGAAATAAATAAAACAGTTATGCAGCTTTAATGTATTCAAACTAGGCCTATACATGCTATATGACTGCAGTCTTCAAAAGGTGGCTTTGATTCTTAGCTATAACGGCGGCAGCATTGACATAGATAGACTTACACTGACCATTGTAAAAAAACTGGCCCAGCGTTGGGTCAATACAGACCACGTCGGACCACTATTGAATCAGCATTGGACTGGCACTTCTAATTGGAATAAGATCAGTTAAAACATGGAATAGGAGCTATATCCATGCTTAAAAGTACATTGTAGTTAAATACAATTTGAATTTATAAACTAGTTACGAATGACGAATGCAGATCAGTATTTCATGATCTATCATACCTACCATATGAATGTACTGGTACAGCAACTGCTTACCAAGTCCATAGCTGTTCCTTTTTGTTGAGATTCCCCCTATCAAACGTCGATTATCAAGACATACCTGCAAGTCTAACACACAAGTCATAATGACAGGGAAGGGGAGGGAAGACGGTAAAGGAAACAGCCCCAGGAAACGGAAACCTGGGGATTCCCCACTGACTAGAGGAATGAATGTGTGTAGGCATTGCGATATCAATGAATACATGTTTACATGTGGGTTCAGCACTGATTCATTGCAAATGTTGCCTGTTAAGCCTTTTTGAAGAAAACTAATTGTTCTGTTTAGTCTTAAAATTTAAATACTTCGTTTCTACCAATGGCATTGTCAACAGTGAGACACACATGACAGCAGTCGGACAAGATTCAAGTTAATTCTGTCTCTGATATGACGCTACTTTGCCATGTGCTGCGTGTCACAGTACGGCGTATATATCAGCGTGTTCAGTGGCAAAATTGTTTCGGGGATAAACATGGTTGTCCGTTATTCATATTTGGTTGTCCGTGAAGATTTTTGGTTGTCTTGGACAACCAGACAACCACTATTACGAACCCTGCTTCTAGACTATAACTTCAAGTAGACTCTTAAGTTATAAACCCTAGAATATTATTACTGTCAAGTGGTGAAATGATCTAAGTTCTAACTTTCAAAATATTCAATAACGTTGGATCTACTCGTCAAGGACTTACCAAGCCAGGAAATGATAAAATTGAGTCCAAATTTACTTATTGTAGGGTCAGGACCGCAGCCAATGATGACAGTAGGATTTTTTTATACTAGACAGCAGGGCATGTAAACTTATTTTTGTCCGCCCTGGTGACTTGGAACAAACCTGTACGGGTACAGCCGTTTTTAAATGGCCGCCCATTTAAAAACGGCCGTGCGTTTATAAGCACTCGCAGCTCACTTCCATGTGACGTATATAAAGACGTGATCCCCGTACTGAATGGGTTAAAGCACCAAATTATAGAATTGAAATTTTCACTCATTTGAAGACTATGTCTCACTACTGCTACCCATGACTACAAGGGTTTACAAATTACTTACATACCTGGTATATATGTACTATTTGCATCACATGTACATGCCGGGTACGCCAATATAGAACATTTTTTTTCAAATTTTCTTGTTTTCGAAGTACTACCAATAAAGGGGCTGAAAAACAGGTATAGATACGACCATCTCTTTAAGGATATTTTTGACAACATTTTCAATATAAATTAGAGAAAAACACTCCCAGTGACCTGCTACACCAAATGTTTGACCTTTCTCATTGTTATTTCGTTTCCAATGCTGCCTGTTTAATGTTACTGACTAAGCTAGCCTATGCAGTGCAGGTCATCTTGACTTTAGTCACACAGCTTTTTTGTTTTCAACTGATTTCAACAGACAATCATTATAATTTTGTATTATTTTTGTGAAGACAGATTTGGATAACTTATCTTTTAATCTTTTGTTTCAGTCAAAGCATTTTTACAACAAGCAAAAGAAGAATTTAACAAAAAATGGGAGGAACCCCCACAAGTGAGTACTTGTAAACTAAATTCTCGGAAAGCGTTTGCTGGATTGTTTTCATATTGCAGATTGCAGATGTGCCTTTTGACCTAAATTTTAACCTTTGACTTTGAGGCCATTAATAACTCTAATTGATGGAATGACATACGTCTCACAGCATCTGGTGGTGGTAGGCACATGGGACGGCTTTATAAATAGGCCATGAATAGTTGTGTGTGTCAATTCTCAGGACTGCAAAACATGGTGAAATCACTAGCATTGGCGAGAATACATACTAAAATCATAATGACAATTTTATTTTATTTCGGTGAAATCAATGTTGTCGGGCCGGTAAAACATTATTACATACAATAAGAAAGTCTGGCCTTAGCCCAGTTATAAAATGGATTCAAATTGAAATTTTCAACCACTTGATGACATTGTGTCCTTCTTCTACTGTAAGAGACACAACTTTTAAGAGTAAAATTTCCCCATGTATGTACATAATACAATTTGTACATTCCCTGTTTTCGTGCATAAGCTGTGAAACTAAAAAAAAAATGAAACTAAATTATGCTACATTGCATTAGAATGTATGTTTTGTTTGTTTTAGCACAATTCCTGTTTAGACGACTTCGATCGTATCAAGACTCTAGGAACTGGTTCTTTTGGTCGTGTAATGCTTGTAGAGCACAAATCTACAAAGAACTATTGGGCTATGAAAATTCTTGACAAACAAAAAGTAAGTACAAAAGCTTGTGATCGATATAATTTTAAGGATGTTGTGTAAACAATAACACGACTGTGATAATTAGAATGGTCATTTACAATTACCCCTTACTAAAATAAAAATAAAAATGTATGGTAATTTATAATAAAGCCGCGAATTGCTGGCGCAATTATCAACTAGTAGTAGATGAAGATGACTCGAAGTGGGTGAATAATTAAAGAAAAAATAATGCTACTATTATCCGTGAAAATTTTCGTTTTTTAAAATCTAACCTTTTAGGAAATTCATTCATCCTTCAGAGTAAAAATGATGCTTTGATGCATCGTGAGGGTCTAAAAGGTTAATCTAGTATTAACCCTTACAACTCTGAATTAATTTTGTATAAATTATGAAGACCAAAGGGTTTTAATCAATTTGAAATCATCATAAATATCTTAGTTAGCTCTTTCTGATTCATTTGAATACCTATGTTATATGGTTTCGGCCATTATAAATATTTTTACTCTTACTGTGCGGGGACCGACTTTATTTGTCAGAATCTGACGTCTAGACACGTCAGATTCTGATGACTGAAGTTGTTCCCCGCGCTGTCAGGGTTAACCTTTCTGTAAATCTGACTCTATTCTGTCAGTGTTTCATCTAGCTCTTTCTAACATGGCGCAGCGCCGTGTTGCCCTTCATGAGCGCCGTGTTGCCCTTCATGAGCGCCATGTTGCCCTTTATGAGTGCCATGTTGCCCTTTATGTGCGCCATGTTGCCCTTCTAATATTCAGACAGTGAAACGCCTCTTTAAACTTTAAACCTCTTTAAACCCACCCAGGCTATTGTGACTGTGAAAAACACCCCAGTCACTGGTGTCGTGCGTTCACACTCTATGACGCAATACCTGATAACGGTCAGGTCTGTGTACACAGTGGTAATAACTGGCAGTGTTCAGCACAGGCCGCGATATCGCGTCAATTACGCACTTGGAGGTCAAATGTCTCCTTTTTTTCCATAGTAGTGAGACAAATGTTCCCACCTATTTCTTGTCTGTGCTGAACACTGGGCGTCAATTACGCACTTAGATGTCAAATGTCTCCGTTTTTCCAGGGTAGTGAGACAAATGTCCCCACCTATTTTTTGTCTGTGCTGAACACTGAACTGGCGATGTTTACATACTTAACTGGTTCTGCTTATACCCTTAATTGGGGAGGGTGGGTGTTGGAAATGCCTAAGTGGGTGCCCGGCGTGAAAAATAAGGTGCCCTAATGATAGGTGGCGCCATGGATGAAACACTGATTCTGTGTGATACGATTTGCAAATCAAGATTTGCAAATGTTTGATTTCATATTAAACAAATATGAGTAATTTCCACCCACTTGAAGTTGTAGGTTGCAGTAGCGAGAGAAACTTTAAGTGGGTAAAAAATTAAATTATCCAATTTTTTGCTTTAAGGGTTAAATAATTTTATTGCTTTGGTAAAGTTGTTTCCTCCAGTGAATATTAAAAATAAATACAATGTCATCAAGTTTTAGTTTGTGATGAAGACATGGAATGATGTCCAACATGTTGCCAGCTTTATCTACCTACCACATTGTAAGAGAATATGCGGTGTGTTATCTAATTAATTAGATAACACACTTGTAATTACAATACATGGTAGATACAGTATTTATGTAAATTTTGTGTTTGAGTGTATCATGTGTATGATGTCATCTGTGTCTTAATAGGTTGTTAAATTGAAGCAAGTGGAGCACACATTAAATGAAAAGAAGATTCTCACAGCCATCTCCTTCCCCTTCCTGGTTAAACTGGAATATAGCTTCAAGGTAAGTGGCTGGTAGAAAATATTTCCCCATATTTTCAAACTTAACAGTCTTAAATGTCGTAGAGTCTGCCCTCGCAAATTTGTCTGATAGCTGGGAAAAAAAACTTCTTGATTTTTTTGCGGAGCTTTGTGTCGATGGGTTTACCCTGTTTAAAATACAATTTTACTACAAACTCATTTTGTAGATAACCATATTATAAATGATAAGATTTTACCACGATTGTGATATTGTATCTTAAATTCTTTTATGTTGGTTTCTTTTTTACAGAGCACATAAAATTTTTGTGGATGATCTTAAATGTTGACGTTATCTTGACCTTTTACCTTATAAGTTTTTACCTTATATAGGCTGTTGGCGACTATATAGACGCCTGAGCAGTAAATTCTAAAAAAAATTATGAATTTTGTTTTGTGGTGTCTATTTGCGCTTTAAATATAGCTAACTGGCTAATTTTGTAATATAATGGCTTTTAGTAACAGTTGTTCATCAGATGTTTTTTTAGCTCCCGCCGTCACCGTAGGTGAGCGAAGGGAGCTATGGATTTTACCTCCGGTTTTTTTGGCCTCTTCTTTTGCCTATAACTTTGTGAGAAAATAAGCTAGGATAACAATTTTTGGTATGTGGGTTACTTCCAGGTGGCTAATGGACGGGTTAAAATATTTTTAATCTGAATTCAATACGCAAGGTTGCAGAGGAGAAAATGATGATATTACGGCGTTGGGCCGTTGGGCCTTTGGGCCGTCCGTAAACAATTCGTTTCAGGAGCATATCTCTGAAAGTACTTGTTCGATTGTGTTCAAATTTTACACACAACACCCCTAGGGGGTCTAGTTGTGCCTTTTGGGGTATTTGAACTTTGACCTACTTCTGGTTCAGAACTATGACCTATTTAGACGTTTTGACGCGCACTTCGTTTCCGGAGCAAATCTGGAAAAGTACTGGGCCGATGGCAGTCATATTGCACATACATGTTCTCTAAGGTCCCTAGTTGTGCCTTTTCAGGTTTTTGGACCTTGACCTTGAAGTTGACCCAGCACTTTGACCTAATTTATAACATCGGTAAATCCAACTGAAAGATTTTGCGGAATATCATGAAAACCGCTCAAGATAGCTACACCATTACTATAAAACAAATTGTGAGGTTTCAGGAGAGGATGCATCTTGAAAAATTTCAAGTTGATAAAAGTAAAAATGGCCGCCTATCGGCCATTATTCACCTCGACAGGCCTGATATTGCGGAATATCATGAAAACCGCTCAAGATAGCTACACCATTAATATCAAATAAATTGTAAGGTTTCAGGAGAGGATGCATCCTGAAAAATTTGAAGTTGATAAAATTCAAAATGGCCGCCTATCAGCCATTATTCACCTCGAAAGGCCTGATATTGTGGGATATCATGAAAACCGCTCAAGATATCTACACCATTACTATAAAACAAATTGTAAGGCTTCAGGAGAGGATGTATTTTGAAAAAATTTATTTTGTCAAAGTTCAAAATGGCCACCAATCGGCCATTATTCACTTTTACATGGCCGTTATTTGGTAAACCGTGCTAGATGGCTAGACCATTACTGTAAAACGAAATGTGAGATTTCAGATGAGGATGCATCTTGAAAAAAATTGACTTGATCAAATTTAAAATGGCCGCCTTTTCGGCCATTATTCATTTTCACATGGCTGCTATTTGGTAAACCGTGCTAGATGGCTAGACCATTACCTGATTACTATAAAACAAAGTGTGAGTTTTCGGGGGAGGATGCACCCTGAAAATTTTTAACTTACGAATTCAAAATGGCCGACAATCAGCATTATTTACCTCGATAGGCCTGATATCAGGTAAACCGTGCTAGATAGCTAGACCATTACTATAAAACTATTACTGAAAAATGTGACGTTTCGAGAAAGGATGCCTTTTAAAAAATTTCGACTCAATCGAATTCAAAATGGCCGCCTATCGGCCACTATTTACTTTCACATTGCTGATATTTGGTAAACCGTGTTAGATAGCTGGACCATTACTATAAAACAAAATGTGAGATTACAAGAGAGGATGTATCTTGAAAAGAATTGACTCGGATCAAACTCAAAATGGCCGCCTATCGGCCATTATTCACTTTCACATAGCCGGTTTTTAGTAACCGTACTAGATGGCTAGACCATTACTATAAAACAAAATGTGAGATTTCAGGAGAGGATGCATCTTGAAAAATTTTGACTTGATCAAATTCAAAATGGCCTCCTATCGGCCATTATTCACTTTCACATGGGCGATATTTGGTAAACCGTGCTAGATGGCTAGACCATTACTATAGAATGAAATGTGAGATTTCAGCTGAGGATGCATCTTGGAAAATTTTGACTTGATCAAATTCAAAATGGCCGCCTTTAGGCCATTATTCACTTTCACATGGCCGATATTTGGTAAACCGTGCTAGATAGCTAGACAATTACTATAGAATGAAATGTGAGTTTTCAGCTGAGGATGCATCTTGAAAAATTTCTGACTCGATCAAATTCAAAATGGCCCTTTATCGGCCATTATTTACTTTCACATGCCCAATATTTTGCAAACTGTGTTAGATGTTAGTCCATTACTCAGGCCTTCAGATTTAAAAATCGGTGGCGAGTGAAAAAAAGCTCACCTAAAAGTGGTGAGGTGAGTGATCACTCACCACAATTAACCACAATGCCAAACGGGTTAATGAAATTTAAAAAAGGGATTTGAGGTTAAAAAAAACTAACGACATCTAAGGCCAGAACATATCATTATGTGTGTTGCCTATTTGTTGTCATTTGTTGAAATTTATTTTATATTTTATTTTGTCGAAGATTTTTTTTTTATTTGAACATTTACTCCCATGCATGTCTTGCCTGTTAATATTGTACGTGTTGTAATGTATTGTAAAAATATTTATTTCAATTGAATGACCAAATAAGATGCCAAAATACAACCTCCTATTTAAAGCTATTATTTTGACATACCGTATTTCATCAATTTAAAATATTAGCACAGTGCATAGTCTATAACTTAGTAGAGTTTGCTCCCTGTAACTTACTGTCAAAGCAACATTCATACAAGCTGAGCTAAATCCCTGTTTATGCACATCCTGTCATTGGCACATGTAATGCCCACTACACCTGCTAATATTGTGGGAACTACACCTGCCAATGACAGAATGGGTTATGGCCTGATACTCCAATTGGGGGGTTGTTGGCTTATAATTTCAAAGTCAAAATTTGTGCTGCAGAACGATAGAATCAAATAAACATGAGACTTTAACCCGATGGTGGATTACTGTTGTCCCGCCGACCGCCATTTGCGAATCTGGCCCAACATTAAATCAGCATGGGGCACCGTCAGCACCCCGTGTTTGCTGAGAATACGTCGTTCTAAAAATAACCATTCACACACATGTAGCCTACACCACAAGCAGTCAGATGTAAACAATAGTACGTGCGCATGCGTGCAATGCACATCCGCCGCAGATGCGCATTAGTGTAATACTGGGACTTCCAAACAAACACAGGACAATCGAATGGCTGTTTGCGTCATTGACGCTTTTGCGTTGTTTTGCTATGACACAGACCCGTTTATTAATAGGTCCCATTTTCATCCATTGTTGAGATTTTTTTCTTAAGCCTTAAAAGGTAAAAAAATTGGGGAGGTTAGAGCGACTGGTCAAAGCAGCCAGCTTCCGGGGCTAGCTATCCAGCTGACATCATCACATGGAGTCGGATCGCTGGCGCTTGAAAAAGCTAAAGATAAATTATATATTTTAAACATCGCCTATCCCTGGAGCAAAGCTATAAAATAAGTTTAGGTCACATAATTTTTGATAGGATCGGCGGAATTAAGCAATATTTTACTTCAGGAAATCAATAAAATAAGTTCAATTGCATATGTTTTGATAGGGTCGGTCAGAAATCGGAAACAAACAATATTTTTTGGGGGGCCTGACGACATGACGTGCGCTGTATTTCACTCGCCTGACCTCACCTTTGCGTGAGTTATGGTGCGCGTGCGCGATCGCGCACGCTAAATCTGAAGGCCTGATTACTACAAAACAAAATTTGAGGTTTAGGGGGAGGATGCACCCTAAGTTTTTAACTAATTTATATCGAATTCAAAATGACCGTAAATCAGCTATTAGTTAACTCTATTGGCCTGATATCGGGTAAACCATGCCAGATAGGTAGACCATTACTGGGATACTGATTAGGATCATTAATTTCAATGGAGGTTTGCAATCTCTGACAGACTGTCTAGTTCTTATCTTACTCTTAGACTGGGCTTCTTAGACCTAGTTGTCTTGCGTCCTGATTTTTGACCTAGACTAGGACTACATTAATAACCCTATACAAAATTGCTTAAATCAAATTCTAATTCGGAACGGGAGCTCCTGGACTTATGTAGTCTTGTTTTTTTAAGAAAAGACGTGCCAGATATTACTTATAGTTGAAACCACACATTTTATGCAGCAGTGTAAGTGTTAATGGATGTTAATGAACTTCTCTTTGTTTTCAGGACAATTCAAATTTATACATGGTTCTAGAATATGTAGCTGGAGGCGAAATGTTCTCACATCTGCGACGAATTGGCAGGTTCAGGTAAGTTCAACATTCAGGGTTTTTTTATAATTTAGTATTGGAAATTTTTCTTTTCAGCAGCTTAAAAAGTACACTATCTGAACATTTTCAGAGCAGAACTTGTTATATTAAACTGGCCCTTATAACCATTTTTAAAGGATCTTAAAAAATTATTGGTTATGAATAATATCCGAAGGAATTTATTTCTTGCTTTTGTAATACTAATCATATACAGGTGAACATCGATATAACACGAATCGTTACAACATGGATCAGTTATAACACGGTAAGGTCATGGACCCCAAAATTTAAGACCCCTTCTCTAGCTTTTTTTCAGAATACCGTGTTATAATTTCCAAATCTACAAGATTTATTGACATAGTAAACAGTATGTGCATCACATACAGTAGAACCTGCTATGAGCAGCCACCCTTGCGACACAAGAAAAGTGGCCTTTTAAGACAGGTGGCTGCTCATAGGAGGTTCATTTGTATGCAACATGTCATTTTAGGGAATGACCAAGTGGCCCCCCATAGGAGGTTGGCTGCTCATAAGAGTGGCTGCTCATAGCAGGTTCTACTGTATATCGCCCACAACGCCAACACGCATCATGTTAACTCAGCTAATGCCCAGCGTTGAAACAATGTTTGGCCAACGCTGGGTCTACACATATGAACGCGGAGCAGTGTGCCGCGTGATGTCATAATGCCGGGCAACGAGGCGAGAATTAGTGGCTCGCTGGTGACGCTTTGATACCTTTGTATTTTATAATGCCGCATAATAGAGCCTAATTATTTCATAGAAATGTGTTATAAAATTGTAAAGAACGAATTGTATTCGAATAGATAATTATTAGTCTAAAGATCGTGTTATAAATTTCTAAGGATCGTGTTATAAGTTTATTGAAGATCGTGTTATAATTAGCTCAGATTATAGCAAATTTGTAAACAGTGTATTGTATTCAAACAGATAATTATTATAATCAGTCTAAAGATCGTGTTATAAATTTTTAAAGATCGTGTTATAATTTAATGAAGATCGTGTTATATATTTGATGAAGATGGTGTTTTTATTATATCATGATAATGCCCGGCAGTGAGGCGAGAATTTGTGGCTCGCTGGAGACGCTTTAATAATATCTTTGTATATTATATTACAGCATAATAACATTTCATAGAAATCGTGTTATAAATTTGTAAAGAACGTATTGTATTCAACATATATTTATTAGTCTGAAGATCGTGTTATATATTTCTGAAGATCGTGTTATAAATTTTATGAAGATTGTGTTATAATTTCAGATTATAGCACAACAAATGATTATATTTTTGCATACAATTTAAATCGTGCTATATACACAAAGTGAAGAATGTTATGTTATATTTAAGATAGATCGTAATATATTAGGCTTACAGATACAGATTATAGCACGAAAAATAATCCATCTGAAGATCGTGCTATATATTTAATAACGATGGTATCATAATTATATTATATTTATATATAAGTTTGTGGACTTAATACGTCTTGTTAGGCCTACAAATCAAAGGGTTAATCCCCCCACAGAGACTACATACTGAGTGTTGTACAAACGTCACCTGATAAAGTGTTGACACCGCTAAAGTTGTCAGACTTACCCCTACCGACTGGAGCAAATCTCACAAGCTCTCGTGAAGTATTTTCTGACAAGTTTCTACGAGAGTGCACATGACCTGGGAGACCAACCTCTTGACATGGGAGGAGTCAGAAAGAGAGGGGGTACCTGAACCAATCGGCGTAGGGACAGTGATGTCAATCATCAACTGCAGAGTTGATACATGTAGCATTGACAGACTCGGCCACTGCCAATATATTAAATACATCGTGTTACACACTGCGCACAATGATAACTAGTATTATACTATAATTCAAACATATTGCCGTAATTGTAGGACCAAATAGCGCTTTGGTATGGCATGGTGCGATATAAAGGAAACACAATGCATATCTGTCATTACAAGTAACCCTCGAGACGTCACCCTGACATTGCCTGTTCAGCGGGCCGTAATTTGTCCACTCTTATTTTAGGTTTATGGACAAAATTATAACTACAGAAATATCATATTTTTAAAATCTCAGGTGTGGTTACCACACATAGAGAGTAGGCCAAATGAATACATATGATTCCGATATGGATAACGATACCTCGCTAAAATATATTATTATATAATTGTCCACTAGCATTCACGAGGTCGCCAGACTTTGCACAGTTTTGAGACTGACACCTGCCTGCTAATCCCTAAGGTTCGTGCTATACCGATTAAATGTTGGCCCATTATCTTCGACGTCGGCACACCACTGATCCAACAGTGTTTATACAGTGTTTATTGTCGTGCATTTGACGTGCTCATACCATCGGCGCCCGGACACACACGAGGCATTGACGCTATGTTGGATTAACATTGGGCCAGCATCGAGTCGGGGTCTTCAATTTGCTTAGGACGTCATAGTGCGGTCATAACGCACATGTTACGATAAACACACACGTTTTTCTTATTAAGTAATAAATAACTGTTCCCTTTTTGTTTTATAAGTTGTTTTTATCACCGGTGTTTTAAAAAGGGCATAATATAAATAATGTATTAATGTAACCATAACTTTAATAAGTCTTGGAAACATTCAAATATGACCATGATAATTTGTTATCGTTATACGATCGATTCAGTCCTGTATAACACTATTCACTTACAACACGATTTGAGTTATTGAACCCCAACGTTCGTGTTATAACGATGTTTGTCTGTACATACATTATGTGATAACTGATTAATTCCTTCTGATTATCAGTTCCTTCAAAATAAAAATATAAGGTTTTCTAATTAATCATATATGATATATTTACATCTGGTTGACACTGTCATCTTTATTTATGTAGCGGCTGCGTTATAAAAAACTTCCTCTAACTACTAGTATAAATATTGGTAGGTAGAATTTGAGATTCAGATATGAATGATCATCAGAATTTTTTTCATAGAAAGCTGTAAATTTGTCTGAGAAAGTAAAATAGAAATATTAATACATGTTTATATCTACCATATATAAGTTTGTGCAATTACAGAAAGAAAAAACATGCTCACTCTGTTTGACTAGAATCACATTTATCACAATACTAAGGATTTATCATTTAAGTTTTCAATTCTTCTCAATTCAATATTCAGGGTTTTAAAAGTGTTGTGAAATTATAGACAACCTCATTCCGAAAATGTGCTGTACATTGAAATACATGAGAGCTAACAGTACTAGCAGTAAATCTATTTTAAATATAACTTTTTTTATTGTCCTTGCACTCAACCAAAACTTTGCAATGATTTAACGGTATTTAGTTTTGTGTGTTTTGGACAGGGGTCCTTATTATGAATTTTTATATTATGAACAATTTTTCATGTCAAGTATGACTCGCCTATCTGGGCAATGATAGAATCATGTATGAATAAATGTGTCTGTTGATGTGGAAGAAAAGTGTGAACAAACAATTGTCCCAATAATACTTGCATATATTTAATAATTGATGCAATATTTGTGTTAGTTCAGTAGTATATATTTTTGATCACTGTGCCTAATTGACATACATGTATATATGTAGTCCTCCGCCGCCTCCTGAACAAATAACTATCATATCAACATGTTTTGAAATTGATAGTTCTTCTTTATATTTTAATGCAAATACAAGTTCATTTATAAGTAGAAAATACAACTTATATTTATATTTAACCTCTGGGTATTTTGGTGACATTACATTTAGGGTGGGATGCATGTGCTTACAGAGTATTTTATATACTTAGTTTTGGAGAATAGACTAAAGTGTATAAATCTAAGTGTTGTGAAAATTATCTGCTTAAAATACATGTGGTTGAATGTTTCTGCATGTTTGTGTAGAAATTGCTTTAGAATAGTGATTCTTTAAACTCACGTAAACAATGGCTTCAGCCCAGCTGAATTAATTTTATGTTTGTAGAAAATTTGCAGCACCCTTTTTTGTGTTTAAATAAAGAATCCCACCGTCTGCAAGGCGAACTAAACCTTGCATAAAAAAAATTATGCGGGCCCATTTCTACAACACAGCATTGCAGACAATCAAATTTCTACAGAAAAGTCGCCAGCCATTGCAAAATCGAAAGAACTAAGCAATTACAAATTCCCAGATGCCAGTTTGATCAGGAAAATTAAGAATTAATTTGGTGTTGCCCTAATTAAAGTACCATTCCCTTTAGTTTTAGTACCTTTAAGACTTGAGCCTCAAAGCCTTATTTTTCTCATCTTTATAAAACCCTCTTCAAAATTGAAATACATTTGTTTGGTTTGTACTGGCTGTTATATTTTAAACGAAATGTATTCACATGTATGTGTCTTACATAATTCCACGGATTGTCTTTAAGTTAGAAGTGCAGGTGCTAATGAAGCATCATCACATATCAGTGCATTCACTGGTGTTACCTCTAGACCTGTAGGAAGCTGGTCACAATACAGACATCATCACTAAATATCCTGCAACTAATTTTACTCTGGAAACTGAGGATAGAAAAATTATGGTTTCAGCACTGTAAAAATTGTACAAATGAAACCGTATCTTGCGACTATCTCCGGGCATTTGTGGATTTTTCTTCCTGAACATAACCTGTGCTTGTTTGAGTAAGCACTTCAAGGATCATTCAGTTTTAATACGTGATGATCCCCTCTCACAATGTCCAGTCATGAATCACAATCTAAATATGACTTCTGTATTCCAGTTATGGTTTAGCTTGATTTTTAAAGGCTTTTAATTATTAAAAAGACATACATTTGCATTGGGCTTGTATTGTGTACTTTTTCAGCCGGTATGGTTGCAGTATTTTCCTTCATATTTCTGGAGTTAATATTAATAAATTTTGAAGACCGGCTAGTTTTCTGTTAATGTGCAGTATGTGTTGTGTATGTGATGCATCACTCCAAAACTGCAATTTCGAGGTGGAAGCATAATTTCTGATAGTTGTATAGTCTTCAGAACTTCTTCTCAAACCAATCCTGTAAAATCTGGCCATTTCCAACACTGCAGAAGTGGCCTAATTTACCTGTAGGAATGACGCATCAGTGTTTTATAGCCTTACATACAATAACATTCTGTGAAATGATATCAATGATGTCTTGTTTTTTTATTATTAAACATACTTTGTTTAAAATGGATATTAATATTTAGTTATGAATGTGAAATAAAAAAAAATTAAACATTGTATGTTTCATAGAATGATGTTTTTTTTGTACTCTGCATTTGGCCTGTACTATATATGTACAGTGTAGGCTAATTGTTTGCATGTGCTGTATGTGGAAAGGTTGTGTTGTTATGCTTTTTGTAGTGAGGCTCACACAAGGTTCTATGCAGCCCAAGTTGTGCTCACATTTGAGTATCTCCACAACCTTGATACCATCTATCGGGACTTAAAGCCTGAAAATATCCTAATAGTGGATGATGGTTACCTGAAAGTAAGTTTTAATAGGCTGGCAGTTTTTTTTGTTACTCACCAGTCTGCTCATCAATGCTTTATGTTTTCTTACCTGTATGTGAAACAAGAAGATGCTTACCTGCAAGGTGTTAACAATAACCCTTCATTGTTTGTATTCTGTTCAATACGCTCTGTATGATTCAACAAGGCTTACTTAACCCTTCGACTGCCAAGTTATCTTATTAAAATTTTTACCAAATTCAAAACAGTACCTATTCCATTAACCCTTAAAGCGCTGTTAATACATTTGTAAAAAAACATCGCCACCAAATGGGTTTTTTCAATCCGAAATCATCATAAATGTCTTCGTAAGCTCTTTCTGATTCATTTGAATACTTATGTTATGGGTCTACGACCATTAGAAATATTTGTACTCTTACAGTGCGGGGATTGAGTGTCGTCAGAATTCAACTAAAGCCCATCCCCGCACTGTAAAGGTTAATAGTTCTTTTATAACTAATTCATGGGTAGAGCTTTTAGATAATGGTAATTGGTTCTCAAAGGGTTAATGAGTACACAAGCTGACTGTCTTTGAATCACACATCGCTTCTTCATGTATTTGAAGCTAATTATAAGTAGATAACTACTAATCCTTTTTTTTGTTCACAGTTCTCTTGGAAGCTGACAAAATGTGTGCGCGTGTTGTTTATTTGTTGACCAATAGTTAACCTGCTACTATTCTCTTTGTTCTACTCGCAGTGAACCCCATTCCAGATTTTATGCAGCTCAAATTGTCTTGGCATTTGAATACCTTCATTCGTTGGATCTCATATACAGAGACCTAAAGCCTGAGAATCTGCTAATAGATTCTCAGGGATATATAAAAGTAAGTGGTGGTGATTGGAGAAATACAAATTTCCATGTTAGTCCTCTATTTTCTGTCCTTCTGGTTACATACATGTAGGGCATGGTGTGACATATTCGTACAATCCCACTTGATTTCATGTTGATTGGATGAGTGTTATTTGGTTATGAGTTGGTGTAAGTGTCACATTAGATTCATTGCCACCTTAGGTTGATTAGTGAAAGCAGACCTTATCAACTTGCACTTGCCCTATCACCTGTTGTGATGCTTATGGGTTATGTTTTCCATCCCCTGTCTTCATTTGATTTGGAAATACTGTATACATGTATGTATTATGTTTAGTTAATGTGCACTGTTACACGATGAGATTCCCGGAATGCAGCTCAGGACACTCATTGTCTTTTAATTCACATATTTAATATCATTTGTTTGTTATGTTTCCATTTTTTCCCGCAGTGAGCCACATTCCAGATTTTATGGTGCGCAAATCGCCTTGGTGCTGGAATACTTGCACCATTTGGATATAATGTACCGGGATTTAAAACCCGAGAATTTGCTCATTGATGCGACTGGGTACCTGAAGGTATGGTGTGATAGCTGTTGCTTTATGGGAGTCGGAATGTGACTGTTGGCCACTGTAATATAGGCTAGGCCTTTGATCTACAAGCCACATGCACTGTCTCCATTATACCTGTTACACCCAGCAGCAATAAATAAAACCCAATACTTCAAATTTTCTGATTCGCTACACTCTCCTCTCCTTGTACATACGCACACTTCTTCCCAGATCCTTGCATCTGATTTTCAATCACTCACGATTACAAAATATCAGTTTTTTCACGTTGAAATAAAAAGTAAATCCTAACAATTTTTTATCAGATATTCCCAAATTGGTCAAATTAAAAGCGAATCAAATTAACTACAAATATAAGCAACAATGGGTAAGCAGCAATCATGAGAATACGTCTAATTGATTAGGATACATAAAATTAGGACATCTAAAACAACAGGAAGAAAGAATCAAAATAGCATGCTATCTGCTATAATATAGCTTTGATATATGTAAATGATATTCCAATTTCTAAAACAAGTCTTATAACAGATTGATTTAGATGCATAAGGTAAATCCCAAACACTCATTGACTCAATGTTGATTTGTTTACATAAAGTTGACTTTTTGCTATGGTCTTCTAAAACCTAGAAATTTTGACCTTATATTGTAAAGCATATCTAGGATACTAACTGCAGGTCAATCTTTGTTCATATATAAAGTGTCTTGTTTTTTTGTTTTTCTCGCCCGTGATAAAAAAGTGGCAAAATATGTTAATTTTGGTGCAAAATCAAATATTACCAACTGATCCACTCTCTGTAGTGTGCATTGACAAAGTTTTACCTTCATCATTTGGCATGGTATGTGGAAAAAATATATGGGGGGGGGGGGGTGTGTGCTTTATTTAATTTTTCTCTAAATTCCCAACACTATATATATAGAGGGACCCTTATTATAGAAAACGCCTGTTTATTATAGAAAAAATCTGTTTTGTGTATGTATCTGCTGGTGAGACATTATGTCAACATTGTCCAAATTGTACTGGTGCTCTGTCATTATTTCTAAAACCAATTTGTTGAGACCATGTATTTTGAAAGTTGGCTGTCGCTGATGGCCACAACATTTTTGGTGTCAATAAAATGTGTGAAACAATCACATAAAACAATCTGATAAACTTTCTGATAGTCTGAAAAAGTCTGAAAAACTTCTCTCGATCTCATGGGATTTTCCACTACATGCAATATAAAAATAAAACTTAATATATGACCTAGGGTCTACTGGTATATTTTATTCCCATGATATATATCAATAGAGAACAGTTGGAACAGCTGGTGCGGAGAGAGTTAATTCAAATTACTACGGTACATTACCTGGTATCATGTCACAATTCAGAGATCACTGCTGCATTTTTACACAAAATTTTTACTGTACATACTAAGCATACACAAGACACATAATAATAAAAGCATGTAAATCATTTACCGGCAACCAATGGGGATGGGACTAGAGTAATGGATCACACCTAATCCATATCCTAACTGTGCATCTTCGCCTTGTAAATGCAATTTTGTTGCTTTTTGGTGGCTGGTGATATACTATATAATATAATGCGGTGTCTGTTTTGTAACAACCATAATCACAATTTATTTCTTGCAATGACGATTCTAACAATATAGAATATAAGAACAATACTTATGCATGAATCTCAATTTGGTTTGTTGTACTCTATAATATATCATCTGATCATAATTAATCTCAAATTGATCAGAGGGAAATTACTGTGGAGATCATAATTAGCATTCAAATGCTCTGAAATTTATGTTGTTATTTTTGTAACATATTGTGGCTTGGCCTCGATACTGTGTGAAATGACTGGAAAGACTTTTTAAATTTCAATGGATTTTAAACTCATTTAAGACAACACTCTCAGTATGTACATGTATATGGGACATTTAAAAAAAAATTCATGTTGTCACTTTTAAAACACTAGCTATCTTGGGTTCCTTCTTGTACCGTCAAAGTACATGTAGCTTGCTCGAGCTATCTCGGGCTCCGTCTGGAATGAGTTAAGTACTGGTCAGTACATAGTGGTCCTTTAACCATCAAATTATTAAATTATTCTTTTTCACCCACCTGAAGTTGTGTCTCTCTGACGCTATCTACAACTTCAAGTGAGTAAAAATTATCCAGATTTGACAAAAAGGAGGTAAACAATTTTGAAATATTGTTGATTAGTGTCACATTTTATCTTCAACATGCTCAAACGCTGGTATTCAATGTGCTAATACAAAAAAATAATATAATTAGGACCGGCGGGTTGACCCTTACAGCGAGGGGATGGACTTTAAAGTTGTCAGAATCTGACGTCTGTAGACTCGCTGTAAAGGTTAAGATTTTCACACCTTGCGACGTGTAACTTAAAGTGGTTGAAAACTAGTTTAATTTGAGAACTTTGATGTTCAACCCTCACACTGTGTCACCAAGTGATTTAAAAAAAAAGAAGTCAGTTTTGTTTTGTGGTGTCTCTCTATTTGCCTTTTACCGATTGCTAGCCGACAGATTTTGTGGGCACCCGCACATGCTGCAACTTGTATGCTCCAGTGTAAGGGTTAAACACTCATTTCAACCCCAATAACTCACCATCTGATTAAACTGATTAGGAATCCATTTTAATCTTAAATAGTTGTGGTTAAAAAAAGGAATTTAATTATTTTAATCATCTTATTACCCACTATTTCTTCTTGTTTCTTTCTGAGATGTGAAGCTCACCTAAAATGGTGAGGTGAGCTCACTCACCACAATTAACCGAGTCCAAACTAGTTTATGAAATTAACATTAATTATATAAATTTGCAGTTTTGAACTATCTGACAACATTGTGTTGAGCTGTATTTCACTCGCCCGACTTTACAACTGTGTGAGTTATGGTGTGCGTAAGCAATCACTCACGCTAAATATGAAGGCCTGAATCTAAACCAGTTCTACAGATTAAAATTAAGCCACATGAAGCAGTAGCTTTTAAAACTGCTTTCAATAACTTTTCAACTTTTATCTAAATGATCTAACTCTGTGCCAACTCTGTAATGAACACTGTGATTATCTCGTATATCTGGGAATAAGGCATTTAAAAAGGAAGTACACCTTAAGTAAGCAAGACTTAGGCTAAACTGAAACTGTGATTGACGGATTCAGACGTTAGAGGGGGTTGGTGGTAATTAGAGTACAGTACAGTACTTTATGATCGTCGATTTTCTGTCCAAATCAGGGGGCGGATGTTTATTGCATATTGAAGTTTATTAGAATATATATACGGTACCAGTATGTATTTTACTGCTGGTAGGAAGGGTTTGAATTAATAATTTACATTTTGTAGCCTCTGGCACGTGGGAGAATATAACAGACTTAGTAACTGTAACAAAGCTAATTTTTTAATATGATTCATAATTTGCTCATAATATTAGCCTACCTAATACATAAAAAAATCACTGGACATGGCTGTATTTTTTTAATATTATGTATTGCATGCACCACTAACCATTTACAGTTACAAGGCAACATTTAAAAAAAAAACACAACAACATTTCCACACAACGTGAACTTAATAAAAACAAGATCAATATATAGAGATCTACAAGAATTGTTTTTGCATACAAAGTGAATGCATATTATTATTAATTAAAGGGCTGTCATAATTTTACCTATTTAGACATACATACATAGTGGCCAGTAGACCATTTTCGTAACTCCTGTTGTATGAATGTACATGTAGAACTTCGTAGAAAAATTGAGATTGCCTGCCTAGATGGCTTCAAGAAATCTATATATGTACATATATGATTTTGTTAGTAAAACTGTTAGGCTATATTAACTTAGGTTAGATAGGCTTTCTAGTAGGATGTCTAGGTGAGGATAGATCAGATAATAATCCACTAATATCCTGCAGGTCCGCTTAGATGTTTGATTAATCTGCAGATTTTTTGTTTGGCGATTTTTCTGCTGCAGATTTGTTAATGTGTTTTTTTTGCTTTTCTGTCAATAATTCAGTATTTTAGCCATTTATGTTTAACTCTATGTACATACTTCAGACATTGCTGATATGACATGAATTTATACAGCCAGCTCCGAAGCATTTGGACTACCAGTATCTGTGTGATTGAACATGATCTTTTACAACGAGTACAGAGTAAACAGTTGATACTGTATTTTTTGTATTTACCTGCACATCTATCTACATACATGCATCAATGGACACATGTCTGTTATATTCTTCACACACATATAACTGTGTGCTACACTCCTTCAATCAAGTTTATTTATCAACCCTTATCCTGCTGATCACGTCTTTTAATCTGGTTTATTTTAAGACTAACAAATCACTGTTATTGGGAAGGCAATGTGTGTTTAAACATCAATAGTTACAAATATTTGTGCTCAAAATAAACAAATATTGGTAATTTTTACCCACTTAAAGTGGGGCGCGGTACCGAGACACAACTTCAAGTAGGTGGAAATTTAAATAAAATTTAAATAAGATTTAACATAATTACCAATACACTAACTTGGCAGGATAAGGGTTAACCCTTTACCTGCTAAGTGGTCGTATTTAAATTGTCACCCAATTGAACTTGCGTCGCCGCAACATCGAGTGGTGAAAATTGCTCATACTTAAGACAACACATGTGCAAATCTTGATGCTTGAACGCTCATTTCATTCCCCATAACAGTGATTTGATCAGTTAATAATAGAGCTTTTAAGGGGTTAATGTTTAAGACTGGCATCTACAATCTACTTTTCTTCAACAATCAGTATTATTATTGTAAGTTATATTTTGTAAGTTATTTACAAAGCTAGCCTGTGCCTCATATATATATTCGCACATTGGGATAAGAACGACAGCTGTCTCTACTTTTCATTGGACTTTTCTTCTCCTTGAGAAATTTTTCCAGAATTTGTACCATAAACATGCAGAATCGACTCACTAACATTTATAAAATGCTTGCGGCTCAATTATTTACAGTTATCATTCCTCAAATAAAAAACTGAGTACTTTTATACAATGACTTAGCAGTAACTGCAAGTGATTATATCCGCCAAATCTAGTGATTCTGTCAGATTTACAACACAGTTGATCCTGTTTAGATCATGCCTTTTGAGCTTTGGTCAAATGAAAGTAATATGTAGGTTACAGTATGTAGGTTACAGTATTATTCAAATTAGAATATTGTAAACCAAGCCAAGGAGGTGATATAAAAATATGATGCAGGCACAAATTGTTTTTTAATTCCAAATTTCTTAAATTCCTATGAACGAAATTGCTCTGTTCATGAGATCATGGCTGGTCTTGTCGTGTATTCTGATGACATATTTACGAATTAACGATGGACAGAATTACTAGCAATGACAGTGATTTTTCACAAATTGCATGCTGTGATGAAATTAGTGATTCAATCTAGTTGTTAACTGATGCTCTACAAAAGTCTGAAATATATACTAAAATTGACTTTTATAATGATGCTAGGAGCATGAAAATTGTATTAACAAAATAAATATACTTGATATGTCTTCGATGTGTATTTTTTTGTAGAAAATGAAGAATTGATATCTATGAAATGGTGTGTGTAATGTGTGCATTACAATTTTGTGTTTGAATTGCCTTTGAATGTTTTATGTATATATATTATGGAAATATTTTTAGAATTTTTTGTGTTGTATTCTCATTAAAATTTATTAATATTAATAATAATACATTCTTTTGAAGGTAAGAAAATAAGTTTTCCCATGGAATGTGTGATTTAAAAAATAATTTATCTTATTCGATAGTACTCACATTTACTCTTTCAGTGTTAAAAGTAATTTTTAAATATTTTGTAATTTTTTTCTATTTTGTATTGCTTTAATTCTATTTAAAATCTAATGGTACATAAACATGTACCGGGCAGATGTTACCGGTACTTGTCATGCCTGACGTTATATCATTTCCAATTTAATTCTCATGTGAATTCATAGACAATATATGTACTGCTCAAGCACATTTTTACTTAAGTAACACATCAAAGACTGCAAACAACAATATGTTGATAATATTTAAAAGTATTCACCAATAAAAGATTTTAAACAACTTTCTGTTAATAATATTTAAAAGTACTCACCAATAATTAGCTTGAAAGTCACAACTATATTTTTTAATTACAGCTCAACTGCTGATCAATATAAAATTGACCGTATAAAAACTATCAATTGCATGTCATGCCTGATGATAAATGATTGTGAACTACTTTATATTTCACATGTTACATCAGATGTCTTGCTTTTCATATATATTCATGTGTGACAAATGTGTTTCTTTCAGGTGACAGATTTTGGTTTTGCAAAGAGAGTAAAGGGACGCACATGGACGTTATGTGGAACACCAGAATATTTAGCCCCAGAAATCATTCTTAGCAAGGTAGTATATCCTCATTATATCAAACCCTAATCCACATTCTGGTACATGCAGTTGTTACAAATTATGTCTATGAGCTGTTACCAACCACTTGCTAGCAGCTATAATATACAATGTGCAGATTTCTTTTGAAGTTAGACACAGCAGAAAATCATAAATTATTCGGCTTAGTTAACAGCTTTGTTTAAAAGTGGAATTGTACTAGCCCACTAATAGATTTTACCCGTGGTTGTTTAGAAATACAAAATAGCAATGGAACAATTGGAAATGTATTATTCGAAACGTTCGTTTTTAATTTAAAATTGCAAATGCAGTGTTTAAATATGACTTTTGTCAGATTTCAGCACACTTGTCGGATAAATACAGATATCTGACAATTTGGTGCCTATCTGTCGGTTTTTAAAAGAATAATTGACCTATAGATATTATTATTACACCCAAAGGGCATCTCACTTAGCACGATCTGTGTAAAAAATATCACTGTCAAACATTTATTCCCCATAGCAGATTGATGCAAATATAGCTTTAGAATGGCTTAAAGAGCATAAATCTGTGATCTGTAGTTTCTAACATTTTCGAGCGAAGGCCGCCAAACCCTGACCCCACAAGTTGAGAGTTTTTGTCTTGTCACATTACAAACACTGAATGCTATTTGTTTGTTCATTTTTCTGACAAATCAATTTAGACAACCACTAATTTCATTGCACAGTAAACTTCATATAAAATGTGTCATTATCTTTAATAGATTCATTGCACAGTGATCCTCATGTAAAATGTGTCAAATTATTAAATGCAGTAATAAAATACATTTGAAGTAGTTGACTCTTTTTTCATATAAATTCCCAGAACGTGATGAGAACATTGTTCATGATTTTGTAACTGTAGGGTTACAACAAAGCTGTAGACTGGTGGGCTTTGGGTGTCCTAGTATATGAAATGGCTGCCGGATATCCACCATTCTTTGCTGACCAACCCATTCAGATCTATGAGAAAATTGTCTCTGGAAAGGTATGTGATTTACATGTTTGAATGTATGAAGTTATATCGATTTGTTGTGATATCTCAGGCATGCCTTTATTTTCCTTAAATCGTATGCCCTTGGATACATTTCTAGTTTATAATGAGTGATTTTATTTCATTTACAAACGAGAACATAGATAATGCTTGAGCAACATGACTGTCGTGAAGGGCAACATGCCGTTCTCGGCGGGCAACATGGCGCCCATGAAGGTGCAGCGCCATATTAGAAATGGCTACATGTAACACTGATATTCTCAGTGTGATAGCTGATGTGCCCTATCGCACAGGAAACTGCTATCAACAACACAATTTTCAATTAATGTTTTTGTGTGAACTTTTGCAACATCACCCCTGGTTGATTGAATGTAGAGATATAATCATAAATGTTGACCATTTCTCCTTCTGGCAAAGACATGAGTGGTTATGATTATGACATGAAAATATTCAGAATGCTTCATAGACTAGTTGCAGAAATATAAATAAAGACCCACATTATTCATTCTATTTAGATTTGAAATATGTATTTATTCCCAGCAATACTTTTGTGGTCAATAAATTTGCACTTGTGTTTCCCTGCTGGTGTTCATGTCTAAAGATAATATATCCATTTCTAACAGAAATGTTTTGACATAAGGTTATCATTGTACATCATTGAAAACATTTTTTTACTGTTATAAAGCATTGCTCTAATGAGAAAGTAAACACTCTTGTGAACTAACTGTACAAACAATAATTTTCTAACTGTAGTGTTTAAGATGTCTGTGACTCTGTTTCAGCATTGATCCCTTAACCCTTGTCCTGCTGAATTGTTTCAATTGTATTTTTCGTCATTTGAAGCTGGAATTGCGAACGCAATTTCCAGCTTCAAATTACGAAAAATATGACCACTTATAAAAAAAATAAACATGTGTGAAAATTGACATTTTGAATAACTTTTTTGTGGATTTCAGTGTCATTTTATTTCCTCTGAAACTTAATCGAAACCAGATATATACGGCTCTAGCAGCACAAGGGTTAAAATGTTGTAAATGCTCCCTTTTAAATGTTGTCCAGTTACCATGACCCACAGCTTGACAAGTTGTTTAAAAAATCTTAAATCTGTTAAAATTATTCTATTTGAAAGTATTCAATTTCAAAAAGACAACCTGTAAAATTGCTATGTAAAGAAACAAGAAAACAACTTTGAAAATGAATAACTATGAATGTGATAAAATATAATATTATAGATGTGAGCTATTGTGAACCTTGTTATTACAGGTGCGCTTCCCCTCTCACTTTAGTGCTGATCTGAAAGATCTGCTAAGAAATCTTCTACAGGTTGATCTAACGAAACGCTTCGGTAACCTTAAGAATGGAGTCAATGACATCAAGAATCACAAGTGGTTTTCTACCACAGATTGGATCGCCATATACCAAAAGAAGGTATTTACACAACTCAGAAACTAATTTATTTGAACAAAATTTCTCATAATTGTTGCATGGTCATTGGTGGATCAGGGAGACATATCAACTTCCACGTAATATTGTTGTAAAAAGGTAGAAGTGTTGACACAAGTTAATTAATGGTGTGTAAGATATAACTACATGTACTGGTATGAAAATGTAAAGTGGATACAATCAGTAATCATGTGTATTTAGTTTTCAAGTGATAAATCTCTTTATGTTTTAGGTCGAAGCACCATTTGTTCCAAAATGCAAAGGACCTGGTGATTACAGCAACTTTGATGATTACGATGAAGAGCCACTTCGAATCTCCTCAACGGAGAAGTGTGCCAAAGAATTTGCAGACTTTTAGCTTCCCCCTCCCCACAGACTGTGACAGCCAGAGTGATGGGATACTGGTTGTGATATTATGGGAAGGAGGATACTTGTGTTCCTTCTTCCCATAATGCCATGCTGAGTGATTAGGCATATTGTGTCATTTGTTAACAACTGCAAATAAGTGTTCATCCTCTTCCTGTTTGCATTTTGTGTTGGTGTCGCCTATTCTGCCGGCAAATACTCCAGCTGTCATGGGAAAATGCAAATATTTGTGTGTGTGTATGCGAGCCGTCAGTGTATGTCTCTTATAGGGAAACCATTGCTCAACCTGTAGTGTTGGGCATGCCATTTGTACATATCCTTGTCTAACAGACCCACTGGTGACGCATATGCTCCTGATGCTGTCAACACAGACACTAGGTGCAATATTAATAGGAGTAATATGATGCTCGAGACAACAGTTATCTTTTTGCCCTACCTGAATATTATCAGCACTGCAAGGACAGCCACAACAGTCAATATAAAGTGAACACTTTAAACCAGGTGTGTTGACAGCTGCAGTGCTGGCTATTTTTATTATACAGGCAGGATTTTAATTGATACAGTTACCCAAGTTTTATTTGTGCTGTTTCGTTATGATTGTTCATGGATTGGAGGAAAGTTAGCGGATAATAAATATTTTTGATGGGATTGTAGATCTAATGCCTAATGTAGTATTTGAATCTATTAATGGACTCAGGAATTCTGACCATGCATCTGTACGTTGACCCGCTGTGTGCTAGAAATATTTCAATGAAATATTTTATGTGTAATCGTTTGTGAATGGAATGGGTTGGATTTTATTGACTCCTCGATTCTTGTGTCGAGTTGATAAAAAGAGAAATTACTGCCAGCTTTTGGTAAATTATAATAAGAAATTTAGCAACTATCGAAAAATGTGTAACATTACACTATAAGATTAGGAGACATGGGTCTGAAAATTATCTGCAGGGTGTGTGTAATATTGATCGGTGCAAGATCGTATTTCGACCTAATCAACACGATATATGTGTATCTATTTTGAGATTAGGATAACCAGCACACAGTGGTTTGACCAACCAGATCTCCAGCTGCTGTTCTCTGTCAAGTACAGCAGCTGATATGTACTGCAGAACGTAAAGATGTCTTAGGATCAACTATGTCACTCCTTTTTGCTATGTTATACAGAATAAAGTTAGTAGTGTCCGCAAATTCTCGCATCACCTTGTTAATAATTATTTTGGCTCTATTAAACCTATTCTGTTTTCATATTTATTTACAAGAATATACAAATTCAACGCTGATATTTAATATTTTCAGTGCCCTGATTAGTTTTGATTTGTTAGCGTTATGATAATAGTATTGAGCGGGTGGAAAATAACACAACTCTGTAAATTAAAGTACCATGTCAGTGTTCTTCCCAACAACCCGTATGTATTTACCTAATTGTCAATGAATGTTCAGATTTAATTAATAATTTGTGAAGAAATGGTGAAAGGAATGAGCGAATTCTGCTATTACAATTCTCAGTGCATTGTAAATATTATTACACAACAAAGTTTTGCTTTATCAAGTATTATTCTTCACTTTTTAATGTACAGGGATCTCTGCTGCTCTTGTCTCTATGGGATTGTCGCCATTAGAGCTACTAATCTACTAATGTTTCCATACCATATCCCCTCTTGGAATCCAACTGTTTAATCCATCATTCATTCGGGTGGTGGATACGACAAGCATCTCCAAGGTACTACATTAGGATGTTTGTAAACGGCTTCACACTGGATTGGCAACAAACCAACATGACTATACACACAATAACTATCGAAGTAGAAACGTAATATTTATTGCGTTTCTATCGTTAGTCTTAATTAATGAATGATATTTTAAAAATACAAAAAATGAAATATTTGTTTGTAATAGTAGTGTCCTTACTATTTGTTAGTTATATATTTTACGATGCAGATATTTGAGTTTGTGACGGCTTCCCAGCAAACTTAGACGTTTGCCCAATGTTTGGTTATTGCTGGGTCAGTGTCATAGACGGTGGCCCAGCATTATTCCAGCATTGGGTTAACATCTCATATTTGCTGGTTTCTGTGACATCTCAATTAGATAATCGATTTCCTAGTTAATGATATTTACCAATAAACAGCATTGAACACATGATGGCATGTGTTTGTATTGGTATTTTTGCCATGTTACATTTTTGCCTGTAACAAAACTTGTTTTAAAAATCAGCCAAAATTTGCCAGTGAACTGATTTTATATGTTGTAAACTCGGATGAAAGGAAATGTTGTACATTTCTGTGGAATAGTCAGCTTGCATTGACCCCCATTTACCTTGCTGTTTTAGCTCATGTAGTTTTCCATTTTTAAATTAGATGAAAAGTCAATAAAATGTTTTGTTATCAGCCATCTTCTGTTGTTTTTTGAAAATAAAATCACCCTGCAAAGTCATTGTTTCAACCACAGTTGTTACTTGTGTTTAGGATTCTTATTTACCTGGGGCCGTTTTCTGAGGGATAATAAAACCCTTTCAAGCCTGAATTTACCATTGTCATCCTCACCCACTACAAACCGCGAATTGCTGTCGCAATTCTCGGCTTGTAGTGGATGAAGATGAGTTATAGTGGGTGAAAAATTAAAGAAAATTGCAATGTATTGGTAAAAGAATTTCATGGAATTTTTCCTTCTAAAACCGTCAGTTGTAGGAAAATTAAGTCTGTTTTCAGGGATGTAAAATGATGCTTCAAATAATGCATCGTGAAGGCCTAAAGAGTTGTTTAAAAGCTAATATGTTAAGTTCATCTTAACCAGTGTACATGGATGTACATGTAGTGAATTAGCAGCTGAGTTGATACTTCATCTCTTAAGATCGTCTCAGAACACTGACCCTAGAATGTTTTATTGTTATAGTTTAAACCTCGCGGGGGCCGTCTTTACACCTCGGCATTGGATGTCAACGGATGTCAGATTCTGATGTATCAGATTCTGACGTATAAAGACTGTCCCCGCGCTGAGATAATTAAAATATTTATAATGGTCCTAGATCCATAAGATAGGTATTAAAGTGAAGTGGGAAGAGCTATCCAAGACATTTATGATGATTTCAAATTGAAAAAATCCGTCTCTGTGATTTCTACAGAAATAATTCCGATTTGTAAGAGTTGAATAACTATTTACAGCGTTGTAAGGGTCGAATAACCTATTTAACGTTGTGTGTGGTGAAATTAACGGTTCCGGGTCAACTCGGACCCTGCTACAAACAGTGTCGGAGTTGGTTCACTGCAGTGTCCAACTTGGTAATGGTAGATTAGTGTCCGAGCTGGCATAGGGTCCGACCCGTCCAAAACCAACTCGGACCTTATTTAATAGATTTTATTAACAATATTAAGCCTACTGAATAGACCTATATCAGGCCACTAAGCCGTCTGATTAAGAACAGGAATCATGATTACAATGTCAAGTTCCCGCGGTTGTGGAATTGTTGCGGATGTATGCATGTACTTTAATTAATGTAGTGTGTTTTATCCAATAAATTTAATATTCTTCTTCTATGAGGATATGCATATCGTCCAAATATATATATATATAAATATTTGTTTTTAAATAATGTGTAATTAACTTTCACAGTAGAATACATCATATGAAACGCGATTAACGTCAACAGTACGGTAGATAATACCATCTAAAACGCAATTACCATCAACAGTGGAGTAACATCTCAACAGAGTGATGACATGTCCTGCCGATTAGAGAGGTGTGATTACTAGAAAGCTCAATTAACCCTCCTCATGCTAATGACGACATCCGTATTTAACATCCGTTAACCAATTAAAATATATTATAGTCTGATAGTCTGTATATATTTGTTGTTATTTATTTATCTGATAATAAATAACAACAAATATAAACAGATACAATGATGATGACAAAACGAAAAAAATTAAAATATCACATTTGATTGATATAAATATGAATTAATAATAAGATATTACATTTTAGATTATACATTACATTAACGCGCTTTAGTCCAAGTAGGTCCGGGTTGGTTAAATAATCATGATATAGGGTCCGACTGTGTTCAACTAATAAGCCTATCAGCAGGGTTTGAGTAACGTTAGTGTCCGAGTTGGTTATATAATCATGGGGTCCGAGTTGGTATAGGGTCCGAGTTGGTTTATCATAGTGTCCGATTTGGTCCAGTGTCCGAGTTGATATAGGGTCCGAGTTGGTATAGGGTCCGAGTTGGCATAGGGTCCGAGTCGTCCGGTTACCAAATTAACAGGGTCTACTTGTCCTTCATAATTGTAAAGTGATGCATTGCAGACTGGCTTTACCAAAATTAACGCAAAAACACAATGTCATCCGAGGGATGAGAATGTGGGGCTGCCTGAACACTGAACTGTCATCTCTGAGAGATGAGGAATTAGGACTGGCTGCACACTAGGTTTCATGTCCGAGCGATAAAAGTTGCGAAGGCTCGCTAAATCCTGGAAAGATTTTTATTAATTGAATGGAAATTAGATGCTCCCTGCACAATGAGTTTACATCCGGCGGCCAGTAGTAGTTTGGGGGACATCGGAGAGTGAGTTCCGAAGCTCCCGGAACTTCAAATAACATAATTTGTTAGTATATAGTTGTACATAATTAAACAGAAAGTCTTATTTTCATGACATTTTACCATGAAAGACCGATTTCACTATTTTCGCGTCCGGCGCCAAATAAAACAAATTCATCAGAAAATATAGTTCAAAAGTTTGACCATCTGGCATGGTTTATGTCAAATGGTCTAACTTTTGAACTTTTTTCTGATGAAAGTTTTAGGGTCATTCCTGTAAAATTGTGACAATTGAGCATGACACGGCATGAATTTTTTGGGTTGATTACATTTTACCTCTAATAGATGCAGAGAGGACTTTCTCATCTTCATTTTGATGTATAAGGGACGTTTCTATGCCTTTTATTGGCGAAACAGTGTCAACTTGAAGAAATCAATGTATTATAGCATGTAACCTGCATCACGAGAACTCAATTATTTTTAGAAATTAGCTGAAAATAGAAATTTGGTAAATGAGAGGTTAACTGTTTGGTGAGTAATTAGAGAACAATATTGTCTATAAAGCTAACAAACTCCACTTTCTTTTATTTGTTATTATATGTACTGGACAGACAGTTGAATTACTGGCAATTAAAAGGCACTCAGTAAAAAACAGGTTCCATGAAAAATACTTCTAGATCAACTCTTATATTTTCTTATCTCCAAGGAGTCGGGTGCTGAAAAGGACAGAAAGGTAACCTCAAGAGATGTGCATAACTGGGGTCTGGTCATTACAGCTCTGCAGAAATCTGTTGAAGAACCAGAAATACACGATAGTAGGTTGTTTCTGATGATGCAGGTTACACATAATTTTTAATAAATCTTATAAGGGGATTGATACACATAACACGAAAGACATAAACCAAAGCTCTGCAAACCAACTTTGTAACTTTAATACTGGATTGAGCATCAGCATAACAATAGCTTTGAACACTAACAAACCTGATACAACTAATGTATAGCAGAAGTTCACCCAAATAATGACAGAGTTAAGAAGATGAAACTCAAATAATAACACAGTTAACAAGATAAAATGGTCATAAAATGCTGAATCACATGGGAAGATCAATGTTTATATGCAGAAGTCTTGACAGATAATACAATTGATTTCTGAATGAAATTGAATAACACTGACATAAACAAGGAGAAGACCATGATGCAGGTTACAGAGTGTGTGACTTGAATCATAAAGGTGTACACACAGTTGTTAAGTCTTGCATAATATTGATAATAAGTCTAGTGAAGTTAAAGGGACTGGCCCAGGCTAAAATCATCAAAAAATCGGTGATTTTATTTCGGGTTCTTGATATAACCATATGATGTAAACTTGTACATAGACTAGAACTGCAAATTTTTATATTTTTTGTGCTGCGCACTTACCAGTTAGACTAGATATAGAGACGAAATTCCCGCATTTCTTATTTTTGACATGGTTGTCAATAATTACAAATCAGGAATTTCGTCTCTATATCTAGCCTAACTGGTGAATGCGCAGCACAAAAATTATAAAAATTTGCAGTTCTAGTCTATGTACATGCTTACATCATATGGTCATATTAAGAACCCGAAATAAAATCACCGATTTTTCGATGATTTTAGCCTGGGCCAGTCCCTTTAACATTATGGGGGGGTGGTGGATCGATCGTGTTGCCGACATGAATATGTTGAAGGTTTACGTTCCACGATCTTCCATCAACTTCTCCGTCAGGACGACGGGAATGAATAATGCTCATCAAATCATTCTTCAGGTATTTCTCACTTTATTGAAGTCTAGACATTCATATAACACACAGTTCCCAAGCGGAGAGCGGCGATCAGTGCCATGCGGCTAAGCCCCTGAGCTCTCGACGGAACGTCCGCCTGCTTCACTGACTAAAAGTTAACTGATTGGCGCGCTTCGCTGCAGGCGCGCTCGCTTCGTGGCGTGGCTAGTCAGAACGAGGCTTGGCGGTCCCTGTTCACTCGTCAGTGATTGGGGAAAGCCGAGCAGTCTCGAACGGTGAGACGCTAACCCGACAACATGATACAGCCTTAACCTTAAAAGAGACTATAAGCCCGATTTTGACAATATGCAGTTTTTATAAATGGGCATCATAAACATTTTTTGTTTGAGTGAAACACAAATTAATACTTAATTTCCAACATAGAAATCCCATTGAATAAGTCTGTGAGCACTGTTCTGATAATGGAAGGGACATGTACTTTAAACATTATCAGGACTGTTAAGTGAAAATTATTTAAATTTTCAATCACTTGAAGTTGTGTATCGCTACTGTGATCCACAACCTCAAGTGGTTGAAAATTACTCATAATAATTTCTCAATGTTGGTATGGACTGGGGTTGGACTATTCTGACATAGTACGTCAAGGTCAGACCAAGGTCATCCCAAGGTCGAATCACGCGCAAATTTAAACAATTTATCACATTTTGAACTGTTTATTGTATTCTCCATACATTTTAGGGTAGGTAGTTGGCATTCCAGTGTCAAAGGAGGGTGGTAGTAAGCCTTCTGTGAACTTTTCAAGGTCATATCAGAAAAAAAAAAGTTTTTCATCGGGAAAAAGTGTGCAAGTTATTTATCCCTGTCTAGCCTATAATATATATCACTGTGTATGAAGGCTGACATGGTCTGGAGCTGCTCTTTACCTGTTGACAAGGTTTCCTCGACAAGACACGCCAAGGTCATCCCAAGGTCATTCAAATGGGCTCACAAATGAAAAAAAATCCAAGTTAGTCTATTTTTTGCCAATTTGACCTTAAAATGACCTTGAGGTAAACTTGGCATGATCTTGAGGAGATGCCAGTTAAAGAACAATCCCAGATCATGTTATTATTTGCGACTGGACATGGGTCATGCTTGTAAAATCAGAATAGCCTAATTAGGCACTACAAATGCCCCCTCCCCAGAAATTCAACAAAGATGAAACAGTTTGTGACGGGATTACAGCGTTTAAGGGGTCAAAATAAGAGGGTAATACCCCTCCCACCCATAGTAAAGCAGGGGTACATTCTACTTATGCCTACATCGGTTACAAAAGGACATCTGAATGTTCTCCAACACAATTTGGTGGCAATTCACACACATGGCCTAGTCAGTAGGCCTACTGGAATGGCCAGTGACAACCTGTAATGCCTTGGTCACACTAAGCTCCTGGTCCTTCACGGCAGAAAAAGTATAGCTCCCAGCGTTGATCCGGGAAAGTCTGGGAGTAGGCCTGGTTCTTAACGGAGGCGGTCCGAGAAAGACCGGGCCTACTGGCGTTTCTTCCCGAGACGACCTCGCGTCCTTCCCGGTTCCTTGGTCCTTCAAAGCGCTTAGCCACCAGTTCTTGGAACATCTGAGGGTCCATATGGATAAAATTCCTGAATGTTCTGATATCATCAGCATGCAATTCAGGCATGAATCTTCCATACTGGCCCAATTCATCTCTTCTGGCCATCCTGTCGCGCACCCCCATTGTTCTCTGTCTCTTATCTATCTCGCGGATGACAACTTGACGTTGTTCCTGCTGTAGGAGGACTTGGGCAGTTAGCAAATTATTCATCCTATGCTGCCGACCAAGATGCATTTGCCAATTCACCAGTTGCAGTCTCATGATGATATAATGATGGCTACCATGATTAAAGGTGTAGTCAACTGTCAAAATTCGCAGGACAAGGGTCCCCCAGAAGGCAATAGTGCCCGTGGGTAAGCCAAGGCCCTATTCCATAATAATACTAAATATGCGTTTCATACCCAAAGCCTCATTAAGAGCAAGTTCTCAAATCACAGCAAGTTCATATAAACTTGAGCGACATCTATGAGTTAATAATTCAAAGCCCTTGTCTTTTGCCCCTACTTGGTCGCCTACTTGCAAACAAACTGACTGTATTACTGCGGAGATTTGGAAACTGCTTGACCCCCAATTTTGTATTGTCACCCAGTAAACACAAAACATTTGTATGACTTTATGCAATGTTGGACCAACGTCGAAGACGTTGGGCCGACATTGCATAAATGTCATACAAATGTCTTGCGCTTGCTGGGCAGGAGGTCTTTCTCTCAAACATTGTACATTTATCTAATGTTGGTTCAATGTTGGGCCAGCGTCGCAGACGTTGGCCTAGCATTAAAACAGCATTGGATCAATGTCTCGTTTGAGTAGTATCTTGTAATCAGTTCAGTGCCTATATTAATGCCGTCAATCTGTACTCAATAGGCTACTGTTGGCCTACACTTGACCGTCCCAGGCATGCGCGTTTTGAAGCTGAATGATTCTTTAACTACCAGTTTGTACACTGCCAGATGCAACAGCAAAAACACAAAATATACCTCTAAAGATGAACACACGGACCTTCCCTGACGTTCCGGAGGCTCCTGGAGGCTCCCCGACTTTCCCGGACTCTCCTGGGTGTCTTCCAGGCGTGCTCCCAGTCTTTTTCCCGTTCCTCCCAGTGATGATTTTTGCCGGGATGATGGCAAGAATGTCCACGGAGGTTTTAAAGATTTTAAAACTTCTGTGGACCACACTGATCATCCCGGTATTGAGCCAGATCAACACGGCTCCTCACAAACCCTCCTGTTCCTTCACTGTACTTCCCCGACCAACTCACAGAGCACTGGTCCGGAAACGATTAAGAGGGTCCGAGAATGACTGGAACCTAGTGTGACCAGGGCATTACTGTAGGCTACATAATCCCGGCTGGGATCCGGGAGTCGCAAATAAGGAGCGTTTTCGGATGCCGGCTGGGGTCCGGGAGCCGCATGGGAAGGGTTAATGAGTTCATCCTTGTCAACTTTAAAAAAAATGTATAGGCCTAATTCGTTTTTGAAATGTTTAGTGATATAAATTTATTTAAAGCAAACCAACTTTTTAATTTAAATAATTCCATACTCATAACTTTACATATAGGGCCTATATTTTATACATTTTCCACTAAAAAATAAATTTGTATCATTTGCAAATAAAATAGGCTACATTTAATCAGTTTTGACACGTTACAAATGTCATTTATGTAGGCCTACAATAAAAACAACTGTGGACCAAGTAGGCCTACTGATCCTTGTGGCACCCCACTGGCACAAACTGTTTGTAACAGAGGCTACCTGATGTAGCAATAGGCCTATTAATATTTAGGCCTATAGTCTGTCTGACGGTGGAGGAAGGTCCAAAATGAAAGTTAGCTTTCTGGTATCCAGTCAGTCAATTATCAAACGATTGTCACGAAATTTTGTAACCATTATTATCTAGTCATTTGGCAACAACCCTGAAAATTTCGCGAAATTCCATTTAGTATTTCAAAAGTTAGACCATTTGACATGTAGGCCTAACGCAATTCTGAGAATAAACCGGAAGGAAGTTATTGGGTTTATACATGTTATAGAGGAGTGTCAAATGGTCTAACTTTTGAACTATCCAATATTTCAGGATCGATGCCAAATGAGTAGAAAATAGGGGTTACAAAATTTCATGAAAATCGCTTGAGAATTGACTGACTGGATACCGGAAAGCGAACTTTCATTTTGGACCATTCTTTGATCTTTGATCTTTGAGTTAATACTCCAGCAGTCCTCCATTGTGGAGTATCAGGCTGGAGGGGGGGGGGGGGGAAAGAGGCTGGCAGATCTAGTCGACCAGCTGACTCTTGAATGCTGCCACAGTTTTTTATTCTGTGGCAGCTGCCGGAAGATAATTCCAATCAGGGATAGTTCGATGCCAAAAAGAATTTTGTCCCAGTGTGGTGTTAGCTCTGATGTGTTTATAGGCCTAAGCCTGATTGTGCCCACCACGTGTTCTTCTATCTGCTGGGATTAAACGGTCATTGATAGGAATTTCAACGAACTCATTTAAAATTTTGAACATACATAAAAGCCTAGCATTTTTTCGTCTTGTTTTCAAGTCAGTCCAGCCCAAGTTCTGAATGAGAGATGTCACACTGGCTGTTTGTCTATAATTTTGGGTGACAAATCTTGCTGCTGCTCTTTGATTTTTTTCTAATTTATCAATGTCTTTTTGTCTAAAGGGGTCCCAAACTGCTGAAGAATATTCTAAGGATGATCTGACCAGGGAGAAATAGGCAGTCTCCCTTAATTTAGGGGGACATGCCTTCAGGTTCCTCCGAAGGAAGCCCAGGGTGGAATTCGCTTTACTTGTAATTTTCTTAATGTGGGCCTCCCATTCCAGAGTCTCGCTAAGGCAAACACCAAGATATGGTGTTGATGAAACATTTTCTAATGTTTCACCTTTTAGGGTGTACTGGAATTCCAGGTTTTTTTATTTCGGCCTGGACACCCTCAGGACCGAGCATTTCGAGGGGTTGAAGCACATCCCCCATCGATCTGCCCAGTCCTGTAACGCAGATAGGTCTCTCTGCAGTTTCTCCTGATCTGCTCGACATTTTATCGGGCGATACAGGAGACAGTCATCTGCAAAGAGACGAACCTGCGACGAGACTGTGGAAGGGAGGTCATTAATGTAGGTCAAGAAAAGTAAGGGTCCGAGAACAGTACCCTGGGGCACACCGGACTTTACACGAGCTGATTCTGAAGAGCTGCCATCAACTACTACTTTTTGGGTTCTATTGGTCAAGAAATTTTGAATCCAATTAAGAGTTGCTCCCCGAATTCCATAGTGGTCGAGTTTGTGTAAGAGGCGTTGATGGGGGACAACGTCAAAGGCCTTACTAAAATCTAAGACAACAACATCTGTTTGTGTCTTGCCTTCAAAATTTTGAATAAATTCATCAGTTGTAATCAAAAGCTGGCTTTCGCATGAGTGTTTTGAGCGAAAGCCATGTTGTACAGGTGTTAAAATTTTGTTTTCCGAAAAAATTTTTTTTGAAGACTGGGGCAACATTAGCCTCTACCCAGTCATCTGGTAATTTGCCCGTCTGTAGAGATTGATCAAAAATAATTTTAAGAAAGGGAGATATTTCGTTGGCAGCATTCTTCAGAATCAGATTCGGGAGCTCGTCTGGTCCGGGTGCCTTCCCGCCGTTTAAACCCTCGAGTAATTTAGTTACACCTTGAACAGTAATTTCAAATTTAGGCATTTCAGTATTCGGTGGTCCGGGTAGTTTAGGTATATTTGTGGTGTCTTCCGAGGTAAAAACTGAGCAAAATTGGTTGTTTAATATTTCGGCCTTACGTCTGCTATCTGAATGCAGCTGGCCGTTTTCCTTCAAAGGAGAGACACCATTTCCATCCTGACGTTTTGATTTGATATAACGCCAGAGTGGTTTTGAATTTTTTTGTTCTAAAGATTCAGAAAGTTTGTTTTTCAAAAAAGACCACCTGGCAGACCTGATGGCACGCTGGGTCTGCCGTTTACATAATTTGTACTTTGCCCAAAGGTCAGCCTCATTCGTACGCTTGGCTTTATTATATAGTTGGACCGTTGGACAGACTGTAGTGCTAGGGTCCTACATATTGTTTTCACACAGTCAAGTAACTCTTTACCCCATTATTTGATATTCCTCTTAGGCCTACGCCATAGCCTACCTGTCCAGCTTTTTAAATAAAATAATAATAAAAAAAATGTCATGATAATTTTCATTAGGCCCTGTAGTCATGTCATTTTCAATCATGTCATGTCATTTTTAATAAAATGATCATTATAGCGGGTTATAGCGTTAGTTTACCTGTCACTTAGTAAAACTGCATAATGACCCTTTAATCCTCACTACATTTTTAAAATTATATGCATGGCAGTGTAGCTGTAGCGGCTCCATCTGGCGAATAGGCGTGCAACTTTTCTGGATGTCCGTAAAAGTATGAAATCATTGAAACATCGCTCACTTGGTGAGTGTTGATGTTTACATTACAAACAAATTAAACTAACTGTAGATTACATTTCACAAAAAGGTCTAACGTTAATCTTTTTACAGTGTAAAGTTCAAGTGGTTACATTGCCCTTTCTGGTGTTGGGAAATATTTTCCTTTGTAACTCCCTGGGCCTGGCGCTTTCCTGGCTCTGGCCTAGCCTCCTAGGCTAGGGCTAGGCTAGGGCGATAATAAAAGCTTATCACTAGGACTAGGTCTAGGTCTAGAAGGCTAGGTAGATTCAATATAGGCTCAAAAAAAGCTACAGGAGGACTTAACAAAGTTGGAGCGCTGGGCAGACATTTGGGGGATAAAATTCAACCCATCCAAATGTTCTGTCCTCAGGCTCTGAGGCTCCGAGTGAAGAGACCCCAGCCCAGGGCCAGGCTAAAGTAAAGTCTAAAGAGATAGCCTCAGTCTCAGACTACCAGCTCAAAATTGCGAGTAAGGCTAATTCTACACTGGGTTTCTTGAGGATGAATTGAAAGGGATGTCCCTCAAATTAAAAGAGATTAGGCCTACATATTTTTCAATGGTTCGGTCACTTTTGAAATAGTCTACTCATTTCCTGTAGATCTATGGGATCCATACAGGCAAGGTGAAATTGATAAATTAAACAAAATTCAAAGAGCTGCTGCACGTTTCGTAACAAACAACTACCAGCGTAAATCAAGTGTAACAGCTCTTATCCAAGATGTAGGCTGGACTGACTTACAAACTAGAAGAAAGAACTTCAGGCTGACAAGCCTGTACATTAAACGGATTAATTGCTGTACCTGTCAGTGACCTTTCAACCTAAGCAGACGAAAGAACTTGTGGTGGACATAAAAATCATTCAAACATATTGAAGCTAACACCACGCTGGGACAAAATTCAGCACCATCCCTTCGCCTGATACCCCATTGAGGAGGACTGCGAAGTCAAACATTTAAAGGCATTTAAAGCCCAGTAGGACTGAGAGTGGTATTCCACTACAGTCCAGCAAAGATCAATTTAAAAACCTCGTGGCTGGATTTTGACGCTATAAAAATCATAAAAGGACTAATATAATCGCAAAATAAAACATACTAGGCCTACATACTAACATAGTAGTCCAGTTGTCAAATGGCATTTTTTACTCAAGCGTGTTTCGCGGTATGGACGATGTTTTATGATTGATTCTGGTTCTAAGGGATGTCCTGAGCAGGAATCAGCCGGGTGCCACTTTGGCACCCTTGGGCGGAATTTTTTAAGGGCAAAAACAAAATGGCCGCCAAATATTTCAAGGTCAAATATGATTTTTTAACAAATGAAGCCAGCAACAAGTTAATACCTCATTTTCATGTGATTTTCACTGGGCAATACATTTCTTGTATTATTTTGATGATTCAAGGTCATCTTCAAGGTCAAAAAGTCAATTTCAACGTCAAACAAGCAAAAATACCATTTTTAACAAATAAAGAATGGAACATGTGTAATACCTCTTTCACATAGGATTTTATCTGAAAAGCAATTTGTGGTATTATTTTGTTGATTCAAGGTTAGCTTCAAGGGTGAAAGTCCTTTCCAAGGTCAAAAACAAAATGGTTGCCAGATATTTCAAGGTCAAATATGATTTTTCAACAAATGAAGCTAGGAACAAATGTAATACCTCATTTTCATGTGACTTTGAATGGGCAATTCATTTCTTGTATTATTTGCATGATTCAAGGTCGTCTTCAAGGTCAAAAGGTTAAATATCAAGGTCAATTAAGCAAAATTACTATTTTTAACAAATAAAGCTAGGAACATGTGTAATACCGCTTTTGTCATGCAATTTTGACTGGGCATTCCATATCTGATATTATTTTGATTATTCAAGGTCATCTTCAAGGTCAAAGGGGTCAATTGCAAGGTAAAGTAAGAGAAGCTGCTAATGGTTAATGGATAGGTGCCTAATTGAAATGAGAATGCATTAAAGACGATGGGGAATCGTTAAAGGGCAACGGAGAAGCGTTAAATGATGAAGGAGAGTCGTCAAAGAGCGACTGAAAGGCGTTAAAGGCTGAAAAAAATGTTAAAGTGATGTAGATGCATTAAAGTTTGACGGAGAGGCGCTAATAGGCGCTGCAGATGCGTTAAATGGCGATGTGAATGTTTTAAAGGACGATGGTGAGGCATTGGTATAATAATTGGTGACTGGAAAGTGTTAAATGGCGGTGGGAAGTCGGTAAAGTGTGATAAGGACTCGTTAAAGGGCGACCATGAAACGTTAAATGACGATGGAAAAGCGCTGAAGAGCAATGGGAAGGAGATAAAGTGTGCTAAAGAGGCGTGTGAGGGTGAGGAGAAAGTGTTAAAAACAAAGGAGCATTGCCAAAGGGCGACGGATAAGCGTTAAATGGTGACTCAGAAACGTCAAAGGGCAACGGAAAAGTAATAAAGGTTGACGGAGATGCATTAAAGGGTGAGGAAAAATGCTGACAGGCGCTGCAGATGCGTTATATGGCGATGGGAAGGCGTTAATGGGCAGCAAGGAGGCGTTGAAGTGTAATGAGGAGGCGTTGAAGGACAACGAAGAGGCGCTAAGGGGCGAAGGAGAGGCGTTAAAGAGTCATGGGGTGTGTTAAAAGTTGTTGATGGCACGACAGGGCTATTGAACGACGTTAGAGGGTGACGAGGAAGCATTAAATGACAGGTGATGCGGTGGTGCTAAAGGGTGATGGATATGTGCTTAAGGGCGATAAGAAGGCGTTAAAGACGACGTGGAATCGCTAAAGATCAACTGAGAAAAATTAAATTACGACGGAGAGAAGTCAAAGAGTGACGGGAAGGCGTTAAAGGGCCAAGAAAAAGTGCTGAAGGTTGATGGAGATGCACTAAAACGATGATGGAGAGGTGTTAAATGGTGTTTCTAAAGGGTTGAAGGGCGATGAAGAGGCGGTAAATGGTGATGGAAAGGCCTTGATGGCAATCGGAAGCCGGTAAAGGGCGATGAGGAGGCGTTAAATTGCACCGAAGAAGCGTTAAAGGGCGACGGAATGGTGTTAAAGGAAGGGCGACGGAAAGGTGTTAAAGGAAGAAGAAAAAATATAAAGGTCGACCCAAAAGCATCGAAGGGCAATGAGAGACGTTAAATGGTGATGGGGAGGCGTCGAAGGACCATCCATGGGAGGCGTTAAAGATTGAGAGTTAAAGAGTTAAAGAGCAATGGAGAAGCGTTCAGTGTGAAGAAGAGGCATTAAAGGGCGACAGAAAGGCCTTCAATTGCAATAAAAAGGCGTTAAACGAAAAGGACGTTCAGGGTGAAGAAGAAGCGCCAAAGGGCAATGGAAAGGCCTTCAATTGCAAAAAAGAGGCGTTAAACTAAAAACTACGGAGACTCATTATTGTTTCTCTTAATGCCCACAGCCCCTTAATGCCTCTCTCTCACCTTATAACGCTCCCGGTTGCACTGTAACGCCTCTTGTGGCCCATTAACCCCTCCTCATTGGTTTTTAATATGCCTCCTCATTGCCCTTTAATGCCTTTTCATTATCCTTTCGCGCCTTCTCATTGCCCTTTAATACCTCCTCAACGACCGTTAGAGCTTTTCCATCACTCTTTAACACATCTCTGTTAATTGCCATTCAATACCTTCGAGCCGATCTCTTCACCTTGAGCATGTTTAATCATTTAAACCCAACAAAATTAGATTATCCAGTCAAAATAAAACCCAACACAAGGTATTATACGTGCTCCAATTGCTAACATATATGCTAACAATTATATTTGACCTTGAGGATGACTTTAAATCACCAAAGTAAATAGGAAAAAAACATTTTTCGCTCAAAATCCCACGTAAAAAATGTTTTTACACATGTTCTAGCTGTATTTGTTGAAAATCATATTCCCCTTTACTTGGCCTTAAAATTGACATTTTGACCTTAAAGATGACCTTTTATCATCAAAATAGTATCAAGAATAGATTATTCAGTCAAAAATCACACCAAAAAGACGTATTACACTTCTTCCTATTTTGTTTCTAAAAGATCATATTTTTACTTTTTTGACCTTTCAAGTGACCTTTCGAAAATAACCTTGGATCAACAAAATAATGCCATAAATAGATTTTTCAGAAAAAATCCCATGAAAATGAGGTATTACACATGTTCCTAGCTTTATTTGTTGAAAATGGTAATTTTGCTTATTTGACCTTGAAATAGACTTCTCGACCTTGAAGATGACCTTAAGTCATGAAAATAATACAAGAAATGGGTTGCCCTGTCAAAATCACACGAAAATGAGGTATTATACTTGTTCCTGGCTTCATTTGTTGAACAATCATAGTTGACCTTGAAATATCCGGCGGCCATTTTGTTTTCGATCTTAGCAATGACCTTTCGGCCTTGAAGATGACCTTGGATCAATAAAATAATACCATAAATGGATTTTTCAGACAAAATCCCATGAAAAAAAGGTATTACACATGTTCCTAGCTTTATTTGTTAAAAAGGGTATTTTTTCTTACTTAACTTTGAAATTGACTTTTTGACCTTGAAGATGACATAAAAATAATTCAAAAAAAAAAGGTATTACACATGTTCCTAGCTTTATTTGTTAAAAAGGGTATTTTTTCTTACTTAACTTTGAAATTGACTTTTTGACCTTGAAGATGACATAAAAATAATTCAAGAAATATATTGCCCAGACAAAATCACATTAAAATGAGGTATTACACTTGTTCCTGGCTTCATTTGTTGAAAAATCATATTTGACCTTGAAATATCTGGCGGCCATTTTGTTTTTGTCCCTAAAAAATTCCGCCCAAGGGTGCCAAAGTGGCACCCGGCTGATTTCTGCTGGGGACAACCCATAGTATAAGAATCAATCATAAAACATCGTCCATACCGTGAAACACGCTTTTGTCAAAATCCACTGGACTATAGGGTACAGGTCGCTATTCCGACAGGTCGTTATTTCGACAGGTCGATATTCCGACAGGTCTTTAGTCTATATTCCGACAGGTCGATAGTCCGACAGGTCATTAGTTCGACAGGTCAATAGTCTGACAAACAGGTTGATATTTCGACAGGTTTATATCCCGACAGGTCGATAGTCCGACAGGTCGTTAGTTCAACAGGTCAATAGTCCGACAAACAGGTCCATATTCCGACAGGTCTATATTCCGACAGGTCGATAGTCCGACTGGTCGGTATTCCGACAGGTTGTTATTCTGACATAGCAATAATAGCGAACTAGAGGATTAACAGTTACTGTCGCGATGAATAACGATGAAGACGAGAGGGCCCATGCTACAGGGCTATCTAAATATTGTTGTTTTAACTCATCATTGACAATCAGTGCTTTATTTGAGATCTGAACGCATCTGCCCTCATTGAAAGGATTAACTTTCTACACCCTTAATTTCTTGGAGCCATTTGGCGTATTGTTTAGAGTGGCAGACCTTATAAGCACTATGGAGGGGACTTAACCCACATTCTTTGACAACTATGATAATATGGATACGTTATGACCAGATTGTTCACGAGGTAATCCCTCTCTAGTTGTCCTGCCTCCCCCCCCCCCCCCTATGCATATGCATTACCATTTCAAAAGAAAGAGGGGAGTACTCTATTATACATATACAAAAAGCTGTAGTTTGTATGCTGGTAGACAGTGTTTCATCTAGGATTCAGTAGGGGCATGGCGCCACCTATCATTAAGGGCACCTTATCATGCACGCCGGGCACCTACTTAGGCTTTCCCAACACCCACCCTCCCCAATCAAGGGTATAAACAGAATCAGTTGAATGAATATTGCCAGTTATTACCACTATGTACACAGGCCATTATCGGGTATTGCGTCATAGTTGTGAACGCGCGACATCAATTACTGGGGTGTTTTTCACTGTCACAATGGCCTGGGTGGGTTGGATATCACTTAACAACAGTTCAAAGAGGCATTTCACCATCTAAATATATTAGAAGGGCAAGATGGCCCACATGAAGGGCAACATGGCGTTCATGAAGGGCAACATGGCGCTCATGAAGGGCAACATGGCGCTCACAAAAGGCAACATGGCGCTGCGCCATGTTACAAAGAGCTAGATGAAACACTGGTAGACCGTGTTCACTGAGATCAATAATTTCCTGAAAATGTGAGGGTAACCCTATAGATTCAAATGATAAATTCACCTATCAGGTATTATTCCAATCAGATATTATGTCATTATAAAATAAAATGAAAATCATTGATGAAACAACAACGCATTAATTCATTGTGCAATCGATCGTTCGCGTCCGTATTTTGAGGGCACAACTTTAAGAATGACAATGACCACAGATTCTGTATTGCACACATGTTAATTTGTGTTGTAATTTATACCGATTTATATGTGGCCCCGATGGCTCGAAACTCAGATGTACTGGTCCCGGCAGTGTCGGATGTTTGTCAGGGGAATTTTGCATATACATTGCTCCAATTTTTTCAAATGACTATAGTATACAATGTTGTCTATAGTAGGCATACTGTACATGTACACTGCAAAGAACCCTTGAAGTCATTCGATAAGAGTAGGGCATAGTTCCGACTTCGCATTTTCTTCTGTCGCGATATTGCCATGATTGTGCAGAAATCAACGGGATGCAATCTTCACCCATATGTGAGCTGTATTTTTTTGCACTCAGAATGTGAAGATTTAAAAAAAAATTATGTTTCATCCATTTTTGCCATGTCTGTATATATTGTATACTGACAGTTCCTCCATACATGCCCCTCAGAAACTGTACAAACAGCAGGTCTAATAAGTTTGGATATCCGAGTGTCGGTACAAAAATCGGCAAACTAATATACCCGACAATTAGCTGAGAAACAGAAAATAAGCGAGGTATGTTTTATTTTTCAATTATATTTTTCGTTGTATGATTTTCATAGCATCAAAATCCAGCCACGAGTTTTTTCAATTGATCTTTGCTGGACTTTAGTGCAATACCACTCTCTTTTACAAGCGTACATAAGTAGCTCAAAATGCTTTTCCACCTATCATAGTAATAATTTTGTTTTGACTTTTCATTGTATCTTTAATTAACTCATTCTTACTTATGAAATTCTGTATCATATTCTGCATTATTTTGCCATTATATTTTTAGTTGTATGATTTTCATAGCGTCTAAATCCAGCCACGAGTTTTTTCAATTGATCTTTGCTGGGATTTAGTGGAATACCACTGTCAGTCCTACTGGGCTAGATTCAATCAATTTTAAAATTGTCCAATAAAATTATGCTGAGCCTTTTTTCGTAAATGCCGACATGCTAAAATAAATATTTGACCACATTCCGCAGTTTTCACAGAGCAAGAAAGATGCTGTTCTAGATCAAAATCTGAGCTAAATTATAAACGTCCAAAAGATGGCACCTTAACCCTTTGAGCCCTCACGATGCATTAAAGCATCATTTTACATCCCTGAAAACAGACTTAATTTTACTACAACCAAGGGTTTTATAATGAAAATTTCCATGAAACTGGTTTACCAATACATGGCAATTTTCTTTAATTTTTAAACCACATCAAATCATCTTCATCCACTACAAGTCGAGAATTGCGGCAGCAATTCGCGGCTTGTAGTTGATGAAGGCCTGAAAGGGTTAATGTTGCAAATTGTTAAAAGGATACAGAATCCAAAACATCACCCAGACACTTGAACTTTTTGAAGCAGCTGAAGAAAACTACTGAGATGATGCCGCTGTTGAGTGTTTTAGTTTTTTGATACATCAGGGCACAAAACAAGTGCCCCGCGATACAGTAACAGTAGCAAATATACCACATATGCACATAACAATCAGAAATTTGGGCATAGCCTCTGGCCCCTGGTTATTTTTTTTTAAGTCCACGAGAGGGTCATGGTTTATTATACAAAGCTGCAGCTTTACAATGTATGCAAAAACATTCCAGTTCTCCAAAGCTTGATTCAACAGTGGAATTCACCCCACCTCGTGTTCACAATGTAAGCCAATTAATTTGTGTGATGTGAGAGCGCCATGCAAAGCGCTGCTTGCTCAACACGAATCACGCCTCTGACAAAGCATAGGATAGTAACCATGGTAACAGGTCAAGACACAGTAACCAGTTTCTCCCCGAAGTCTTCGCCAGAGACGCTATTAATTCACTCGATCGCAGAGAAGACAGAAGAAAGTACCTCGCCGTATTTCATCTCATCAGCAATCGGCATAACATCATTATTGGAAGCTGGAACGAACGTTGGTGTGACGCCGGTTCATTATCTAAAATGATGGGTCGGAGTCACAATTTTCAGCTGATGTTCGTGGCAGCACGGCACTAACCCAATGCCGGTTCAACGCTGGTCCACCGACAACACTGGGCAGTGCTTTCTGCTGCGGCAGTGTGTCCATATAGTATACTCGCTCACATCGCTCCAATGCCGTTTAAGTGTTGGCCAGCGTCATATGCAATGGCCCGACATCGGAACAATGCCTCATAAACCCGCCATATTGCTGGGTCAATGGTGAGCTGACGTAGTGTAACAAGCACTATGCTTTTTGGGCCGCTGTCTGTCACGCTGGCTCACAGTCATCGCTGGTATGGTATGGCGCCAGCATTGGGTAATCACTGCATATATTATGCAGGTACGCTGGCAGCTAGGGCACCTGTTCTGCATAGTCGCCTAAAGTTTCGGTTTAATATTTGGGTAGCATTGGCAACAATGGTCCAACGTTAATCTGACGTTGTTGTGTGATTGTAAACATAATCTTCAATAACACTCACTCCTGCTTAGGCACATAGAGGCCTAAATAGATTTCTTTGCAATTCACAACTTGGCTCACGTATACAATGGTATACGTTTATACTACACATTGCAACTATAAAACAAGAAAAAAAGTTAGTTTTTTTAAATTATGTTCATGCTTTTTTCTTTATCATGATCTCTAAATTGCACATTGGGAACAGGCTAAAATATAGATTTGGAGAGGAAAACAATTATTTAACGAATTAATAAATAGCTATTTTGTTCCTTATATATCCTTGATATCTATATTTCTATTCAGGGGCGAATCCAAGATCCTAAAAAATGGGGATCTCGGGCATATTTCCCACTTTGGGAGACATTATTTTAAATGTAGCATTTTCAAGAGCAAAATGTTTTCACCATATATCCATGTTCAGTTAGTCAAAACATTAACCCAATGTTTATTTAGAAATATCCACCTGACCAAAAATTTTGTATTTAAAGAAGTTCTTAAAAAAAATAACGTGAAATGATACACATGCCATTTTTATTTTTCTTAATAATTCTTAATTTATACTGAATACGACCAATTAAGCTAAATAATATGCACTGTATCTAATTTCTTTGCTACAATAAATTAATATGCCGGTTATATTCATGTTATTTTTTAACATGCTTCGGTGTTTATTTTGCAGTGGTCTAATTATAAGAAAGACCTACTTATCTAGCTTTGCCCGTGCAGAGCATGGATTGAAGCTAGTGTAAATCTACTATTATTGATACATGTATCACATTGCTGTTTCTATTTAATTCACGCACCTAATATAATGTCAATTAAATATGATTTATATACTCTAATCCGCTGCTGCATAACATTTGCAGCATGTGAGGTTGCCCAGTTATTTCTCACGCATTTTTAGCTGCGACCTAGCAGCTCTATGAACGCCGCTGTCTGTCTGTCTGTCGTCCGTTGTCTGTCGTCTGTAACACTTCGTTTCCGGGGACTAACACTCATAGGGGTTAGGGCCAGACCTGTTTAATTTTTCACGAAAATCGGCCAATTATCGGCGCTCTGGTGGCAAGAAACTTAAGAAAAGCAGCCAAAGTTGAGGTTTCCGGACGCTGACGTGAAAAGTTTTCGACCAATCAACTTCTAACACTCATGAGAGTTAGGGCCAGACCTGATTCTTTTTTCACGAAAATCGGCTTATTAACGGCCCTCTGTTGGCCAAAAAAAACATATGAAAATCAGCCAAAATTGACGGTTCACGGACACTAATTTTTGGGCTAAAGTTCTTCTAACCTTACAATTGCATAGATCTATGGGCATTTATCTGCAGAACTGATCAACTTTTTGAGGATATCGGGCCCTTTTTGGAACTGATTTGTTCCTAAGGAAAATCGTCGCAGCTACCAAATCCCTCCGATTTGCACTTGTTTAATCATATACTTAGTACCTTTGAAAACTTATTTTGATCGATATTTCCGGACCTAGCTCCTTTGTATCCTGGCATACTCAGTTGGCCATGTAAAAAATAAGAAATACGGGAATTTCGTCTCCATATCTAGCCTAACTGGTAAATGCGCAGCACAAAAATCAACTTTTGGAGTTCTAGTCTGTGGACGTGTTTCACATTATGGTCATATTAATAAGCCAAAATAAAATCACCGATTTTTTTATGATCGATTTAGCCTGAGCCAGTGCCTTTAAACAATAATATTTGCAAATATTTGGTGTCAAATTTAAATGGGTAAAAAATTAAATTATTTATTTTAGCAGTAAAAGGGTCAAAAGCTTAGAGATATTTGTTTTTTGCTTTTTGTTTGTTTGGGATAGCTTGCCCTGGAAACATGTGCCCTGGTCTTTCGACTGTCATCAATGTCAGCTAGTGGCAGCTTTTCGTATTCACCAAGTGGCGCTGATATTGTGTCTCCTTTTATACAATGGATACAAATAACTAAAAGTACTACTAAGTACTACGAAAATATTATCATTTATACCAGTCATAATTTCTATCTTTCTAACTGGAGTTTTTTTTATTCCCCCCCCCCGCCTATTAATCTGGCAATCTCTCAATACGGCCCCACCAATCGCCGCGCCGCGCTGCGCCGCGCCGAAAAAAATCAGTAGGCGTGGCCCCACCGAGCACCGCGCTGCGCCGCGCCACGAAATGAAAGTTGGGAAAAGTTTATCTCTCACGGCAACGCGTTTTTTAACGAGCGGCGCGGCGCGGCGTTCGGCGGGGCCGCACCTTTAAGCCCCTATGTCATCGTAGAAAACACTTAGCCTGTTCTCCAGTTTTGAGCTCTGAGCTACACTGTAAACCCTGTTCCGCCATGGTAGTTCAATTTTTTTGGGACAACATTGTTTCATTAATTTTAATGAGGTGACCTGGTACAACTGTTATCTTTTTTTCAGCTCGCTGATATTGGTTTACTCTGGCTTCGTGCCGTAGCTTAGAACACAATTTTATATGCCAACTCAGAGTGAGTAGGTTAATTTGAAATCATCAGAATCAATTCAACTATGCCAGATGGGACCACTTGGTTCATCATATGCTACTTTACTTAGGCAGAAGTCATTACATTTGGTCATAGCAAAATAAAAGTAATACATTATTTTAGAATAACACAACGAGAATTAGTTATTGTGAGCCAGTCACTTTTCGTCATATTAGGTCATTACCAGAACGACGCCATCGAACCATCAAAACTAGCTATCTAAACAAAATATTTCACTGCTCTCACCACCTATACAAATAGTTCATTGCCATGTAAATTATTTATGTTCTATAAATGTGAAAACGGTAAGTCATAGCATACAGATTATCAGATTATAAAGCTTTGCTCTAGATCTTTTTAGTCAAGTCATATTAATGACACAAACAATACAGGCCGCAGCGACACGTTTTTTCGTGTTACGAGGGCTAGAACGAATTATTTTGTAGTGGGCGAAATAAACTACTTCTTATCGGTTCCATATATTTAAGTTTTGGTAGCATATAGCTATAGTGTCACTTTTCTTGTCGTAAGGACCGTATTGAGCCAACGGTCCACCAACGTTGGCGCGGCATTGAAAATGCCGGCCCACCATTTGGCCAACACAACTATCTGTGTGACCTGTCATATATTAGTCAAGTCCTTTAATATCTCGATTTATAATTCTATTCTAGAATTTTAAAATATTTTAAAATATTATATATTCTGTGTAACTCACAAAGCCTTAATTTTCTAATTAATCACTTAATTGGTCAAAAAACTTTATCCAACTTAAGACAAAGTCGGAAGAGAGTGTTCATTTAAGCTGTTTAAACCGAACAAAATTAAGTGACAAACGTCAATTTTCTTAACATCGTGTCACACACTATATATATATGCATTGTCGTTGCCTATTTCATCGAGCTGCCTCGATTAAATTGAATTAGGGCCAGTTAGCTTTCAACAACCTTATTCAAATAGGCCAGCTTGGCTCAATATGGTCAACGTTGTGAAGGCATAATTTATGCAGTTACAATAACGCTATTATATTGCATTGTCCTGAGACGTTCAATTAAAGATACGTTGACGTTGTATTTAAATAGATAAAGAATTTCATTCGAACTTAACTCAAATTTTTAATTCTTCATGATAGCTGAGACTAACAAGCCAGATAAGCGTGTTTGTTTGAGCTGTTGGAACCAAACCAAATTCAGTGACAAAAAGACAATTTTCTCAACATCGTATCACACAATATGTATGCATTGTTGTTGCCTATTATATCGAGCTGCCTCGATCAAATCGAATTAGGCCCAGTTAAAGGTACGTTGACTTAATCCAATTTGATTTATATGGATGAATACGTTTTATCCAGTCTAATTCTCATTGTAAAATGGCTATGGCAGCTCAAACTTATACGGCAGAGACGCATTAATCATTTTAAGCCGTTTGAACCAAACAAAATTGTGTGACAAAAAGTCAGTACAGCGCAATTCGACTGGCTAACCTGTACTGGTTCAACATACATTTTTTGCGCTGCCGTAACTAAAATTGCAATATTTGTTATGATAGCTCATTCGCTTTGTGCTGTTCCAGCTTATTGAGCCATGGTAACTCAAATAAATTGTGCCATAGTAGGGGACAGGGTTTACAGTGTAGGTTCAATTGAAATCTTCAGTCACTTCAGGTTGCGTTTCGCTACCGCGACCCCACAACCTCAGTCAAGTGACTGACAATTTCTTGGATCTGTAAAACTAAGGCACAACGTTTTTCAGTTTCACAGCTTTGAAGACATTTTTCAGTTCTACAAACTGGTCTCACAAGTGTCAGTAAAATCACAGAAAAAACTAGTATAGTAAGTCTAGTTGATGTCCGTGCCCTGGGGGTTTACACTTTCAGTGCGGGTACCGACTTTAGACGTCTGAATCTGACGTCTGTAGACGTCAGATTCAGACGTCTAGAGTCGGTCTCCACACTGAAAAAGTAAAACAATTATTATGACCGTAGGCCATAATAAATGAAGCGGAAAGAGCTGGCCAAGACATTTGTGAATATTTTAAGTTGAAAAAACCCTTAGGTTTACATAAAAAATATATTTCCGCGCTTTAACATGTTTAAGGTTAATATGATACATAAATATAGCATCACATGCCGGACGCTGGCCCTACATGAGTGCTGATCAATGCTGGGCCGTCATGCTGGCGGCGCTGCAGCACCAGACGGACATCGACCCAACGTCTCGGCGGAAGGTTTTATTTAAAAACTGTTTATAACATTCATCAAATAACTTAGCCTACTGTGTGTGGTTTAACCAAATTTAAACAAGAGCGGTCTTATTTGATAACTGTTGTCGACGTATAAGGGGGGGGGGGGGGTAACTGTGATTCGATACCGCCGCTGCTGCCACTGTCGGGAGGTGTGGCTCTTTTCATTAATGCTGAGCCGTTTATATCTGCTACTTTGTAAACTGGTATACATAGATCTGTTCAATAATTGAAGAGATGGGATGATTAACAATTAAAAATAACCCAGCAAAATGTAATGGCCTACTTGTATAAACTTTCCAGATACGACCCTTTTTACGACCCTTTTTACCCCTCGGCCCGGGGTATTGTCGTCCCCTTCGTGCGCCACCGTCTCCGCCGCCGCCGCCGCCGCACACACTCTTTCGGCTACTACACCAACATGGTTTAACAGATTAAATTCCTAATTCATACAAACATTCAATCCCTCCCTGCACTTTTTTCTACCCAATGTCAAGGTCATAGGTCAAGGTCAAAGATTTAAAACAAATTTCGTTAACGCGATAACTTAAAAAATAATTATTGGATCTCTCCAATTTTTTACGTGAAGTTACCCATAAGTATGGAGATCGCCTGATTAGATTTTCAGCTTTCCACCGATAATCAAAATGGCCGCAACCTGGCGACGATTTTTTTTTCGACTTAAATTTTTTGTCATAATTCCCTTGAAACCTGGTATATATAGGTTTTCAGGGTCTGCGAGTCTGTTGGCATTATCCGTTTTCGCGTGCAACCGAAAACGAGGCTATGGCGGCCATCTTTATTTTTTAATTACAAAATTCCTTGTTAACGCGATAACTTGAAAAATAATTATTGGATCTCTCCAATTTTCTATGTGATGTTGCCCATGAGTATGGAGATGACCTGATTAGATTTTCAGCTTTCAACCGAAAATCAAAATGGCCGCCACTGGCGAGTAATTTTTTTTTTTCTTTTTTTTTCAGATTTTCTTCGATACCTCGTATATATAGGTTTTCGGGGTCTGCGAGTCTATTGGCATTGTCCGTCTTTAACTCTTAGTGTGCGACTGAAAACGAGGCTATGGCGGCCATCTTGATTTTTTAATTTAAAAAATTGGAGAATAATTCCTTGTTAACGCGATAACTTTAAAAATAATTATTGGATCTCTCCAATTTTTTATGTGAAGTTACCCATGAGTATGGAGATGACCTGATTAGAATTTAAGCTTTCCTCCGATAATCAAAATGGCCGCCACCTGGCGACTAATTTTTTTTTAATCTTTTTTTTTAATTCCCTCGAAACCTGGTATATATAGGTTTTCGGGGTCTGCAAGTCTATTAGTATTGTCCGTTTTCATGTGAGATTGAAAACGAGGCTGTGGCGGCTATTTTGGTTTTATCATTTTTTCATAAATCGTTCTTATTTTTAATTAATCGCCTTGAAACCTGGAATATATAGAGTCACTGCATGAGCCGAGGGGTATTTGAGTGCTTGCACGGTATTTTTTAGTTTATTACCAAGCTGATCTAGAGAATAACACATTTTACCAGTGCGTTGGTTCCCTCATCCCAGCTAAAGAAATGTTGAACCAAGCACTTTGGTTGAACCGATGGTGGTAAATGTTGGCGTCCCGTTTGGGATACCGACCCAACAAGCATTGATTGAACGTTGTTCGCTGGGGTACTTGTTTGCACCTCTACCATGGACAACCCTGTCTGTATGCAGACATTGAAGCCCATTTCTAATCTAAACGCTCCCCTGTGCCTCAATAGAAACAGACCTATCCCTTGAGACGCTAATCCTCCTGAATATTACAAGGTGCCAGGAAATGTTGATAGGAAAGTGACGTCACATCTCGATGCCTGAGATATTGCAGGACTGATTCTATATTTACACAGCTGAATTGGGAATGCAGATTATCTCATCTGCTGCTTCCATAGAAACGCAATGTGTTCAAGTCTGGAATGTGGGTCCGTCGATGCTGGATGTTTTGTTTCATTTTAAGTGTTTTTTTTATTATTTATGACTGCGTATATAATACTGATCATGGCTGAAGTTAATTATAAGAACTGCATGTTAATGATCACAATTATCTTGTGAGATATTTACACACCCGATATATGAATCTTTTAAATTTGAGTTACCGGTACGTGTATCTATGTCGTATTAATTATCTCTTTGTCATTTGAATGTGTGTGATCTGATAACGAGAAGTTACCTTTTCTGATCCCCGCCAGTTCTCATGTTTGAATTTCACATCTAAGTATCTAGTGTTTATCAGGGTGATTTTAAATATGACTGATGTGAATTTAACCTATAGTTATTTAAAGGCCGTGTCTTTGTCATTTTTTGCATGATTGTGTGGTCAGTCAATTATATGTTTGTTGGTTTGAATCGAACCTCCGAGCCAGGTCCATAGCCAGAGAGGCAGACGAGGCGACTATGTATACAGTCTTTGTTTTTTTCCCTTTTCTGCTTTTTGTCACGAAAAATGCTCAGAAATGGTGGATTCCCTAAATTTTTAGCTCGGTCACCTTGTCTGTCGTCAGACCTACAGTCTATGGCTCTGTATGCGAATATTTACCCGATTGTTCTATACACATTGTGTATTTTGCAGTCCAGTATATCTCTATATTATAAATTGTTCTTCGTGATGAGCTAAATCTTGTTGTCAGATCGTATAAATCAAGAGGTGTTCGATTAAAACCTTATACATACTGATAGGGCTCACCTGATCCTATCAGTATTAGCCTCGCAGCTTGCTGATAACTCTACCGGAGACACATGAGAGTACTATCAGTGGCTCTCTCACACCTTTACTATAACTGAAGGCGCCTCTACTGTTGTTATTGCAATGCAGAGGGGTTCTTGCAGTGCTGAAGGGGTGCTCCGACCCGGGGCTCCGACAGGAAGAGCGAGCGGCCGGGCATCTGGACCGGCGTCTTTCCACATCTGGTATGGTTTTGACAGTGCGATATTGCGTCCCGGAACATATCCCCGTTCGCAGAGCAGCCCCGCCATTGGTCGAGATTTCCGATCTCGACCAATGGCGGGGCTGCGATGCGGGACGCTTCGTCGGATAACTGGGGACGCGCGCGGGGGTCAATCGTTGCCAACTGGGCATGTGGAGGGGCTGACAGGCGGAGCGATCCACAACAAGCGGGATCCCTGTACGAGGATCCCAGACAGCGATGCTTAGTGCTGCACCTCCATGCAGACAGGCAGTGCCACACTGCAGCGCCAAGCTCAAACTCTGCGTCTGCTTCAGCTTCTACATGCTCTCTAGCGCACGAATTTCCCGCGTTTTTTCGCTTTTGATTCGAGGTCCTGCTATGTTATAAATTTGCACACGTTGCAATACAGAAGCGTATGAAATACCGCACAGAATGCGACACCCGGGGTATTATTAAACAGTTTTCACATCACAGAGAGGCAGGATTCACTACTGGTTTACTCGGCGAAATGTGGAATCTATTTAGCGTGGAATCTATATTTGAAGCATTTTGCCGGTGGGATCATTGACATTGGTGCCGCTCTGCAGCGCTCTCTAAACTAAAGTGTATTACCTTGCAGATTTGACCTTTACGGAGTCGCAGAAACCACACCTGAGCTCAGACTTGGCAGGCCTGCAGGACTCCCATCGATAAGATACTCCCCTGAAACCCAAAGGTAGGTACATGCTACTCTCATGTTGCCAATCGTCCACACAGCCTCGGGGCCCGATCCCACTGCTACACACGAGGGGCCAACGTGTGCCCAATGATGGGCGAGCGTCTGTGACGCTGGCTCAACATTGGGCACACGTTCGGCTCGTTTGTTGATGTACTCCGCGGGGAGATGTGCTGTTGTTGCAAACAAATGCAGTTGCATTATGAGTTTTTGCGGACACATCACTCACAGATGTTATGCCAGTTCCTCTAGCATTCTGGCAAAATAGATCTGATGAGGTCTGCACCCAGCTCAGCGTGTGTCTGTATGTGATGTATTACAACGTCTCCTGTATTAGTATGTGATTGTACACAAAATGTACCTCTTATAAGTATGTGTGTGTGTGAATACTTATGTTATTTTTAACCTTTGGCTTGACTGGATGACACCTATTTCTTGTATTTTACGGGTGCTTCTTTTACGGGTCACTTTCATTATAGCCAACTAGTGCCGGTCCGACCCAACACATTAGCGTGAATTTATTATAGAATATTGAATGGCCGCAGCAAGAATTTTGTGGGTTACAGAATATGTGAAATTTAACACTAACAACTATTTTTTCGTGTATTTATTTTTTAATTTTGCATATTGTATAATTGTGCGCGGGATCATTGGCATTGGTGCCGTTCTGCAGCGCTCTCTAAACCACAGTTTTATTGTAGTCAACTGCGGAGATATTCAACTCTTATAACACACGCTTGCACATCTGTCTTTGTTTACTTTTTGAAGTGAATATTTTGATGACAGTTTTCATCTCAATAGCATCCCGTCTACGTCAAGGATGTGTTTATTAAGCCGATGTTGTAAATGAAAATTTATTAAAGAGTGTGGCTAACCATATGTGGATCTTTGTTCATAATGTAACTATATGTTAACCTCGTTTACGGAATGACGGGTTCTCATTGACTGCCATTATAACTCTGTCGTACAATCAGACACTCTCTATATTTACTATTAGTATTACACATTATAACGATTGTGGTGATATGATATTACGTTTTATGTTCTCGCTTCCAGCAGAGCCAAAATAAGAATGCCTGTCTTTGGTGGGGAGACCTTCTGTAATCATCTTTTCGAGTACATCATCAAATAGGGGGAACGGTCTCCTTTTATGCTATAAATGGTATTTGTTCGCTGTCTCTATATGTCATGATGGAAATTAAAAATATACAGCAAAATATTGGATAGAACCTAATGTTGGAAACTTTAAAAAAACCGGTCTTATTACCTTTCAAGACAGAGAGTGGTTCATAAACATGATAAAGTGGTGTATTAAAAAGATAACAGCTGTGGTAAATATGCGGTTAGGTGGCATTCCACGGAGGTTATTTGCCTATAATGGTGGATGCCCATAATAGTTTCTACTCATTTTTTTCGTAGATAATAAATAAATACATACTATGACATAATACATTGGTAAAAATATCACATTCCTGCATCGTGATATATGTAGATATGGAGATAATGGTGTTGACAAAGATTTATGCTCCAACATGACAATCTGTGGACATTACACTTTAGTATTATACTGCTGTAATAGAAGAGCCACCAGAAACAAGTGGGCTGTATTTAAGTATAAATGCAAGACAATAAAATGCCCTAACGTATCACTTCTATTTAGAAAGTGTATGGTAATATTAGGAGACTAGTCACACAGAATAATAGTAAAATTGATCTTCAGTCGCGAATAACCTCCCTTGTCAAAGGGCCATATCATGATTTTACCATGTTTTCCATTTGATGTTTGCATGCCATGGTCTTTATGAAATTTATGGCATGCCAACTTAAGTAATGTTACCCATATCATTCATAAACCTTTAAAGAATCTACATACGTCGCAGTGATTTACAGTTGTCAAGTGTTTGTTTTCCCTGGTGGTTATGAGTATGGGATGTTACTGTACTGGATCCCGGTCTTACACGAGCTGTCCACTGTCTGATAGATGTCCCGCAGATCTATACCTAGCGTGTGCGGATTATCACTGATGTCAGCTTGAAGTCCCTGGCCAGTTTTACCACTCACTCCTGCCATTTATTTACCCACAGGTCCCCTGAATGCACTGCGATGTCCAACGCTGATTCAATGCTGGGCCCACGTCTACGACGTTGGACCAGCATTGAATCAACGTTGGCTCCATATTTCGTGTCAGGTGGGTCGAATCCATTGTAGTGAATTGCGGAGATATTTGTAAATAGGAGTTGTCCCTCGTGTGATATATTGTCTATCTAGCTCTATCTCTGTTTAGCGTGTTGAGTGATGGACCGCCTGTGTATATTTAGTTATGCCGTCCGTTTACTTTACCTCATCCCGCCGGGTACTGAGTATATTTATCACCTGAGGCTGGATATAAGTATATGGTTCTACTTAAAATAGGGCACATCGGAACAGCTCTATCGTACGCTTGTTATTTTCACTGTTTGAGAAATGCGAATCTTTTTCTTTTGTTTTTAAACACATAATATTGTTGAATCTATATCTGTGTGAACAAATATGCCACCCATTCTGAAAGGAATAATTTTCTATAATGTGTACTTTTCTGTATCATATTCAAATATAAATGTCTATGCCTGAAATGCCAAAACACGTTACATATATATATATATATACCGTATCAATAATTGCTTCTTTGGGTGGTTTTCCCTCCTGTCGTATCACTGGCCGCCATTAGTATGAATAAATTATAATCATTTACAGTTTGGAATAATTATTATATAATTTTTTGACATATCAATTATCAGCCATATTCACAATTTTTACCCGGTGTTTTTTTATAGTGATCCTAACTCCTAGAACACTGATGTTGACCACAGTATACATTCTGTGTTTTCATTAGCACCAGCAGAACCCCTGATAACCAGCTGTTAAAGGTAAAATATGCCTTCAATCTTGAAACACTGACATGATATATTGGGACCTAAATTTCACAAATCACACAATTTTAAGTTACTTGAAGTTGTGTGTCGCGGTAGCGAGACACAACTTCAAGTGACTGAAAATTTAAATTGAATATTTCAGTGTTCTAGGGGTTAATATGTTACCAAGGATGTTACATTAACTCTTGCTTTTTTGCCCAATTTTGCAATACGTAATGCGAATCCTCGGAAGCCGCACAAGTTCGCAATAATGCTATTTTCATACATTACAATTATTTGGCCTTGAAATGACTTCGAAATGACCCTAGGTGTCACCTTACAACTTTGCCATATTAAAGCCCTGAAGGTTGTATAGCTACATGTATGTGACAAGTTTTATTATGCTGCGTCTATTAGTGCTTATGAGGGTTCACTTGAAATATTTGAAATATTACATCACGATTTGTTTCTATAAACTTTTAAGGAATACGTTTTTTCATCGATGGATCAAATTCATACTTTGCACAAGAATGGGCGTACGTTTAAATTGTAATGAATCTATTTTGATTTCCCACGATTACAGCCCACACATCTTCTCCGCTGTTATAGCACGGCGCCTCTACAGCGTACCCACCGAACACGATACAGGGTGACGTGATGATCGTCACGTAGGCCACGCGTATCTAAAGCAGCGAACATATGGTGAGAGACGTGTTATCTAATTTCCCCGTAGCCTCTGATTGTCAAAAGGGATAGGGGCCTAATGGTTAAGGACAGCGGGTGCGGATTTGAAGTACGGACAGGTGTAGATACTCATTATGATGCGTCGGAGACGGGCACTTCATCCCCAACTTAATTATCTTACGCTATCTTCAGATCCTGGCAGTTAGCACCATACACAGACCCAATGCTGGATCATTGTTGGGTCGGTGTGCTTCCCCAAAGGAGAGAGTTTGCCACCTCCCCCCCCCCCCCCCTCCAAGAGAAATGACATTTATTCTGCGCTGGGTCCACGTCTCATGCATTGATCAACAATAGATAATTTCACACACACGATACGTTGGTCTATGCTGGTTTACTGCTGGCCCAGCGTCGCAGACGGTCCCCCAACAATGAACCATCACTGGGTCAATATCTAGTGTTTGCTGACACAGTGTGAGTTTAATGTTGGGCCAGCGTCTACGACGCTGGCCAACATTAAACCCACACTGGTTGAGCGTCTGGAGTTTGCTGGGTTGATTCCGCTGCTGTTTGATCCTGACAGTTGATAATGATTTAATCTGGACTGCTGGCTTTGATCTGGATTTCACTGGAGTCCCTGGTGATTGGTGTGACAGTGTGTCCCGGAGACAGACGGACTCTGTGGCGAGGGTTATCTCCGTGTGCGGAACTCACTCTCAACTCACGTACCATCAACATTCTTCACACATCCGCACCTCCCGGGTGCCAGCTCTACCCAATAGGGCTGCCATCGTACCTTGAGTGTTTAATTGAGGAAAAGTGGCTCGTTGTTCTTCCATTTTGTTCTTGTAAGGAAAAAACATTGTTTTAAGTAAATTGTATATTCCAAATCTTGAATATTTCATTTTACTACGGTACGGTACGCCAAATAAATATTGTTTAAAGGGACTGGCCCAGGCTAAAATCATAAAAAAAATCGGTGATTTTATTTTGGCTCATTAATATGACCATATGATGTAAACATGTCCATAGACTAGAACTGCAAACGTTTTTTAATTTTTCTGCTGCGCATTCACCAGTTAGGCTAGATATAGACGAAATTCCCGTATTTCTTATTTTCGAAATGGTTGTCAATAATTAGAAATCAGGAATTTTTCTCTATATCTAGCCTAACTGGTGAATGCGCAGCAGAAAAATTAAAAAAAACTTTCGCAGTTCTAGTCTATGGACATGTTTATATCATATGGTCATATTAAGAAGCCAAAATAAAATCACCGATTTTTGTAGGATTTTAGGCTGGGCCAGTCCCTTTAATATTGTGTCCAGCAGTTTAGATATCAGTCTCTCTCTAATCGAAAAAAAGACGGGGTAGGTTACGCATTTTGGATGTTCAAATTACACTTCGACCTAGGAAAGTAGATTCTGATTCTATTTTCTTTGATTTGACCGATATATTATACCTCATAATTAATCATTATTGATTACATTATATAATTTAGTCACAGAGAGCAATGAAGAATGTATTTTAGTGAATAAACACGGCGGTATTCCAACAAATACAAAATTATGGACCAGTGTGGATTTACTGTTGATCTAGCGTCGTAGATGTTGTGCCAACATCAACCCAACATTAGTTCATCGTTTTTTGTTTGCTGGTGTACTGACTTGCGGTTTTTATTGACTTTATTATGGGTAATAGAGGAAAAACTGTGCCAGATAGCTAGACCATTACTATGAAACAAAATGTGTTGTTTCAGGGAGGGATATGTCTTCAAAAATGTCACCTTGATCAAATTCAATAATAGTCGACTTGCGACCACCATTGACGTGAATATCTGTAATATATATGGCAAACTGTAGTAGATATGTAAGCCATTTAATACTGTGAAAGCAGAATGTGAGAGTTCAGAGAAGTATGCACCCAGGGCTGAAGAAATTCCATCACGCGGGCGGGGCGGGGGATTATGATGGCCTACTGACATATTGTTTTTAATTACGGTTATGACAGTACCGGTATACCTGAACATGCTAAACGCGTGTCAACAGCTACATGTAGCATGCAGCTATTTCTTAGGGTTTACTGAGCGAAAATTTGCTGCATACCAGTCACCATACTGAATGTTAAATCGCTATAATAAATACTAAAAACCAACAATGGAATCATTTTAATTTCATAAAATTATTATAGATAGATATATATTTATTGAGACGGTAAGTCTATGCAGACTTATGCGTCATTAAAATGAGCATATGTACATGACATAGATATACAACAGGATTAGTTCGGTAAAATATGCATGCTAAGTTAACTTAAACATGTTAAAATCAAACGACATTATATACTAAAACAAGCACAGATAAAATAAAATATGCATTAGAACTATTTAAAAAAACCTACAGTTAAACAGCATTGTCATGATATTTTTAAGTTTCAAAACCAGACATAAAATAGCTACTGCATATAGCAAAAAAAGCCCTCTGGAAAGTATAGAAACCGTGTAATTACATAATGAGTGAGAGTATGTAAAAAGATTACGTAATGAGTGAGAGTATGTATAATGAAGGAAATAATAATATTAGTTACATATAACATGTTTTAAAAACAATCTGAAAAATGCATTGACTGACGTCAGCTCGAAACACCAAGAACACGTACCGGTACGCTAGATTCAATTATATAATTATTATGTTTTCAACATATTTCTATTATTTTATATTGATAATTGATTATATTGTGTGGCTATAATGTGAGTCTTAACACTTTAACAATCAATCAATTTGAATAATTTTCAACAACTTGAATTGTGTCTCGCTGACGCAATTCACAACTGCAAGTGGGTGAAATTATTCAGATTTGGCAAAATCATTTATAAATCTTGCTGATTTTTGACACGTTTTAACTTTAACATGCTAAAAAACTGATAGGTAATGTGCTGATCAGGGATTTTAAAAATTAATATAATCGGTACCGGCAGTTAAAGGGTTAGCATGTGGTGCCTACATGTACAATATAAATGTAGACATGCATTATGAAATAATAAGGTAACAAAAAACATTATCCCAATGCTTAACCAATGTTGTTTCAGCATTGGGCTGATGTGTTTTCCGGGATATATGCTACTTTTCTCCTATCTACCATAGTACTCCAACAGTCATCTCCATGCATGCAGGCTAGATTCGAAACAGTGACCTCGGGTTGTAATATCATCTGACTACGTACTAAATAATTGCCACTCATTTCGTATAACTGGACCCTGTGGCGGTGTCGTAGGCTAAACGTATTATAATTCACATTATAGACACGACCAGGACATCTCAGTAAACAAGAGGCGTTTACCCAATGCTGGATTCATGTTGGGCCCGCAGCAAACACGAGACATTGAACCAATGTTGGGTTAATGCTGGGCCGACGACGAAGTCGGTGGCCCAACATTAACCCAACATTGGTTCAATGTCTCGTGTTTGCTGGGCCGCCGTCTTCAAACGTCTCGTGTTTACAAGAATATAGGTATGATGAGATCACTGAAAATCAGTAGTTATGGTGATTATTTCGTTGGTGCTAGTTGTACCCCCTCATCGCATTTTTAATACCAAGACGACATCTAATCTGGTAATTCACTCATTCAGTCCCTGCAGTAAAATGGTTTGAAAATAAAAAAAGTAATTTAGATATTATAAAACAAAAAAAATTCGCACCTTGATCTCCACAAGTTTATGCATTTCAGTGACAGCTAGTTTTGAATAGTTGGCATGTTCCGTCGACTAGTCCACTGACAGTGTCTCTGAGACTACTCTAATACATAGCAGAACTTGTAGCTAAATTTATTCAAAGTTAAATTATGCTGCTCCTCCAACATTTATACAACTTTGAACCCATTGACATTTGCTGTTCTTTGACAAAAAAATATTGTTATGCCTGTAATCCTAGAGATTATTTTTTCGTTGCCCGTCAACATCTTTGTGATTTTTGCTGTGATACCCGGAAAGCGCGGCACCGTTTTCACGGTGGTTTATTCTGAGAAATAATCCGCGAGATAAGTGACTGTGGTAACGCGAGCGTGCTCAACTGTATCCGCGGATTTGGTGTCCACCAGTTAACGCCAGAAGTTCACTCACTGCTGAGTTAACGTTGGGAAGCCGTCTCCGAAGGCGGCCCAACGTTAAGTCAGTAGTGGGTGAACTTCTGGCGTGCCCCGGGTCCGCGGCGCTGGCCCCTGTGTGTGTGTGTATGTATATAACAGTGTTATAAGCACTCAGATGTATCAGTGCACGCCTACATCACAGCAGTACTGCCGACACAGTAAACACCGTGAGTACATCATTCTATAGTATAATATCTGTCTCGGGAGTCTCCAGCCCACAGTTTGTCGTACTTCTTGAATCCATCCATAGTGTTCACACACACACGTCTGTGCTGTTTAGCCCGTTAAATTTAGGTCTTAAATCTTAATCTCCTGTCACATTTATTGTTTTCACCGCATCGCTCATTTTGAATAAATGTACAGTTGGAAAAAAACGGTATAATCTGTCATACTGAGGCGTCCTCAGCTCTAATTCAATATAATAATAGCACTTGAATTTTATTTGATTAAAGGGACCCCTTGGGATGACATCAATTTTCGTTTTTAGTTTCGTAATGAAGTAGTGTATCCCCCAGATCATGATTTTATTTTTTTCAGAGTTTTTAGATTTTTACAAATATTTTTTATTAATATTTCTATGAAACCGCTTAAAACTCAAAACAAACTCTTTGTATACCTAAACACTTGCTGAAGGATGATTGAATGTTCCTATAGCATTGGGCCACATGTTGATGCCGTCGGCTCAGCGTTGGGCAGACAATCAGTGCTGCAGGTGTATCCCCCATGTCCTGACTATAAGATACCAATTAGCGGCGATTGCCTTGCCAAGACGTGGGAATATGTGGTGTAAAGTCCTGTATATTGCTGACTTGTTTTGTTTACATGGCAATATACGACCTGGAAATATAGCTATTTCACCCTTTTTCGGTGCTTTAAAATTGTTTTTTGTATTTTTGTATTTTTAGTTAAGATCAGTAGGCTATATAGCTTCATATAAATTAAATATGAAGACGTCTCATCCCAAGGGGTCCCTTTAAATATGAACATTTTGTTCATTTCGAGGTGGATGAAAACGAGTACTTAACTACCTCAGTTTCAGCAGTATTGAACTCCCCATGTCGCTGCATGTTATCCCCCAAGTGATATATATTTGTTGATTAAATGAATGAATGAATGAATGATTCAATGGGGTTTTAGGCCTCCTTTGTGCACGTATAGGCTAAACTGGACAAGGAGAAATTCTCCTGAGGATGGTGAGATGAATGCATGTGATGGCACTGCCCTCCAGACACAAGATTCGAAATTCGACTCCTTACGGTCTGTGACCGAGCACGCTACCTCTCGGTCTCAGAGCCCCCTCAAAATACTGAATCTTTACGAGGTAGTGGAGAAGAAATATTTTGTTTCCTAGAAAATGGAATGCCATAGCGTAGGACGACCACGCGACTTCCAAGCAGGGGGTATTGGGCTGATTGCCAGTAGGAGTACTTTTCGCCCCCTTCCGGGGAGGGTCACTAGGGATCTGTTCCGTTTGTTGAATGCTGTGTACGGCAGTGTACGGAAGCACTAGTCTACAACAATCATCAGGTCTCTCACGGGGAATAAATGGAGTTACCCTTCCTATTGTTACTCTGAGGACTATCCGACCCGAGGATAGCGGAGCTGCGCGAAATGCCACGGAGTTTCAACATTAAATTGCACAGCAAAGCCCCAGATCCCCCAGACATGCCCAAAACCCCTTATCGGGCGAGCGAAGGAAACGCTCTCAATAACCCACCATGCCCTATCACCCCTACCCTCACATCATCATCTGTACATCATTCATCTCATCAATTGATTACAACGTTTTTATCGTATTACAATGTCACTCAAAAGACCATTTGTGCCGAAAAGTGACGTAAAGCAACGATTTACTACTACTACATATACTGATCTCAACTTTAACTCGACGAGGTCGCCATTAACGTGATCGCCCAGTTACATTGAGAAGGGACAAACAATGCTATTTCTCTGAGAAACCCATACCGGAACAGCGGGGTTCGAACCCGGGACGCATGCATGACTGGCGAGGCAGTTAGTCGCTCAAGCCATTGCACCACGTCCACTTCTCTGATTAACTCTTTCAGCACGGGGACCGTCTTTATACGCCAGACGTATAAAGTAGGTCCCTGCACTGAGATACTTGAAATACTTAAAATGACTGTAGACCCATAACATAGGTATTCAAAGGGTAAGGGGTAAATAAAAAATGATATAATCCACCAAAATAAGGACTTTTTGATCTTTGTTTTTGAGTATTTTTCATTTGCATTCACTTTGTAAATTAATTGCGGCAGTCGGATCAACGGGTATATTAAATGTAATCGAAAGGCATTGTGCACTCCCCACTCACGTAAGACAGTAAGCCTTTGTTGGAAGAATGTTGATCCAATATTGAATGTATAGTGATTGCTGAGAGTTCTCACTGAGATGTTCACGGGATTAAAGTCAGTAAACAGGTTGACATTTAGTTATCACGGAATGTATGATACGCGTCCTTGTAATTTGAGCACATAGACCTATATATATGTATATATTATTAGCTCCTATTTAAGTGACTGTCGTTTTTCAATGCTACGGTAATCATTTGAAAAGGAAGGCATGACAAAAATAAAATACCAGGTGATTGCCTAAAATGTTCATCCAATTCAGCTGTTTATGAATAATTCTACCTATAACATGTACAGTATAACCATGATAATGTCGATTTAAATTCAGCTATATATATATACATTTATGTCTGATTTTTGTAGTAGAAGTATTGAAGAAGAATGACATTGAGCAGACGTGTGCTCATTGTAACCAAGGATACTAGAACATGTATGTTCTAGTATCCTTGTTGTAACCTTATCACCCCAAGCTATGAATATATGTACTGTTTATTATCATGGTCAGGGCAGATGTAGATTATGTGGGAATTAAACAGATCACCAGACCTGGCGGAACTAAGATTAGTTGAGCTATCACTATAGTCGACTCTCAGATCAACTTACCTTTTGCAAGGTTTCCATCTTGTCGATCTCTTTCGCTAGATAAGATTGTTTATATATTTATTTCTATGAGAGGCATATGAATGTGGCACTAGTGTGCTGAGTAATTCTGTATTCAACACGTTTCGCCGCCGCCGTTACCATTTTTAAATAACAAGATTTATAGTAACATTTTTTAGGCCTCAGCCAAATTTTGGCGGATGCTTTTTGTCGTCATTGTCCGTTCGCCCGTCTGTCCACCACTTCTAGCACTAGCTTGTTTCATGTCACTGGAAATCATCCGAATGTACATTAAAATTTATATACAGGTTAATTATGAGTAAGCCTTTATTGAGTTCACTTTTGACCTTTCTGTTCCCTCTATGACCTTAACTTTTTTCAGATCGACAAATTTTTTATAGTTAACGCTATTCACTCAACAATTTTCAATTTATCACTCCAAATTTATACAATTTACTGTATCTATTTCAACAATGGCTCGGATAAGTTCGAAAATGGTTCGCGCATCAGCCAATGAGGTCACGGCGGCCAAAATGGTCGACTATTGGCAATTATGTTTTAATATGAGTAATATCTAGAAATAACCGTGCCAGATAGAAAACCGTGCCAGATAGCTAGACCATTACTAGAACAAAATCTGCGGTTTCAGGGAGGGATATGTCCTGAAAGATGTAAACTTGATTAAATTCCAAATGGCCGATTTGAGTCCATTATTGACTTTAATATGCATAATATCTGTAAATGTGTCTAACATTATACTAATTTGAAATAAATGGTCATGAGATATATTACAGTGGAGTCAAAAATGTTATAGTTATAGTTAAAAATTGTTTCCAAATTATTCCCTTGTCAACAATGATTGGAGGCTCAGAGACCTAATTCCGTCACCGACGGGCCTCGTTCAATATACATTGACAATACATGGCTTTTTGTCGGTTACATTTAATCTGGATATCATCAGCTCCTTGGCAACCAACATACTTTAGTGCACTCATTAGTGGCTTTTAGAAAAAAATGTTATTAAGTGCGATATTTTCTAAATTGTGTAGATGTGTTTTAGGGAATTATTAATTTGTAGTGAATAATATGATCGCCGGCTGAATTTATTTCGTTGTTTTAGGGAACAGTCAATGGGTTGAAATACTTTTGCTTCTAACATGTATACTAATCTTAATAGCTTTAGTATACAGTCATAATGCATCAAATGTCATGCAATAAATATATTGCTTGACATACACCAATATGACTATCAGATCCAGCAAGTGCAACTAAAGTATTACAATTAAAATAATTGATCCAGAAATAGTGCATACTCAATGACAGCAATCAAGGTGAAGTATGCCATCTATTCTGCTCTGCATAGTAAAAAGGCAGTATCTGCTTACTTGTAAAGTAAGCAGATACTGCGTTTGCACGACAGTATTAGACCGTAATAACAGATTCTGTGTGCGATTGGAGTCTGTAATCACTGTCTTTCGTAAAGTTGTGCCCCAAGAATACGGTGCGCGGACGATCAATTGTGCAATGAGTTAATGCGTCATTGTTTGATCGATGAGTTTTATTTATATTGACAGATTTACATCTGATTGGAATAATGCCCTAATGTGGAGGGTTTAAACGCCAGTCTCTAGAGGTGAATTTATCATTTGAATAGGGCCACCCTCACATTTTCATGAAATTGTTGAGCTCAGAGAACACTGACTGCCAGCTTACAGCTTTTGCTATGCTGTCCATCTCTGATGCTAGCCCATGTGATTGCCTCAAACTCGGACTAGATATCCAGAAGGGCACATCGGTATATTTTTTTCAACTGAAGATTTAAATAAAAGCTCAATTTGTATTTGAGCTCTAAATATTTTTCTACCATATAATCATATTAATAGCGTATTAGTGAGAAAACAGTACAGCAATTAGAAGCGATTAATTAGTACACTATCCAGTGCCCAGTTTTGTACACGTACGCATATATAGTATAATCTGGGTGTTGTTGCCTCCCAGCTGTGTTTACATAAGGTCGTCAAACATGTCACTGATAGTACTACAACAAGGAGACAACACAAGGACAAGGGCTATATACACTTCACTGTGAATCACAAGTGTGAAACTAACTCCAGAAAATAACGTTGGCCAAGCACTCTTTCAATATTTGTCCAACGTCAGAGACGTTGGACAAATATTGAAACAGCGCTGGGCGTCGTTTGTTTTCCGAGAGATGTGTGAAAGTGTCATCTGCACAGGACTGACCTATTGCACCCCGTAAATCAATGGCTTCTTCGTGAAAGTATTTTCAGGTGGACACGTTTCAAGTCCTATGCATGTGTATATTATTTACATTGGCCATAGACGTATTACCTCCTGAATAATTTCTTAAAGGTTCAGATACTTTACATCCGAAGCGGATATTAACTCCCAAGGTGTGTCGGTGTGATTTCTTCATCGAGACAAGTATGAATAATTATATATATCGAGTCCCCGATGTTATCGAGATGCTAATGGTATTTGGCATTGTTTTCCCGCGCCTGCAAAATTGGTCGATGTCATCAGCACATTTGTAGCAATTATGCTTCACATGATACAGTATCATTCAACACTTCATTGATCAATTTAGGTGATTTTGTCACATATATGTTTGAGGAAATGCCTATATTTGGCACCAACCCGAAAGAGTGGGTGTGTTTTATATTTGCGGCACGATCTCTTCTTAACCCTTGTCCTGCTATGCCCGTATATATACGGGGTTAAGGATGTTCTAGATCAATACAAATATCACTTAATTTTGATAAAATAGTTTTTAGTAGATGCTTAGTTGATCCAATAATTTAATTTTAGACATGTCTATTTTTCATAAATAGTAATATTTTTCGTCATTTGAAGCTGGAAATTGCGTTAGCAATTCCAGCTTCAAATGACGAAAAATACAATTGAAGCAATTCAGCAGGACATGGGTTAGCCATCATTTTTACACTATAATTATATGATAGAGAAAATCTGGAACATTTGTGATCCGTTTTTGGTGGATTACGAATGTTATGGATAAAATCCACTATTCTCTAGCTAGTCGGTTTTTTTGAAACCCTATTCCACTCACTATCGGTCCTCCGCACCCTGGTCTGTAGGGTATTTCAAGATCTAAGGCGTTCGGCTCACATACCAGCGCAAAATCAGTACCACCATGCATGGGAATAAGCAACAGCTAAAGAATGACACATTCGCGGCATGGGCGAATGTTACAGTAAAGTGAGGATTTCACAATATGACCCCATTAGAAGTGTTCTAGTTGTGAAATTTAGGGAAAATAAAAACAATTAATACAACTAATAAAGCACGTGACATTTTAAGTATCGACACGTCGTCTTCCCTACAACAGGACTAGACTCCTTTCCGGTGTACGACCAAGGGAGGAGCCTAGTTGCCGAAGAGAATATATTAAACACGAACCATTTCATATTATAGTATTCCGGGCTTCATTTGTGTGTAAACACGGTTAACTCCACAAACAAGTTTTCAACAAGGATTTCACTGTAAGTGTTGTTTTATATGGATTGGTGATTGTGGCATAGATGATATAGTTGTGTTCGTTCCCCGTGAAACGTCAACCTAAAATTCTGCCGTGCAGTTACTGCCCGTTTGACTTCGCAGAGCAGAATTGAGCTGTATTAATTATTAGCATCTTCGTATTGTAAAAGTAAGTAAAAGTCGTTCATTTCGAAGTATACACACTTGTAGAAAAAAGTACAGAAACATAGCTGAAGTCAATAGAGCATTGCTTCTCGTGGTGAATATTCCCGAATGAAATAGTTATATATATGCAGTTCATTTTCTGGATACTAAATATACCGTTTTTTTTAAATCCATCATTTCTAGTAAGTACAACAGTGACTGTACTTATGTTCAGCCTCTGTAAAATGATGTTTTTGCGTCACGGAACTGGGAGATTTTATTTGAGCTCCCACCATATCTTGATTCTTATCAAAAGAAGTCATTTATTGTATCAGTGAATGGTATGCTACAGAAAAAAAGCTACACGTGCATCATGTATTATTAATTGGGTGAGATATATCGTCATTGCATGCTTCTTTTCTTGCTCACTTATTTCTGATAATTTCGCAGTTATTCTAATTGACCTTCGCAATTGGCATATATACTTATTCCTGCTTGTTGACGCCAATCATGTTAACTACTAGACAAAGGCTGCAATTATTCCACCTAAGTATTGACTTGAACTGTTCTACAAGATTTAAGATGATAATAGTGCGCATTTGTTAAAGCTGTCATATATACATGATATACAACTCGTAGCTGTGATGCTGTAAATATATCGATGTGGTACATTAGAATTTCACGAATTTCCTATATAATATTTTTGAAACCTTTCCGATTTTTGCGCGGTTTTCTGCATCTAAATAAAATTGACTGCTCTTTCATTTTGAAATTAATTTTCAATTGAAACACGGGGAGATTTTTTCAGCATGCCCGATACTCATCGTTGCGTGTCCAGAGGTCGCGAGCCGTTGATAACTACATACGGTAAATGTGTAGTATTACCACAACCACTTGACCTTAAACTGCTACATTCACATGTCAATCTGAATAGAAATGTATGTAGCACCGCGGTTTGCCGGTAATCATGATACGTTCCCCCAATGCTGGTCTAATTTTGGGCCACGGCGTAGACGCTGGACCAACATTAGACCAGCAATGGGCCAACATATCGTGTCTGCTGGTTTTGTTAAAATTATATCGTTATGTTTGAATAGATGAAATAAGAGTTTAATCGCCAAGAGCGACACTAGTAATTTTCATCCACTGATAGTTATTCGGCGCTTTGATTTATCCCGATGGCCAGGCGATTGAAAATAATTCCAATTCACAGAAAAGAAAAACTATGTGATAGAGCATCACAAGTTATTCTATGTCAACAAATGGAATTCTTGCTCATGAATGTATGTGAAGTTATGTCTCGTTTCCGAGACTCACAACTTCAAGCGGGAGAACATGATTCACTTCAATATATTTTTTGTTAAGAAATTTTTTTGCTATGCTATGTGGAATAAAAAATAAATGCTGTGATATGCATCTCTCTTTGAAGTACATTTATGACGGTCAAAATACTGAATGTCTTGCCAGGTTACTTTATAATTAATTAAAATTTTCAGTTTGGGATTTTAGATTCTATTGACTTCAGTTAAATACATTCGACAATTTGGATTAAGCTAATTTTTATTCACTATTAGTTTGATTGAGTAGAAAGTTGTGTTACTAAAGCGAAAATGAGTGAGCCATACCATCATATTCAGCCTCATCTTTTGGTAGCTCGATTGTGAACCTCAGAAGTGAAAAAATGGATGTACTATCGGATTTTTTGGAATTTTTTCCACATGATCAATGCATCAAAACCGTATGAAATATCATATAGTTTCTTTTTTGCAAAATAAGCTATTTTTACTGCAGTATAATATGCAGTAGTTTTATTCAGCACAATTTGATTTAAGGTGCTTAATCCCCAATGTAGTTTTAGTCATGCTCAGATGATTTTTAAAACGTCTAAAGTTGCCTGAGGCCTAAAAAAGTCGGATTAATTTGTTTTTATTATTATTATTTTTTATACTAAAATATTTTATTAAAAATACAATCTATCACTGACTGTTTCTGTTCCTGATCAGTGTAGGATGTATATGTGACCACTGTGGTTGAAACAAGTGTTGGGCTTAAGTCCCTTTAAGTGACAACGGAATAAAAATGATATTTCGTATGGATTGTGATCATTTACCGGGGGGGGGGGGGGGCAGTGTTTGCATCTTGTATAAAATTAGCAGTTTTTAATACCATGGTGGTAACTGATCAACAATCCAATTTTGGTTGCTCTCTTATTCATGCCGTATATGCATGTGCGCGCGATTATAGCCCAAAGCATCACCATTCATTCATCTACCCTTCTTCTGCTAGATCCGAATATATACGGTATAATGAAAGTCCGAAAGCAAAGAAAAACACTGGAATTGTTAAAAGTGTGTGGTAGATACCAAAGTAATGCAATCCTGCAATTTGGGAGATGTCCATTTTGCATACATAGACATATTATGTGTCATTTGAAGCTGGAAATTGCGTTATCAATTGCTGCTTCAAATGACGAGAAATATTGACTGAGTACATAGGACGACAGGATAATGGATTCATTTTTAATGAGCACGACCGTACGAGTTCTTGACAAGCATCATAAGCTATAATTTGTCATGCTAATACGATTATAAAATCAATACACCAACAGTGATGATAGCACGCGGATGATGTGGTGGAGTCATGTGCGATGATGATGCCTTTTAATTGTCCCGGTAAACGTTTTATACAATATATTTTACGTTGTACTTCGTTGTGTTTGTTTAGTGTTGCCACACATTGAAGTGGGTGAAAGTTTAATATGTTCACTTCTAAGTATTAGTCATTTCTTCATAGTTTGTAAATCACATTGTTATGTAGATTATTATAGCAAGAAAACGAGGCTGTCATTTAATTTATTCTAGTCGTTAATAAGGAATAATCTGACAAGAGGTCACGCTGATCTAAATATGTAAATATGCATATATACAGTTTTTCATGATTGTGTCATTTGAATTCCGTTCTATGTTCTACAAATGACTGAATAGATGAAGATTCTACTCGCTCATTTTGTCCCACGAAATGGGGAAATTCCCACAAAACACTGTATGTTCACCCATAGTGTATTACTGAACCCTGCTCTAAGGCATGGGGTGTGCATTGCTCGCCTATGTTGATGTATCCGTGTAGGGTATAATCCCGACACCAGACTCCCTGTTATGCCAGGGTTACAAACGTTAGCACAACAGTGCATCAGCGTCGGGTAAATGTTTAGTGTCTTTTAGTTTCAACGGTTTCGTTTAATAATTTTAGTGTGTAATTTTCATCTGATTGTTTCCATGCCAACGTAATTAACTCTTTTTTAAGTAACATTTTCTTGTATATCATGTCTACTAGTATTTGTATAGGCCTACATAGACGGTATAACGAGTAATTATATTATATAGCTATTTGCCGGCCCACATATTTCTGTTTGATTAGCATGTGGCCTTCAGAATACTGCGTCTGTGGAGACGACTGACTGAGCAATGATTCTGTTTGTAATTAAATTCATATCTTGAGATATCCTGTATCATTAATCTGTCAAACCCACACGCTATATGTTATGGTCCGCTTCAGTCCGCGTGTCACATTTTACAATCCGATTCCTTTCGAATGACAGTGCGCACCCTTGGATATGAAAGGGTGTATCTGCCACTTTGTAAATTGGCAGATACACCCTTTCATATTCAAGGGTAAGAAATGTCTGTGGATGACAATCAGAGAATTGTGCGTTTTGTTTTGTTTGCTTGTTTAACTTATTGTAGAAATCAGTTTTTGGTGCAATTTTTTTTAACATTTTATATTTATTGAATACAATAGTAGTGCAGACCCCACTAAGGAGCCAACTTTGGCTTCTTTAATAGTGGTATCTACACTATTACTACTAGTATAATCCGTCACAAGAAGCACATACACTGATTACTCATCTGACATAATGAACCTGATTATTATGTAAAATCTGCTCGTCTGGTATATTGCATTTGGTTATTTTTTTTCATTGATTCATGTATTAACCTTCAAAAGAAGAAAACATACAGTGAATACAACACTATATTTATAAAACCCATAGCACGTATAATTTAGTTTAGAAGTATTATGTTTTGTGGATCGTTATTTCCTAAAAGTAGACGTACACTGCCAGTCAAACCATTTTGTACGGCACTTCCTTTCGTAAAATTATTCTTGACGACTCGCGAATAGGAGTCAGCAGAAATATATTTCAAAAAGGGCCGATGTACTTTTCACATGTCAGCTTGACCCTAGAATATATTTATTATTATATAATGAGGACATTTTTATTCACATTGAGCTGGGGATTGTAGCAGCAATTCACATATCTAGGTGAATAAAAATACCTGGGTGGTAAAATTTATCATATTTATATTTCACCCTTTAAGCCCTCACGATGCATTAAAGCTTCATTGTTTATTGCTCCTATAACTAAGGGTTTTAGAACGAAAATTTCCATGGAACTGGTTTACCAATACAGTGTATATGGCAATTTTTTGTAATTTTCATACCACATCAAATCATCTTTATCCACTACAAGTCGAGAATTGTAACAGCAATTCGCGGCTTGTAGTGGATGAAGATGACAATGGTAAATTCAGGCTTGAAAGGGTTAAAGTTCAATTAACACACGCCTAAAAGTGAAGAATTTGGCCTTTTGTAACAAACAGACTTGTATTCCATGCAGCTAATCCTGCCAGTCCCGAGACATGGTGCAGCTCTAAAGTAGCAGGATCTCACAGATGTTGTTATATTAGCCATCGGTGTGTCTGGCTGTTTACCAGACGGCAGAGCTTTTGATATTGACCAGCATGAACAGTGACCGTCGGGGTTTAACCCTTTCAGCGCGGGGCCGTCTTTACACGTCAGAATCTGACGTCTGTAGACGTCAGATTCTGAAGTATAAAGACGATCCCCGCGCTGAAAAAAATTAAATAAGTCTAATGACCGTAGACTAAGACCCGTACCAAGGTATTCAAATGAAGCAGAAAGATCTAACTAAAACATTTATGATGATTTCAAAAAACAAACTTTTTCCATGATTTAAGCAGAAATATTTCAGGGTTGAGAGAGTTTAAGACACGTGCAATTGATCAGTGTGGATAATCTGATTTGGATGGATCTATGGGTGCTGTTGTTTACGTGCGCCGCTCAATCTGCTACCAGACAATTACCCCTGCAGGTACAAGACGGTCAATGTTGTTTTAATGTTGGTCCAACGTCTTCGATGGTGGACCGACGTTAAAACAACATTGATTCAATGTCTTGTGTCTGCTGAGTATTCAGCCGCCGCCAACGTGAGCTGATCAACGCACCTGAACCCCAATTTGTCTGATAGACACATCATTATCAATTCATCGCCGGGATTCACGCTTCATTTGCGTCGGCTGTAACGTTACGTCACTTAGTTAGGTTAATAACTGATACACAAAACATTTGTATAACATTTGTACAACGTCGGCCAAACGTCTGCGACGCTGGTCCAGCATTGTACAAATGTTATGCAAATGTTTTGTGTTTGCTGGATACTGACAATGAACTATACTATACGTTCTACTCGTCGCTTATAATGTAATTGGCATCGCGTGTGTTAGACAATGTGTCTGTCCTTGATCTGTATAAAAGATCATCACCTATAATCCTTGATCAATAATGATATCACAATAATAATTGTGATACGATTCCGAAATGGTAACTAGATCACCGATATTTTTCTCCCATTCACTTTTATAAAGCGAAGATTTCTATTATTTTCAACAAATTATGGCTTTTTACTAGCCATGAAAACAAGACTATTACGCGGCCGGAGCTGCTTACTTGGGCCACTAAATGGTCTTGTTTTGAGGAAAGCTTTTAACCAATTGAAATATTTGTTAACTTTCTATCGCAGCCTTCTTCGTTCCACAAATCTACTTTAACACTGTTCGAGAAATACTACATCACATTGCATCGTTTTACAATATTTTCTGTAACTATCTTTGATAGTTTGATGTTTTGTATTTACCCCAATTTTTTTTTTCATATCGTGGGATGCTCCTACTAGAAATGTATAGTTTTATGAAATTTACATCCACATCAGGTTCAAGGTCGCTGTAGCAAGATAATCTATTGTTGGTCGAATACCCATAATCACATTTAACATACAGGTTATAAAATGTCCGAGTTTCCCAATCTGTGCCATCATTTTCTCTAGATACTGTTCCTATGTTGAAATGTCAAATTCTCGATTTGTCGAGAGACCCTTTTACTAATGACTAAAATTGTCCAGATAATTGCCTCGTACTTATCATCGCTCGGTGCATGAATGAATATCCATAAAGATTCAATGCCTACAAATGTGAATTCTATCGGCAGCCCGTCTTAACTATGAATGCTCATTTCTGAGTTTTTGCAGTCGGCTTTGTTTTTTCTTCTCTCCTCAGCTTTATTATGCGCCGCACTGCCGCATGCCGCATGGTTTGTCTCTGATAATCCCCTTTCAGTTGAAATACCCATCACACGTGAAGGAAGGACTCCGTCGCGTATCCACGTCAAGTTTTTCGTTTTCTACCCAAGCGAACACGGAATACTGTCTCGGCGTTTGATCAATATTGGTCCAGCGTCGCAGACGCTGGACCAACATTGATCAAACACCGTGCAGCGTCTGTCGAGTCCACATAAACTGGAAACAGAGTGGCAGGGCAAAACAAAGCAGACTAGTAGTTTTTAGGGGGCCATTGGCATTTACAGCTGTCTCCATTCAGAGGGTTTAGTCCAAAAAGGTGGATCCAAGCCTGGCGTTGGGACAGTGCCGGCTCAACGCTTGGCCAGTGTTTCTGGCATTCATCCAGCGTTCACCCAGCTTTTCCATTCTCTCTGGAATGAATGTCTCGCGTAACAGCTGATTCTGGGGGGGAGAGGAGGTGCATGTTGGTCTAGGTGATCACGTTAATGGCGACACCTTATACCACTTCACTCTGCAGAAATTGACGCTGTTTTTTAAGACAATGGACATCGCATGTAAGATGTTGATCGCCCTGTAACAAATCGCCCTATACAGCAGCAGCGTGACGGATCATAGAGAAATACGCTGTCAAATAAGGGGTTAGTCAAATAAGGCTTTATTTATTATATTATCAGAATATGGCGAGATAAATAGCCCTTTCTCCATAGGTAATACCCTAAGAGTCTAGAAAACTGTTATAGACTCTTTGATAATACCATGCAGAGCTCTAGAAACTATCAGGATCATATTTGTCTTTATTCTGAGAAAGACAGTACTATAAACGTTACTTAAAAAATGTTTAGCTTCAAACTAATCGCTATGAGTTAAAGGAATATATATGCTGACTATAACAAAAACATCTCTCCACGACGGAGTTTCTTTTCTATATCGCTATCGCTCAGATTGCACCAGTGTGACGTTGCCCAGCTTAGCGTCTCATGCACATTTTTCGCACAAAAAAACGCTTGTACCGCCTGAAGGGAATCAATGAAATGAAGGGAGTCGTCTTTTAAACCTGCACGCATTTACCACGTTCAGTCCACAGATGTCCGTCCGTCCGTCTGTCTGTCTGTCTGTCTGTCTATATTTTGAAGTCTGTGTATCTGCGGCTTATTTTGTCAGTTATTGACTCCTCACCTCGGGAGGCGCCTCTCGCTTCATTTAATCCAGATTTGTGGACAAAGCCAGCCCGGAGCACCACTCGTGATCCTGTTTCCAGACCCACGATCAGCTCCGGCCAACGGCTGCCAGCAGAGAAAAGACGCTGACCCGTGATGATTCAATGTTGGGCCACCGTCTGCGACGGTGGCCCAACATTGAATCATCACCGGCTCAATGTCTCGCGTTTGCGGCGAGGGCTGCACGCTATCAATTTAGCTACATTCTGATGTTTGTTAATATGAGAGAAATGATTTCAGTGTCTCAGACATGTGTCTCAGACATGAAAAATAAGCATGCTGCACTATTGCTGCACTATTATTATATGATGAATATAAAATGCAACGATGGATATCCGATGAAGAAATGTTGATAAAGTTTCATGCATTTACATCCATACATTTCACCGAAAAAAATGGTTTGAACCATTATATTTTTCGCTTAGAATAGTTGACGACTATATATTTTCGGGGGCTATTCTAATGCCACGGACAGATTTACAATGCATGCTCATTTTAATTTAATCCAATTAGATGTTAAAACTGAAACCAATCGATCTGCCTCTGGAAATAGAACAAAGAAACCAACAACATTATCTATGTGCAAATTTAGCTGAGGATTTCTCACTCTCAATGTCTTTTTTGTCTGCAGTATATAAAAATGACACCCGCTGCATAGCAGCTTCAATTACGAAGCAATATAAATATGCACACCAAGAAGTGCCGCGCATTTTTGTTCTGAAAAACTGTGCCTGAAAGACAAATTTCGTGGCCGGTACCTGACGTTCTTCCAATGCTGTTTTAATGTTCGGCCGGTCCAGGTAGCGTAGACGGTGGTCCAACACTAAACCAGCATAGACGACAACTTGATGAAGGTCTTGCGGGGTTTGCATTACTTAAGCGACTGTCAATTTAATGTCCAGCCCTTGTGCCTGGTGTAAATTAGTATTTTATCCCTTACATGTGTCTGAAGGATTATTACAGAGAGGCGACACGGGTACTGTATTTCTATTTTTGAAGCCCTTACGTCTGTATGGTTATACAGACAGAGATACTGTTTTTCTATTGTATATTAGAATTCCACCACTTGTGCCCGAAAAGAGATGGACCAACTCTTCTTTATTGTAAATTATAATTCTTTTCCTTGTATCTGAGGTGTTAGTACCCTCGGATACTTTGTTTCCATTGTAAATTAGAAGTCTGTTCCTTGCTATACTGTGTTTCCATAGCAAATTAGAAGGCTCTCCCTTGTGTCTGAGGGAATACAAAAAAACTGAACTGTGTTTGCGTTGTAAATTAGAAGTCTACCCCCTTGTGCCTGAAAGGTTAATACAGAGAAAGATACTGTATTTGCCAGGGACAGAATTGACAGACACTGCTAGGATTTGTACGTGAGTGGTTTACTGTGCCAGCTTGGCAAATACCACACATTGACCCAGTGTCGGTGCAACGTCGTAGACGTTGGTTCAACATCATACCAACAGTGGCTTACTGTATCTTGCTCGCTGCTGCTCGCCTGATTTCACACGGGACACGCGATCTCATAAAGCAAAAATCACCTAGCTCCCCACTCGGCCCACCTTCATTCTGGACCGCCCTCAGGCCGAGCAGCCGGCCGCGCCCACGCTTAGTTCAGGTGGTGGTGGTGGTGGTGACAGGAACGCGATATATAGTGGATTCCATAAGGAATATTTGACATTCGGCAAATTTGTGAGTACCGTGGGCCAATCCTGAGCGATAATACATCGTCAGCTCTGCTCTGCAAAGCCAACATGCAGTATCTGCTTACTTGTAGAGTAAGCAGATACTGCTTTTTGGCTTTGCACGTCGGAGCCGCAGTCCTATTCTGTAACCCTTCAAGTGCTAAGCCCGAGTATAATCGTGTTCACTCTATTTAATATCTCATAGTTCTGAACTTGAATTACGTCTCATAACTGTAACATTTGAAGAAAAAACTGGCCCTCAATTTGACAGGTCTGAATAATTTTCAGCCACTTGAAGCTGTGTATCGCTAGAAATCAGGTAAAGTTATATTACGGTCAGGGGCTGGTACATAAAATGTACATAACACGCTTGACTGTAATGTCATAAGCATACATGACACTTTTTTTAAGCTCATCGGGACGCAACAGGTCAAATTCATTAACTAGAGGCCACCTCCAGACGCATGGGGATGAAATTCTCTGCAAATGTGATCCATGTTGGATTAATGTTGGGCCAGCGTCTCAGACGCTGGCCTAACATTAATCCAACATGGAATGAACGCCCTTTTCTGCCGGGTTATTATCATCTGATGGTTTAGTTGATAGCTCATTGCCTGCCTCGCCGGCATGAATATATGAATAACACGGGCCGCCTCCATTGTCTTTATCTGATCATAATAGGGTTTGACTGTCGGAGCCAGATTTGGTGACCGGTGGGACTGAGCGGAGATGACTGACGGGAGACTCATTTTCTGATTCGGCACAATCTGATTACCATAATCTCAAGGTCTAAAGGCCTTCAACTGCCACTCATAATGCTTATAATGGCTCGATGACATTAAGATGAAATTTCGAGGTCATTTAGTTATAACGCAAGATTCCCACATTGGAACTGTATTTGGTTGGATCTTGTATTTGTCACAGCTAACCCTGGGCAGTCATCTACTATTATATAGATGCTGCATTCTGTGACGGTTCATTCAGTTTCGTCGTGGACCCCCTGATAATAAGTTTGAACCTCCGGTGGTCGTATATTTTTTGTCATGGTGGTTGTTTGAACCAATGTTAGTTAATGTTGGTCCACCGTCTAGGGCACAGTGCCGGTCTTGAACCAACATTGGATGAATGTATCGTGTTTGTTGGGCAATCGACGACAAGGGTAAAGCATTTCTTCGGAATTTCTCCCGTCACGACCTTGTCATAAAATAATTCTTCAATTGCGTAAAGCACTGAAAAATGATACCCGAAAAATTTGATTTAAATTCCATAAAAATGATAATGCAAGCTTAAAATAACAGAAGATGTTCGTATTTTAATTATTTACCGGAACACAATTTTTATATAGTTTCTATTTTTTCACATTTATCTGTAGATAGTGGTTATTTAATGTCCCTGAGCAACCACACCAAGTTGTCCCAGCGTTGGCTGAGCGTCTTAGACCCGCTTGGCAGAATGCAGCCAATCTATAATAACACTTGTCCTTCTACGCCCGTATATATTTATCAATGTTTTCAAACATGTTCCAAAGTAAATACAAAAGTTAAATTGATAATATAGTTTGTTAACACGGGCTGTCTCAATCTCTCAATTGATCAAATAATTCACACATGGGAGATCACTATTTTGAATAATTAAAAATATTTTTTGTCATCTGGATCTGGACATAGCGTTCGGAAATGGCGTTTCCAGCTTCGAATCATTGACAAACACTATGCCAGTCAGCAGGTGAAGGGTGACTACATTATTTTCTTGTAGAGCTATACGGCTTCAATCTGCTGGAACTGGTATTGAGAAGAATCTGAAGATAAAACGTGAACGCCGGAGGAGGCCGAGCCAGTACACATACATTTATCACATACTCTGTTGCCGTCGACTTCAAACGAGTGTACATGTATCATGTATCTGATTTATCTGATTATGTTGAAGTAGTACCAGAGATAAATTGGCAAATGGAAATTCATTTACTTTCACTTTAAGTGTCTCGCGCCCGTCAGTTTGAAAGAAACAAAAATGTTTCTTCCCCATCCACGTGTGAAAGTCAGTATTGTGGGGAGCCTCCGTGACCGAGAGGTAACGTGCTCGGCCTCGGACCGCCAGGGCTCGAGTTTAGAATCCTATGTCTGGAAGACAGTTTCATCTTAATCCTCTCACCATCCTCAGGAGGTTCTCCTGGCCCAGTTTAGCCTATATGTGCACAAAGGTGGTCTAAAGCCCGATTCATTTCATTTCATTTATCACGCGCCCGCGATCCACAACTTCAAGTGAATGTAAATTATCAACATACTGTATGTGGGATGGTCAGTTGTTACATGTAAGCTCTGATTAGTAATATATGAAAATCATAATGATATTAAAAAGTTTGCATAGCGCGCATACATGCATATCTGTTCCAAGACCGATTTATGCGCTGTACATAATAAATAGACGTCTCATGGCTCGAAATTGGCCCCGTCCGATCTTCCGAGACGACCAAGAATATGAGAAGAAGAAGTCTCATTCAAAAGGAAATTTAAAGAGGTGTTTTGTTATATGGGAATGTGTAGGATATGTTGAAATCATAGCTTAGAATGTTCTTTGTTTTTTAACTTATAATTCGAGACCTCTAAGGGCCGCAGCTAATATCAAAGGCTGACCCAATTTGGTAAAGGTGTCATATTTTTTGGGGTGGGGGGGGGGGGCTGACATCACATCAGCTGATACGAGGAATATTATAATTAAAATAGGTTCAGTATCACTGGAACAACATGGTTTTACATAGGTCTTAGAGCTGCTGTCTTGGTACGCATTCATAAACTTTGTTATTTGTTATACAACTTCAAGATCATTTACCATGTTTACTTTCATAATAAAGATAAATTGGGCTAATCTAAAAAAAACTGGGAAAAATTGTACATCTATCTTTTATTACAGTTTCACTTGTTTCCGCTAAACACGAGCATTCCATGAGGAAATTCTGCATCTCATCATTGATTTTTTATAATGATTATTATTTTTTAAATAATTGTTGCTATAGTAGATACACGTCTTCCACAAAACCTAGAGGGTTTCAATAGTGATCACTTATTGTCCTCGACACGGGGAATGTCATCCCACATTATTATGTGTTATCCCTTACAACGCTGGAGGATTTTTCTATAAAACTTGAAAACTAAAGGATTTTTTTTCCATTTGAAATCCTCACAAATGTCTTAGTCACATGCACCTCTATCCGATTCATTTAAATACTTAGGTTATTGATCTACGGCAACTATACATATTTTGCTTTTCATCGCGGGGACCGTATTTATTCGTCAGAATCTATAAATACGGTTCCCGCGCTGAAAGGGGTAATATAATGTAGGAGTAATTACATTGAAGTGTAATTAGTCTGTAGCACAGTCCACGCTCGCATCCCATCTGTCCTACAACTATAAAACCCCACGCAGTGTAACTGGACACTATTAGGGCGGAATCTAAAACTACGTCTGACCTTCAATAGATCCGAGTGGATTTCTATTGACAACAATGCTTTATATCAGGTTTAATGCCCTATCTGGTCGTGTCACACTGATTGAAGTAAACAAGATGTGGGCTTTATCCGCTCTAGAACTAAATATCTGCGTCACAGTTTTAGTGTGGGCTTTTTGACGACGAGACATTGATTGAAAGCAAGTTCAGACGCCGACCTGGAATGGAAAAAAAAACATTTGTAAGACAGTATTTCTAAATATGGGGTAGTTTTCAGTAATTTAAAGCTTCTATTTTTGGTTGAAAATGTCAAGGAGTGGATAATAATTCAACCATAGTTTATTGACCTTTTTCAATTAGGAGTAGATAATAGTCATGATAGTCTGAACAACATAAATTGGCCTCCAGCATATGCAGTTAGAATCTACATAATAGAGTGCATATGTGCATTAGCGACGCGGCAAGTAAAAACTGTTTTACATTCAACAATTGACTCTTTTGAGATTTACAAGCAGATAAACGGGTTCGACCTATCGAACACCTGTGACGAGACGGAAAAACAACACATACATGTACAGAGCCTATCTGATATGTAGAATGGAGAAAAATAGACTGATAACAAAATTAATTAATGTATTTTTCAATTATAGGGATAAAGAGTGAAGTTAATTATTCTCGTTGTTTCTCACATCCAATATTCACTATGTAAAACAACGACATGAAAAAAGTACCTAATTTTGTTTTGATAAATAACAATTTTTAGCTCCCGCCGTCACCGTAGGTGAGCGAAGGGAGCTATGGATTCTACCTCCGTTTTTTTTTGGCCTCTTCTTTTGCCTATAACTTTGTGAGAAAATAAGCTAGGATAACAATTTTTGGTATGTGGGTTACTTCCAGGTGGCTAATGGACGGGTTAAAATATTTTTAATCTGAATTCAATACGCAAGGTTGCAGAGGAGAAAATGATGATGTGACGGCGTTGGGCCGTTGGGCCGTTGGGCCGTTGGGCCGTTGGGCCGTTGGGCCGTCCGTAAACAATTCGTTTCCGGAGCATATCTCTGAAAGTACTTGTCCGATTGTCTTCAAATTTTACACACAACACCCCTAGGGGGTCTAGTTGTGCCTTTTGGGGTATTTGAACTTTGACCTACTTCTGGTTCAGAACTATGACCTATTTAGACGTTTTGACGCGCACTTCGTTTCCGGAGCAGATCTCGAAAAGTACTGGGCCGATGACAGTCATATTGCGCATACATGTTCTCTAAGGTCCCTAGTTGTGCCTTTTCAGGTTTTTGGACCTTGACCTTGAAGTTGACCCAGCACTTTGACCTAATTTATAACATCGGTAAATCCGACTGAAAGATTTTGCGGAATATCATGAAAACCGCTCAAGATAGCTACACCATTACTATAAAACAAATTGTGAGGTTTCAGGAGAGGATGCATCTTGAAAAATTTCAAGTCGATAAAATTAAAAATGGCCGCCTATCGGCCATTATTCACCTCGACAGGCCTGATATTGCGGAATATCATGAAAACCGCTCAAGATAGCTACACCATTAATATGAAATAAATTGTAAGGTTTCAGGAGAGGATGCATCCTGAAAAAATTGAAGTTGAGAAAATTCAAAATGGCCGCCTATCAGCCATTATTCACCTCGACAGGCCTGATATTGTGGAATATCATGAAAACCGCTCAAGATATCTACACCATTACTATAAAACAAATTGTAAGGCTTCAGGAGAGGATGTATTTTGAAAAAAATCATTTTGTCAAAGTTCAAAATGGCCGCCAATCAGCCATTATTCACTTTCACATGGCCGTTATTTGGTAAACCGTGCTAGATGGCTAGACCATTACTGTAAAACGAAATGTGAGATTTCAGATGAGGATGCATCTTGAAAAAAATTGACTTGATCAAATTTAAAATGGCCGCCTTTTCGGCCATTATTCATTTTCACATGGCTGATATTTGGTAAACCGTGCTAGATGGCTAGACCATTACCTGATTACTATAAAACAAAGTGTGAGTTTTTGGAGGAGGATGCACCCTGAAAATTTTAAACTTACGAATTCAAAATGGCCGACAATCAGCATTATTTACCTCGATAGGCCTGATATCAGGTAAACCGTGCTAGATAGCTAGACCATTACTATAAAACAAAATGTGACGTTTCGAGAGAGGATGCCTTTTAAAAACTTTCGACTCAATCGAATTCAAAATGGCCGCCTATCGGCCACTATTTACTTGCACATTGCTGATATTTGGTAAACCGTGTTAGATAGCTGGACCATTACTATAAAACAAAATGTGAGATTACAAGAGAGGATGCATCTTGAAAAAAATTGACTCGATCAAATTCAAAATGGCCGCCTATCGGCCATTATTTACTTTCACATAGCCGGTTTTTAGTAACCGTACTAGATGGCTAGACCATTACTATAAAACAAAATGTGAGATTTCAGGAGAGGATGCATCTTGAAAAATTTTGACTTGATCAAATTCAAAATGGCCTCCTATCGGCCATTATTCACTTTCACATGGGCGATATTTGGTAAACCGTGCTAGATGGCTAGACCATTACTATAGAATGAAATGTGAGATTTCAGCTGAGGATGCATCTTGGAAAATTTTGACTTGATCAAATTCAAAATGGCCGCCTTTAGGCCATTATTCACTTTCACATGGCCGATATTTGGTAAACCGTGCTAGATAGCTAGACGATTACTATAGAATGAAATGTGAGATTTCAGCTGAGGATGCATCTTGAAAAATTCTGACTCGTTCAAATTCAAAATGGCCCCCTATCGGCCATTATTTACTTTCACATGCCCAATATTTTGCAAACTGTGTTAGATGTTAGTCCATTACTATAAAACAAAATTTGCGGTTTCGGGGGAGGATGCACCCTAAGTTTTTGACTAATTTATATCGAATTCAAAATGACTGTAAATCAGCTATTAGTTACCTCGATTGGCCTGATATAGGGTAAACCGTGCCAGATAGGTAGACCATTACTGGGATACTGATTAGGATCATTAATTTCAATGGAGGTTTGCAATCTCTGACAGACTGTCTAGTTCTTATCCCACTCTTAGACTGGGCTTCTTAGACCTAGTTGTCTTGCGTCTTGTTGACCTAGCCTAGGACTACATTAAAAACCCTACACAAAATTGCTTAAATCAAATTCTAATTCGTCGCGGGAGCTCCTGGACTTATGTAGTCTTGTATTATTTGGAAAAATATAAAGAGCATTACTTCGCTGTCGTGGAAGGTGCCTAAAGATACATTGCCTATATTCTAGTAACAAAACCACGTGAGTAAGTTTTCTTAACAACAATGATCTTTTTCTTTAATATAATATTATTGTTTGTGCTATAATATAGACACACCTTCCGCAGCACCTAGAGGGTCAGTCATTCCAAACAGTGATCACTTATTGTCCTCGACGTGGGCAATGTTATCCCGTTGTATATTCACTTTAGATAATTGCGAGCTGTAATTGAGATTGGCGGAGAGAGAAACAACGGTTTTCATTATGGATGTGGGAGGCAGGAGGACGTTGACCGTCGACAATTAAAACCTGAAATATAGTCTGGATACGTTGGTGATCTAGATTCCGTCCTGGATTGGAAATTTCATTTCTGTCCATGCAGCTAATACTATTGTGAAGACAAGTCGTCGCTTAGTGCTAAATGTATAATAAATAATGTTGCACTAATGTTGCTTAAATTTTGTGCAGAGTATACAGGCGTTGTTTTGAAACAATCGTTTTGTCAGACAGCTGTATTGTTAACCCTCAACAATATTTTAGAGCTGGGCCAACGTCTCCATCATCGAAACTGCGTTGATCATTTATATGATAGCCTGGTGGTATGTATTTGTCCTTGACCCCCGCCGTGCCAATTGTAATCGAGACTGTTCGCTGTTTTCTATAATCTGGACATACAGCACTGACAGAAGCAATTGATCCCGAAGAAAACAAGTGGTTGTTTTTACACTATGGTACATTATCAGTCTAGTGTCTGTTTATATCCCGGATCATAACAGAACAGCAGATGGACGTGTCAGGGTGACAGCAAAGGGGGGGGGGGGGTGTCGGCTAATACGGGGGAGGGGAGGGAGGGGGGCGTCGTATGAGTTTTAACCTATGGAAAAAAACGCGAACGTAACCGAATAAACTTTTTCATGAAATGATAAAGGCGAATAATTTATTTCTAAAAGGCTGTATTTTTATATTTCATGTATATTGAAGAACGACTACGTATCAATTGAATACCCCATGTATCATCGACACAATTAGTTTTGCTGTCACGTGAAAGTGAACAGATGGATTTTGTTTCTTTTTAACATATTCATTTACGCGCCTGGAAAGGTATTCTTGTTTATTGTTGTCCGCACCGACCCATAAAAATGTGTTTTCTATAAGCTTATAGCTTACGATTATCTTTTGGGAACAATCCATTGAATAAAGGGTGGATGCAATTTTCACTCACAATTATTAGAGTAGACTTTTGAGGTGTCTTTGTCAGAAAGGGGGAGGCAAAAAAGTAGAAAGGTTTTAACAGCCTCTTTATTTAACTCATTACTCAAAAGGTAAACATAATCATACATTCTTCCCTAGCTGTTTGGGGATGCTTTTAATGATTTCCTGTCAAAAACACTTTTTTTTTAATTTGTATAAGCCTAACTGGCATTTTGGCATGTTTTAGTTATTATAATCATGTTGGAGATATTATAGAGTAGAATAATAACAATGCCTAACATATTGCTGACTACCTTTTTATGTTCCAACCATATCGTTGTACTACAGTATTCTGAAGTGTTCAAATGCTAATAATACCCAGTGATCTTTATGGTACATAATTAGTATAACCTTTCTAAGCTCATCACAAATATCACCTGATTACAATTGGTGTGATTTTAATTACAGTAACTTTGGTCCACTCCGTAACCTTTACAACACTGAAATATTTGTTGAAAATGCCACTGAAGGTATTTTTTTAATTTTAAATCACCAGAAATGTCTTAGTTAGCTCTTTTTGCTTTATTTGAATACCTATGTTGCCTGTCTACATCCATTATAAATGATTTATTATTTAAGTGCGGGGACCGACTTTAGACCTATACGCTACCCACCAGAGAAATCTAACAACGTGTCCGGAATGGATGGTGACTTTCTTTATCTATACACTACAATAAGAAATGTGTTCGAGAACCATTTCGCAGTATATATATATAATAGTATCTGTGTGAGAGCATGTGATAACATTAGGCTGTTTAATTCTCGTCTGCTGTCTGCTCTGTCGCCTGTGCCACACTATGGCCTACATAGAAGTGCATAAAATACACTTGTATTAGCCTTTCTGATATTAAACAATAGCAAAAACATGAGTAAATGTATTCTATAGCAGTGCTGATACATTGAAGTAGGTGGATCGTCACAATAAAATTATTCGTGGAGAATAGGTTGTACTGCCCACCCGCATGCGCAGCTGATTAACGTTCTAAAGAATATGTTGCCGTCCGTCAGAAGTAAATATTATGATTCAGTGGAGCGACTGACCTGCTTTGAAACGATTGACCTACTTTAACTTTAATACTGATGGTGAGAACAGCTATGTGTTCTTTCAAGCACTCATAACCCTCGAAAGAGAATAATTGAGAACGATACAAATAAATAATTAAATTTTATACGAAAGTCATTGGCAATCATGACGTAACATGCCTCGACTTCTTCTACGTAGGACGTAGGGAGCTATGTGAAATCGGGGTTCGTTTGACTTGCGAAATATCTCGCCCTTAAAAGGTTTGGTTATTGTTTTGTTTTTAGTGGATTTTGATTAAGTTCAAATATGGTTGACCTTGCTTTGACTAGCATGCAGTTTCTTTGTACGTTTCCTTGCAGTCCACGCCGCCATATGGCGAAGCGGAAAACAATAGCTTCTAATCTGCTGCAATCAACAACAGAACATTGCTGGATTGAGATAGTGGCACCGGCTGGGCTATAAACTCGGGACATTAACCCAATGCTGGGCCAGCGTCGTAGACGGTGGCCCAGCCCAGGGCCAACATTACGTCTCGTAGTTTACGTCTCGTATTTGCCAGCAGGGCTGGATACAATGTTAGACCAGGGGTTGGTCAGACTAAGCTATACGGGGGATTTATGAAAGGTCTGAAAATTTCAATGCATAGCTTGGAGGTATAAAGAAGAAGTACCATAGTTTGTCTCACAGTCAAATTAACTGTGTGAATTAATTTTGTAGATTTTGTATGAAAATACATCTTAAATATAGGTAATGGATGTATTACTACATCACTTCTCAATGTTTGTGAGGTATGTTTCCCTCTGCCCGTCCGTCCGTCCGTCCGTGCAATAAGTTCTGCAACAGAGACATAATCACCATCGTCTCACCTTTTAACCCTTTCAAGCCTGAATTTACCATTGTCATCTTCATCCACTACAAGCCGCGAATCGCTGTCGCAATTCTCGACTTGTAGTCGATGAAGATGATTTGACGTGGTTTAAAAAATAAAGAAAAATACCATGTATTGGTAAACCAGTCCCATGGATATTTTCATTCTAAAACCCTTGGTTGTATGAAAATCAGGTCTGTTTTCAGGAATGTAAAATGATGCTTTAATGCATCGTGAGGGCTTAAAGGGTTAAACCAATAATAGTAGTTTTCTCTTTTGCAAACAAAGGCGCTGGCAACATATTGACCAGGTGTTTTCTACTACAATAACCCACCCTGACTCCACGCTGTTATCTGACAAGTTCAACAAACCTCAGCTCAACCTTGTCGCTAGGTCTGAGGATTTGGCCCAAGTTTGATACACTGCTGTACAAACGTACGTCCACGTGTTACAATTGTCGCTGCGTCTGGCACCATGCATGCGGTGTTCACTCACCAGCTGCACGGGTAACCACACCATGCAGCATGGTGTGGTTAACTGATATAGAACATTACATTAGCAGCGTGTTTGTGATAGCACACAATCTAAGTGATAGTAGCATACATACAGTTTCCCCTGCTCTGAACCAAGGGTTGTGATTTATCCAAATTTTACAAATATCACCGGTTGTTAAATCTATTTTAATGGCCAACCGCTATGGCTCGAAACTCAGACGTACTGGGTTCGATTCAGGTATTTGTCATCGTGTTTGTGTATATACAGTGCAGCAAACTATTGAAAGGCCTGGAATATGCAGTACTGTCTCTAGTACTGTGTACTATAAATAACCTTTGACGTAAGAGTAGGGCATAGTCCCAAGTTCGGGCTTCATTCTGTCGCGATATTGCCATGATTGTACAGAAAGCGACGTATGAAGCAATATTCACTCACGGTATGTATAGTTACCCGGCATCTTTACAAGTGTATATAGGTATTTAGAACACTATGGCAGGTAGTTCACAGAGGGATTGAATTAGGCCCAGATGTGTGCAGGCCGACATCACCGCTACATCCGCAGATGCAGTGTAAAGACTGAGATTTCGCGATTTTTATTTTTGTGAATTTCGTGCCCACAAACTGAGACGGGTGGAGGCTCTGGTGTAGCAAGGGAAAATGTAACTTCTATTTCACTTGAGTGTAGTGATTACCGCTGCCATCTTTCACTAGTTCTTCTCCCGCTCTGGAATTCAAGTCTAAGGAAACAAAATATTTTGTCCCACCCACTCCTAAAGATTCGGTGTTGTGTAGTACACCTTTGATCGAGATGTATATCATTTATCATTCATTCCTTCACTCATTACAGGCTGATACTGGTTAGTCCTTATTCATGTCAATTTGATGATAAAAATGGTTAATGAATGTTATGCAAATAATTGTAGAGATTGTTTCCGCAACAATAAGTGATTTGGCGGTATTTTATAGTTTATTTTACTGTGTATAGCCACTGTCTAGCAGAGCACACATTGAAACAATGCTGTGAAAAAAGCTCGGTTGCTGGTCTAGCAGTCACCCAAAATTAGTCCAGGTCTTATAAGAGTAAGTCAATTTTCAGACAACACAATCTTCAATCCTCTATTGTTTTAATAATTTCCTGGCATCTACGACGTTGGCCCGACATTAAAACAACGTAAGTTGTACATGTCTTTTTCACGAACATACCTGACCAATTACAGGTAACTGGAATCATGCGCTGTCGGCTTTTAGCAGAAATGTACGCATTGGGTCACAGGGCCATGTCTGCGGCAGGGTAGCGGTGTCGGGAGGTGGGCAGACAACAAGTTGAATCCGGTGTGAGCGTGTCTGGATCCCCTTGTGGGATTTGCGTCCGGCGGGGTCCAGTGTTCTCAATGATCCTAGATTGGTTTGCACCGCGGGCGATCCCCGGTGCAGCCTCACGCTCAATCACACCTCTATGCAGGAGCCGCTCTGAGCGGGCGGATATCAATCACACCTCTATGCAGGAGCTTACAGAGTGAGGGGATATCTTCACGCTACAGAGGGTACAGCGAGATGGGTGTTAACTCACAGGAAAGGGAGTACATCATTACGGGTCTATAAGGGAGGCTGCTATAATACGTCTTGTTTATAAAGGCCTACATCTGTCTGAGCTCTAAGAGGCTCCACAATACGCAGCATGGGTTTTATAATCTGTGAATTACTTTGCACAATCATACTCGAGTAATGAGTAGTCTGGGCATGTTAACCATACAGTGACAGACTATGAAGAGCGGTCAGAGGTGAACGCTCTGAAACCACATGGTTAGTTTAATCTTATGATCTGTATTGTTAAAAATTCACCAGGAACTTGATTTTAATCATTTTGTTCTGTTATATGTGTCTGCTATGCCTTATATCTCAGTCTCACATACAAGACACACAGCCCAGACAAAATTGAGGGGTATTGTAATGGTTGTTAGTTATAATACTTTTAGTACCCGTGGTAGCTCATTAGGAAGTTGTACTGAATCACTAGAACAGGAGTTACCGAATTGCAAGGCCCAACTTTAGGCTGTTTGAGGCTAGGTACAAAAAATTGGCTTAATAATTTGTAAACATAACTCTATTGGTTTTCATTGTGGGCTAGAATTAAAGAAAGAACAACGGAAAGTTAAATTAAAAGAAAAGTTAAAATATATCTTATTCCTTCCACCACCATCGCCGGTGCTGGCCAACATCCATTCAATACCTATCGTGCATTGCTGCCGCCGATGTACCCGTACACACGATATTATATATGCCTAACCACCCAATTCCGGCTCAATGTTGGGTCAGCGTCGCAGACTATTGCTGGTTCAATGCCACAAATCGTCTAGGATGCTGGCCCAACACTACACCGGGTCTGCTGTATACTTAGCGGCAGCGTCCCAGCAAACACGTACCATTCAACCAATGCTGTTTCAATCTTGGCCGAACGTCTTCGACGCTGGCCCGACATCGAAACAGCACTGGTAATATTGTCCCGTGTTTGCTGGGAGTGCATATGTGGGTGACAATAATTCCTGCTCCTGCCATTTTGTGGTCTGCCGACACATCACAGAGAGGGAAAATTGTGTTTGTCAACAGCTAAACCAAGTGCACATGCTCACATGACTAATGGCCAGTCACAAAACACAGGCACTGGTTTTGCTTGATTTCCTTCTATTCTACACAACAGGCAATTTTTGCGCAGACATGTAGCCTTCACATCAACACCAGAAACATAACAAGACGTTTTTATTCTCTAGTTTGTTCCATTCAAATCTGTGGTTGGTTAAATGTTGGGCAGCGTCGCAGACGACGGGCCAACACTAGACCGGCATCGAATCAACGTCTCGTGTTTGCTGCTTGGAATGTAATCTTAATTGGAAATAAAACCTGTATAATTTGAATTTAATGAATAAAATGTGAAATTTGCTTTATCTCACAAAACAAAATTTAAATATTTTATGCAGTGTTTTTATCAGGTTAATTCTATGAATGTCTTGATGCTAGAACTTTCTAGGTGATATATTGATAAGGAATAAATACAGATTTTCTGGGGATGAAAGAATTAGTGTCTGTGGTTTGGTGAACCAGGCAAATACAAGACGTTTGCTCCTGGCAAACACATGAGTCCAGACAACTGTCTCAATTCTGGCCCAGCGTCTCTGACGTCGACCCGGCATCGCGCCGGCGGAGCGAGCAGGAAGTAGAGTGGCCGTGTAGGTAATGAGTTAAGCTGGTTCTGTGAAGACGGGATATTGTGCAGGTCTGAAAGATGTCTTCCCCCAGACCTACTCCCCGAATCCAGAGAACTAATTTGCCGCGGATGACACCGCCCCTGCCGAGGGCGCCCCCGGCCCGGGATTCAGCTGATCCGGATTGCTAGCCGGGATTGGCATTGAGGACTCGGGAGTGGCGGCCCGGGGGTTGCGTGCAGGTTCTGTGAAATGCGCCCGCTGCTCCATGTATGGATTGCGGAATATCCGAAGGACCGTTCGACGTTGGGGTAATGTTGGGCCAACGTCGCAGACGTTGGCCCAATATTACACCGCCGTCTTGAATGTTGAGCAGGTGGTATGAGGTGCGGATACATGTGGGTGGTATGCGGAAACCATGTGAGTGCGCACCCCCGCCAGGACGCATCCTCCCAACCTCCACTCTCCACCTCCATCACAGATCCATGTGGCCTCCACCTAACCCCTCACAGCCACTCATCACAGACCTTTATTATTCATTAACCTTATCCATACAGTCCATGGCTAGCATCGCAGCTGAACCAGTTATCACAACACGTGAGCAAGTGTAGCAAACTAGTATGATTTGACCAAGAACTTTATAAATATATATAAAGTTATTGGTTTGACGAACTGCTGTGATTTTGTAGTTTATTCTATTGTTTACAGTGCCGAGAGATTCTTGTTTTTATGTTGCATTCTGGTAAAAGTACATATTTATGTGCTCTTATATTTTGCTGGTTCTGACAAGGCAACAGCAGACATTACGCATAGTAGGAAATACCAATACCCACACTATATATACAAATGATTACAGAGGTATTTGAATGGTCATGTTGCCATGATGTCTTTTAATCGTCGTGTTTACTGTATAGTGTCCACGGGAATTTTGACATTATGGTACAACTTTCCTGTGCCAGATTTAAATCGCAATTTCAAATCTAATGTTTCCCAAGCTTTCTTTCTAGTGCCAGAGTTTATGTTGAACCTTGTGTTGAACTCTCATGCGCTGCCTGGTGTAGTGGTTAACTGGTTAACGCTGTATGTCTGTCATGTATGAGCTCGCGGGCTCATTCCACATCGATATTCAAAGAAACAAAATATTTCCTCCCGTTCACTCCTGAAGGTCATCCGTGCAGGGAGGTAGCGTACCCTGTGTCAGACCGCCAGGGCTTTAATTTCGCATCCTGTGTCTTTCATTCATTCATCATTCATTCATTCATGTACATTATGACGTCCACTTCTATCGTTAGTAAATGTCGCCTGCATGATAACTGACCAGACTAGTGTTCAATTGTACCTCGGTACTCTGCTCGCACTGACCATGCACTGAGCAATGAACTCGCATATTGGACTTGGTTTAATGCTGGCCTAGCGTCGTAGACGGTGGGCCAACATTAAACCAACATTAGTTCAACGTGTTGTGTTTGCTGGGGGGTATCCCAACTCCCCAATAGCTCAATACAAGAGATGAGGCTTTTGTCTTATTGTTGGCTTAATGCTGTGCCAGTATTGTAGACGCTGGCCTAACATTAAATAAACATTGGTTGGACTGGGATGGCACTGTGAGTGTTAACCCACAGGGGCTATTAAACCAGTGTGTTTTCTATTTGAGCTAATCAGAAATTATTGGCGTGTGCTATCCATAAAAAGCGCCGAATTCATAATTAGATGAAGTAATTATCTCCCACAGCGAGTTAAGTACACGACAAACCCACAGTGGGACATTATAAAAACAGGCATTGAGGGCATTAACCCTCTGTTTGCCACGGCTACGTTACTAGGACGGATTGGTCATTGTATTCATAAAATGTTTGTTTACATTTATTTTAAACGATATGACTGTTTTCCAACCTTATTAGCTTACATGCGATATCGCTTCAAATCAACTCGCAATTTAGTGTGGAATAACAAATGAGGTTGGAATGGATAATCCGGAATGTGGTGAAAATTTGTGGATAATTTATGTGGCGTGGATAATTGATTGTGAATAAAACAAATTGGATAATCCGACATACTAAGATAAACTGTTCGTTTTGATAACGTGTAGCGATGTATTCGATCAGTCAATCAATCAATCAATCAGCCAGTGAAATGACGTTTATTACGAGGACGCCCAGAAATGGGCTGGTCCAGTTTAAGCCTCCAATTGATGTATCAATCCGGAATGAATGTTTACCGTCAGATTGACTAGACTCGGGCATGTCCCGGACTTAATAGGTGAGTCCCGGGGGTGGTGTGTGCAGTCTCTGGATCCAGCGCTGCTAATGGCCGCCTAGCCCGGCAAATATACACTTTCCATGTTGGCTCAATGCTGGCTCAATACTGGGTCAGGGTCTGCGACGCTTCCCCAACCTTGAACCAGCAAAGAATCAATGCACTAATGGTTCAGCTATTGAGGGGGAGGCCATCAACACGGGTCGTCGACCCAGTGTTGCCTTAATGTTGTCGCAGACGCTGGCCCAACATTAAGCCAACACTGGGACGGTGCCTGGTGGAGGTGGTGTATTAAGCTGGTCTGAGCAGGATGCGTGAACCTCCATTTAAAAGGGTTGCTATCGATGTCTCCTGATGAGGTTAGTCCGCGATTTGGTCAAGATGGGAGTGGCACCTGTCCGTATTAGCCATCCGCACCTGTCTTTATCCGCCACTGCTCCACACCACTTCAGCTTGTCTTCTGTGGACTGTGGTATCAGATAAACCAGGAAGTGGTACACTCACTTTAGGTTTTCTCAATAGCATATTCTTCGGTGAGACAATAATCCATTTTAGTTAGCAGTGGATCAAATATATTTAGCTCATGTTGGAGCAATTTTGTAGCACATGACATAGTTTTATTTTTTTAAAACCAAGTACATGTAAAATGGTGTAATGTGTCGGAATGAGGAATTATTTCTAAAAGATAGAAATTTGATTAACATCCACTACAAGCCGCGATTTGCTGTCGCAATGAATTCTCGACTTAAGGTGGATAAAGATGACTTGAAGTAGGTGTCAGATGAGAAATATATCGTTATTATTATAACAGTTCAATGTAAATGTTTGTTCTTTAAAACCCCTAGGTTTTAGGAAATTAAGACGTTCTCCAGAGATGCAAAATGATATTTGGATGCATCGTGATGGTTTAAAAGGTTTTAAGCATTTAGTTTTGATTCACCTCAATATGCAAGGTGCATGAAAATGGGAATAAATATTTAAGAGGGTAGGAGGCCTATTATGTTTTCAACTGCTGCTAAATCTTTTTCAAAGGTACTTGATAGTATTCAGCAGATGAGAAATAATAATTTAGCGGTTGGTTTAGGGAGATTATCCTTTCACCAAATAGGTCTAGCACGATTAACATCACTGAGACATATAGGCCTACATCTCCATGTAATATAATAACCATAAATATACACTAGTGTCACACGCTGTGTCTCAAGAGTGCGTTAGCAGTTTTCCGCGGGGGGGGGGGGGGCATACATAATTACATTAAACACTATCTTACAGCCAATCACATCACTTAATCTTCAACCCCGAGCTGAATCAGGTGATTGGCCAGGGCTAATCCATCCTGTGATAGGCTGACGACAGATGATGTCCACTCTTGGACAGCCAGCACTCTCATCAAGGCAGGGTCTATGCCCTGCACTTGGCCGACCGACCCGTGATCCTTACGTCACTTCTCGTAGGAAACATTGCCCCAGCATCCATTCAATGTTGGGCATGCACCTCAGACATTGGTGCTGCATTATACCTACACTTCGCGTTGGGTTGCTTTTCTTGAAGAAGAAGGGGCACCACACCCGCCCAGTGACCATCAAATAGGAGGCGGCGATCCACCGTTGGGTCAATGCTGGTCCAGCGTCTACTACGCCGACCCAGCATTGACCCAACGGTTGGCTGACCAAGACTGACCATCAGCGCGGACACTACATCAGGAACCCGCTGCCAGGTTAGAGGCAATTCACATGGTTGTAAAAAAGGATCCACCGCGTCCCTCACTAAAATAATGGAGGCCGACGAGGGGTGTAGAAGGGGTGGCAACCCACCAATGGTTATTTTAGCACCTCTCTCGTCTTGGAGCTGGCTCGGTATTCTCAAAACGCTTTACAAAAAATTAGGCATGTGATTGGTCGGGTGGCTATGATCTTGGATTACTCGCTTTTGATTGGTCAGGTGGCTATGATCTTAGATTACTCGCTTTTGATTGGTCGGGTGGCTATGATCTTGGATTACTCGCTTTTGATTGGTCAGATGGCTATGATCTTGGATTACTCGCTTTTGATTGGTCGGGTGGCTATGATCTTGGATTACTCGCTTTTGATTGGTCAGAAGGCTATGATCTTGGATTAGTCGCTTTTGATTGGTCATATGACTGTGTTCTTGGATCAGCCTCTTTGGGAATACCGGCTCTGAACTATTGCAAGCAATTACCGTCTGATGTCATGTCTAGACTGTTGCTGTTGCTATAATATGACACACAAAATTAATGAATTTAACTTCTACGTTGAAAATGCCAGATTTAAATTATTGTTACTTTTAGCATAATCATACGACTGTAACCACGACAATTTAAATATCGAATTTATATTGTATTTATATTATATTTAAATTATCTATGAAATAGTTTACTCCCTCAAAGTAATATTTTGAAGTATAGGTCGTATATGACCCTCTCATCTATACCCCTATCAAGGGATATCCGTCCGTTGTCTTCCTGCATACCAGACATGTTGTCGCCTCTGGCAAGAAATCCGCGCCGGTGTAAACTGGCCACCATTTGGAAAGCCCTACATTCATCAACCTCTTTGGTTTCGCCTACAGTGGAATATGCCACGAGAGACTTTGTAAAAATGCCAACCCTTGTCCAGCCGTGGTGTGCCGTGTTATTTAGTATTTTTTATTAATTTGAAGCTGGTGCATCTCCCAGGATTTGAAATTCGAAACCTGACTGTTTCCCACCACTTGGTCACAAAGGCGGCTCCCAACACTGAGTAGACGGGGTAGAAACTTTTATTTAAACAAATAATAAATTACGAGAATGGGGATGGAACCTCGAGAATGAACCTCAAACTTCAGCATCACAGACCCCCCGCCCCCATTGCCTATACAAGAAACCAGAGATTATTGGGAACCGGTGTAGGATGTGACTATCATTGGTGTGAATCCGTATTAAGTACACATATCAACGCGAAACAACTGTATTCATCACATTCTCTTTGTTTGAGACCGATTCACAAGAAAAGGTGTACCCTTTGATAGCAAAAGTGACGATTCCGTCTTGGGGCATGCCACTAATGTTTCACACTGCTTTAATAACACGACGTGAATGATCTCATGTAGTCAATAATGGAAGTCAGCCGTCAGTAATTAGATGGCTTCAGACAGCTTTATGCACACCACGTGCTATTTTAAAGATCATTATGACGATCTGCTTACTGTCATTATTAAATGTGATACTAATTCATACAGAACGAACTTATACACAGCCTCCCTCGGTAATAAAAGGTCGTTTTGTCACTTGTAACCTGGTAGACACGAACTTCTCAATCTAGGTTTATTGAATTATTAATACTCGTTTCCACGTGCTACCTGGCCTGTAGTACATGTACATCACCAGCCTCCGATTGTTAAAACACATGTGGTTATCTATAACCAAGAACTTTACATAAACCAAGGATACCTGATCTAACTGACTGACTTGTTTATCTGCGTGAAGCCTTGGATCACCTTTATAGCACTGGCCACGATCTGGTAGAATTTTGCTGTCTTGGATGGTTTTATCCCGTGGTTTTGAGATTGTGTTTTTTTTATTAATCAGACTTCTTCGCTTTAATTTTGGCAAATTTATATAATTTTCACTAACTTGAAGTTACTTTCAACTCTCAATCGCACAGGCACTATTACCCTCCCCCCCCCTCTTGAGGCTGAGGACAATCAATCACAGGCAGAGATAAGCCTGTCTATGCATAGTTATTCTCCAGATGGCGCTTATCGTGAATTGATTGAGCTTTCAACATTTTCAATAGGAAATCAATATTTTAAAACTTTGTCTTAACAGAATAATCAATGGGATTAGAAAAGGATTGTAAACTCAATTTTTCTTGTCGCTGTTGAAATTTTAGTGGAGAGAGAAAGGATGACATGAACAGACTTGAGACCCAATTCTGAAAGATGGAGGAGAAGGGGGGTTGGGGGTAATTTGCTGTTGAGAAAGTCAGGTCATGTAGTTGGGTCGCGCTGTGACCTTCATCTGTACTGGAGATGGAGGACACTTGATGCATGATAAGGCCAACAACCAAATCCACATGCATTGACCAAACTTCACATGTGACGAGACCGCCAGGTCAACCATGTGCTGTCTATCTCTGCAGATCTACGTATCCAGGCAGAATCGAAGACTACGCTTTTCAAACTTTCTCAGCCTTGTCCAACCAGACCCGTTTAATTTTCAAACCAAATGAAACGCCACTGAAATTGATTAACCATTACAACGCAGATTTGAATTTTGTATAAACCATTGATATCAAAGGTTTTTTTTCAATATTAAATCATTATTATTACCACATCATGGGTTGTAGTGCTCTCATAACACTAATTTAGCCATGTGCTAATAACGTAACAGGGGTATCAAATGAAAATCAGCGGTTTCAAATTACATTTGAAACCTCTGATCTAAAGGCGGTATCAAACGGGTGTCACGTGGGCCGCCGAGGCGTACCCCTACTACTACAGCTCCGGATAGTACTTAGCAGCTAGCACGTACACCTGTAGGCTACACTGCGTGTACACACGCGTGACCTGCAGGTAGACTAATCTAGCGCTCGATGACTAACATAGGCTAGGCTCGCGCCTACGGCAAAGTTCTATTCATCGTCATTGACTGCATTACCTCATATTATATTGTAAAGCTACACTCGCAGAATCAACATCATAAAGGGGATGGAGTTTAGTAGGGCCATCCAGATGGTCCTAAAGTATAGCTATCCAACTAGTAGGTCTAGTCTACTAATTTCATCTTTTTTGTTAATTAGGCCTATAGGCTTAGGTCTACATGCCTTCGGCTCGGTTTTCAAATCACTCTGGTCGTGATCAACTCTCACAAGTCGGTTCTCAAATGAGCATAATTACCTCCAAAAACACGCTATTGCATAATTATCTTAGTTGGCTCCTTCTGCTTCATTTGAATACCTATGTTATGGGTCTACGACCATTGGAAATATTTAAATTCTTCCAGCACGGGGATCGTCTTTATACGTCAGAATCTGACGTCTACAGTCGTCACATTCTGACGCATAGAGACGGTTCCTGCGCTAAAAAAATGTATTTTAATAATACTTAATTGGGGAGAAATGTATGCTTTATCATTTGATGTCGGAAATTGCGTTTCCAATTCCAGCGTTAAATAAGTAATATATACTAATGGACAATTCGGCAGGACAAGGATTAAAATCATTCAGTATTTTACTTAAACTAAAACACTGAACTGTTATTATGTAAACATACCCTGATGACGTCCAAATGAAATATCCACAAGAACAACAAATTTTTCATGTAAGTGTATTACATGTGATGTACATGTACATGGCGATATCTATAATCGAGCTAATATACTAGGGCGTAATTAAAAAATAGCATGCCCGGTGTTTTTATATAACTTAGCATGTGCGATTTCTTTTATATTAACGGCCCAGAGAACCGTCTAAAACATTTAACTGCTGCTGCTTGCATGCAGTCCATATGCAAATCGTATAAATATATATATCATCACCTTGGTGAAGTGCAAATTCAGCTTTTCATATCAAAGGCGACGAGTTATGGTGTCGTGCCCAACGTAAGTCCTTCCATCCGTCCTATAGATACTTATGTCTCCATTGTATGGGTTTTTGTTTTAGTATTATTCATGTTTAATATGGACGTAAATTACCACGATCTTAATGCCAAGTTCTCATCAAGTATCAATATAAAAAATACCTTTGTATGTAATTAGATATGCAATTGAAAATCTATAATTAATAGTAAGGGCGACTATGACGGAGCAATGCTAAGCAGGCCAATAATTGTTTCATTTCCAGAATATCAATAATTGTTTTTATTCATTTCAATCACAGCAACATTTATGTTAGATGATTAGTCATATGATTAAGACAAGCTAGCAAAATAATGAATTAATTTAATGGACAAATCCGAAATTTAAAAAAAGTTTCGTTCTTCAAAAAAATTAGCACGACGTCCGGTCAATGACTGCTCATGATATTACCCAGCAAACACAAAACATTCGTATAACATTTGTAAAATGTTGGCCCAACGTCTTCGACGTTGGTCCAACATTGTACAGATGTTATACAAATGTTTTGTGTCTGCCTGGTATACGACGTTTCCCGTTTTGTTTGTCAGGGTGCTGTGGGTCAGATGCGTCTGTTGTAGTCATGGGGTCAATCTAATAATTAATTGGAGACAATAAATATGAGTGTTATTACCTGCGTATGCCCATTATTAATATGATCCATGCACAGTAGGGATCATCTCTATTTAGACTCAATAACCATGAATACACCCTGTAAACACAATGCTGGCTTAATACTGGGCCACCGTCTGCGACGTCATACTGTTGGTCAATATTGTATCTGGGATGTGCTTGTTACATGACGACTAATCTGATAGAGCGTGCGCAATGTAAGTGAGTGGAAATATTGCTCGACTTTTCAACTGACAATGCAAAACTGAATATTGTACATATGATGGATGTGAGGGTGTACCGATTGGTCATGTAGTAGTAACCTTTTAAACCCTTACGATGCATTAAAGCAGCATTTCGCATATCTGAAAATGGCTGAATTTACAGGTTTTTGCATGGAACTGTTTTGAAAATAACAGTATGTTTTTTCATTTGTCACCAACTTCCAACTCATTTTCATCCACTACAAGTCGAGAATTGCAACAGCAATTCGCGGCTTGTAGTGGATGAAAATGACGATGGTAAATTCAGACTTTAAAGGATTGAGACGCGACAATAATCTTAAACAATCAGTGCGGTGTGGACATAGAACAGATTATTACTTGAATATTTGTATGGGTTGTATACAAGAAGGTACTCTTAAAGTGGGGGCAATCTCAGATACAAAATAAGATATTACCACATATTCTTCTTTTGAAATCGTATTAGGCATGATTCTGATACAACGTATCGAAAATAACCAACATGGTTTTCTAGTGTGATGTAATTTGAGCTTGTTTTTGATATAATCCTATTTATGATATATTTCCTCATGTGTTTCCAATTTGAATGCTAATTTAGACAAATCATATACTAGAAATTGTTTATTTTAAAACGTTAAAACCATAAATTTAGTCACTCGCTCGCTCTGTAAGCGTTGCTTGCTAAATGGCCAATGGTTAATTAAACAACCGTGCAAAGCTAAATGAGCGAAGTCGTGCCAGAAATGATTGATTATTAATTTAGTCATTTTAGACATGACAGTCAACGTGACTTCAACGTCAAAGACGTTGAAACAAGACGTTGAAGCCACTTTGAAAGAACGTAACTTTCCGGGGGATAGGAGCAACTGACTAAGTCGCTTGATCAGAGGTACCTAAAGACAGTCTGCCCCTCACACTGATATTATAGTGGAGGCAATTAGCATTTAGAAAATGACGTGCCCATCTAATCGGTCACTGTCAAGCTAACCTGTTTTTCTCTGCCCAGCCTCCACTAATCTTATTATACCGTTCTGTGGACCACCACATGCCACCGGCAGTTTCAGTGTCTAGTGTGTCGAGCGTGAACATGTGGAGCGTGTGGAACGTGTGGTGGATATTTTTCGAGTTCTCTCTTAGACTTATAATAACTGTTTAGTTTGGGAGTGAAAACAATCGGCAGATATTTAAGACATATTGTGTTCACTCGAAATCGCACCTGGATAACGGTAAATTGTATCTTATTTTCCTGTCTATCTGGCTATATCCCATTCTTTCTGGGCAGCCTAATGTGTAGCCATACAAATAGAATTACGAATGTTCACATTGACTACACATACATTTACGATTGATAATCAGATAATGGCTCCGAAATCCTGGTTTGTATTAGTGTGTCATGCGTTATTCGTGCTGATGGCAACATGACCATACCGAGACCAGTGAACCACAACGTCTGGTCTGCCATAATAATATACGACTACCATATTAGGCCATAAACATATTATACTCCAAGGTTATTAGGAAATCTTCGAATTTTGTTTCTTCCCTCGACTAGATTCGACATACGCGCCGCGGGTTTATTCAAGACTTATATGGGAGTTGTGTTCCGGCATATTAACTCTTTAACTGTCAAGTTAATTACAATGTTTATCCGCTTGAAGTTGTGTCTCTCTGACGTGACCCACAATTTCTAGCTGGTAATCATGCATTATTTACATTTGTCAAATTTAATGCTGACCGGAGACATATTTCAGATGGTATTTTAGTGACAATAAAAGGGTAATAAACGACGACAGTCGTGGTTGGAGCGTTATAGGGTTAATGAAATACCGTTTGACTGAGGGTAGATCATTATTTTTATGTTTAGTTTTTACAATGTGACATTCTGTTATCTAGACGGTACGATTACGAAAAGAAATACATCCGATATGCATACGATTAGCCCATACATAATTGTATTATAATATTTGATTGTTCACGATCATGCTATATGGATTTGTTAAATACATGTAACTGTCATTTGAATTAAAGCGACACAATCAGGCTAAAATTATCAAAAAATCAGTTATTTTATTTTGGCTTTTTTAATATCACCATATTATGATGTAAACATATGATGTACACTGTAAACATAGACTAGAACTGCAAAAGTTTTTTTTAATTTTGTGTTGCGCATTAATTTACCAGTTAAGCGAGATATAATGACAAAATTCCCGTATTTCTTCTTTTGAACATGTATGTCCAAAATAAGAAATCGTTTTTTTTTGCTGATTTTAGCCTGATTGTGTCACTTTAATTGCTCACTCAGCAATATTATATTTGACAATATATTTTTCTATTTCTTCCAGGTCTTGTTGATGACAAGAATGTTTTAGCCACGCTGCACTATTGATTTTCAGATGACACCCACATAATTTTTGTATCAGGTAAGTGCTTTTGTTTTTTTGAACCTACTAGTAATCATGGTAATAGTACATGTACATGTATTCGCGTCTGTGTGCGTTTTTTATGAATTCTTCATGTTTTTGCAAGGTAAACAAGTTGCGTTATATTGCTTCAAAATCACCAAAATTGATCAACACATTTAACAAATATACCTAATATACTGTATATTATAGGTTTAGGCAACCTAATGAATGGCTAGTTTTACTCAATCTAAATATGATTTCCTCGGGTAACTTTATTATAAGTGATAATGTATCAATAAGCGAGGGATAACACATATAATGCGGTTTCGGATTAGATTATTTCATCACCTTTTTTTACTAAACATCTGCGGGGTGGCCAGCATGCGACGTTTTTATCGAAATATGGAAATACTGGCATTTAGGATGATTTAACTGTACAGACATTTGTGCTTGTGGTTTTTCACGCTCTTGCTGCTGGTATCTATATTTTCTTTATCGTATCACAAACAGTTTGGTTTAGTTTTACAATAATCAGACACTACCATTGGAAGTTATATTTAGTTGTTTAGTGATGTAAAACCCACCATGTCCACTCAGAACTCGAAAAATTTACGGTGGAGTCAGATTATATTATTATGCTTAGACTCAAATCTCGAGGCGCAGGGTTCTTGTTTCAAACATACAATTATACCGTCCATTGAAAATTAAAAAATCGCAACTGCCACTTAGCAAAGTGGATGATACGACCTTTTAATATTGGCTTAGCCGATACATTCATGTGTCAACAGAGAAGAATCTGCATGACTTGTGATATTTTGTATAAACAATGGAGAGCAAAGGGTTTTCTTCAATTTGAAATCATCACAAATGTCTTAGCTAGCTCTTTCTGCTTCATTTGATTGCTACTGGTATACGGCCATTATAAATATTTCAATTCTTTCAGTGCGGGGACCGTCTTTGGAAATCAGAATCTGACGTCTAAAAGGGTTGAAAACTCTATCTACTCATTCACAGCTTCTTTAATTTGTACATCCAGTTACTAAATCATGTGACATCCAATCAGTAAAATTCACACTCCAGCGAGTGAGCGATCTAACTTTACCGACGGAATGACAAGTTCTGAATGGCTGCCTGTTTTGCCTCGTTAGATTATTTGTTTTGTCCAATCTCTCAGCTTAATGTTCCGGCTACATCTGCCAGACAGCGTCCTCGTATAGAGGCTGATCGGCAAGCTGATGCCGCCACGTCTCTTGTACGATGCACAATGGGACCATAAAATGCTGATCGATAGCGATCGCTCTGGGTGCAAGAAAATTTCAATCTATATTTTCTTACGCGCCAAGTACAGAATCGCGTAGCGATTCTGTACTTGGCGCGTAAGAAAATTAGTTGAAATTAGATTTCTCTGTTTTTATTTCAAGTTCAAAATAATGGGGTTTTTTTACAGCTCAGCCAGATAATATGGTTAAACTAAACAGCTGATATCGGCTGTTGTGCCGCGGGAGATCACGTGTTCCTTTCATAGCGACACTAAGCTGATGACTTATGGCGTATTCTTCTGGATGGGCCTCTTGTTCGCTTATCCTTGGAGGCGATTGTTTCTTGTTATACCAAAGAAATTATATCGCTGTTTGAAATGTTCGTGTTATCATCGATTGCGATTGGTTATATATTTAACAGTGTTTTAAATTTGCTAGATACAATACAATTTGATGTGCCTCAATACAATTTTATATATGGAAATGTAGGCCTGTTAACAGCAAATTGGAAAGGCAGACCAAAAAATATATTTTATTAATTTGAAGATTGTATCTATGATATCCACGACCCGAGAATTACAAGCTTTATCGCTCCGCTATATGTTTTGAATATACCTTTTTGTTTGCGAAACAAACGTGTTTTGAATATGACATTTTGCGTGTGTCAGTTGCGGAGGAGAAATACAACATTAAGTAACCATTTTCTACCCCTCAGCCATTAAGACTTTGGGGCATAGTGATCACCAGAGGCGGGCGGGTAGACGGGTGGTGGGCGGTCGGGCGGGCGGTGCAGATGCTTGTAAGCGCGATAACTTTATAACGCCTTGACTTAGGGCCTTATTTTTTTCCCCTCATCTGTATGTCACTAATCTGATGGTCAAGTTCGACATTTAGTGACTTTGACCTAATTTCAAGGTCCACGGGTCACGGAAACCAAAATGATTTGTAACCGCGATAATTTCATAACGCCTTGAATTAAGGCCTTCATTTTTATCCTCGTGTGCATGATTTTAATCTGATGGTCAAGTTCGACAGTTAGTGACCTTGCCCTGATTTCAAGGTCACCAGGTCATTGTTTTACCTTATGTGCATGACACTAGTCTAATCTGAAGGTCAAGTACGACTATCAGTGGCCTTGACCTAATTTTAAGGTCACCAAGTCACGGAAACCAAAGTGCTTGTAAGCACGATAATTTAAAAACACGCCTTGACTTGGAGTCTTCAATTTTACCTCATGTGCATGACACTTAGCTGAAATTCAAGTTCGACATTCAGTGACCTTGACATAATTTCGGGTCGCCAGGTCACGGAAACCAAAATGGCTTGTAAGCGCGATAACTTCATAACGAGCTAGGGCCACATGTGCATAAATTTATAATTATTGATATTGATGGACGGAGCCTATGGCTGAGGTGTCCTGTCATTAACCGATGGCTTTTTTCCAATTGCTCTGCAGCGGTATACTGTCAGTGTTTAAGACTATTTACCAAGCAAAATGAGTTTATATTCTGTAAGCCCTTAAATATCTCATCTTTATTCTATAGTGGTAAATTGTTTTTTATTTTATTTCTTGTTTCATTTTTATCTGGTATACATGTAAATGATAATACAGACATGTCTAATTATTATTCTCAACAAAATTGACAAATGGTTTGCATCGATTACATATTTACGGGAAATATAATGGAGCGTTTGTTCTGAGACTACTGCCTGTAAATCCGTAGGGATTAACCAAGCACTCTGGGTGACCCATCTTCCCTCCAGCAAGGCTAGGCTTCTCGAGGTCGCAGACGTGATAAGCCCAGCCTCGCTGTAGGGAAGATGGGGTAATCCAGAATACTGACCCCATTGTTTTCACATCGCAGACGTGTTGCTTATACAATGAATTCTCTTTTATGTTACTCTATGATCTATTTCTCGATTAAATGGTCATTTCTTCTGTTTGTAGTTTGCGTTGTCATTTAGTTAGTTTACCTTACCAAATCTGAGCGATACTTTGTGAGAATTGCAAAATGAAATACAGAATAAATGCTGGCCCAACGACACGTTTAAGGATAGTCATTCAGTCAACGATCATACGTTGGCTAAATGTTAGGTGAACGTCTCAGACCTTGGCCTAGCACTGTGTTTAACATCGCCAATGTTGGACACTGCCATCATCCATAACTGACTGTTTATAGTTGAATTTCACAAAGCAAAATTATAATAATAAGAGGTGGGTTTGTTGTATTGGAACTGCTTAGCATTCTGGCGGTACCTACCTTTCTGTCGGACTAAGCCAAGATGCAGTTACTTGGAAAATAAACAGTTACTTCCAAAATGGCTTTTCATCTTTCACTGAGCTTTCACTCATTCACTCCTTTGAATTAGAGGTCGTCTCTTCTACTTCGCTGACATGTATTGTATTAGGACAATAGGAGCAATAAGTAGTCCACGCACAAAGCAGCTGGATTGGAACGCTGACAAGTTATGGTTTTTGGGCTGTTCGTCGGTTATCAGTCCAGAACATTGAGGTTAGACGTTTTTAGTTAACCATCCCGGAAACTATCAGGGTGTTTATATTGTTTAACATATTCTCGTCTCAGCTAACCATATACTGCCATTTTTTCAAGATGACCGCACAAATAGATCGTGAGCATGATATCTTTTGAACCGCTGGCTGGCTCGCATTCAAATTTGATGTGATGGTTCTCTAGCCATTTTTGATTATCCGACTGATCATGGCTCGCATTCAAATTTGATGTGATAGCCATTTTTGATTATCCGATTAACTCATTAAAATAAGAGTTAAAGTTATTCATTAAAAACAAGATGGCTGACGGAGGACATCTTGAAAAAAATTGTATTATTTAGATTTTGTTATTGTTATAATATCTCCAAAGTTACACAGATCACTGTGTTGTCCACAACAGACACAGACAGCAGGTGCGTCTGAAACTCCCGACAGCTCGCCACACAGGTATCTGCCTACACCCACCCTCCCCCCTCCATGAGATGTTAACACATATTTCGAAACCGATTAGAACACTTTTAGCAGGACAGATGGCCACTCAGATGGTGACTCAGAATTAACTGTACTGCTGTGTACTCCAAAGTTTGAATATTTTTTTCTAGCGGGGTTGGTGGATGTTTCAGATGAACTGACCTGGTAATATCTATCGGGGATACTTGCAATGTTTTCTATTTCTATACAATAGAATACAATGTAATATTTTCAAGCGGTAAATCAACCAATATCTAAAACCTAAATGTACATTCAAAGAAATTTAGGTTCTTGAATGTTCTTGGTTGTTTTACTGTGAAAAGATCCCAGAAGGAGCATATACACGTGGCACCTTTCTTTATAATAACATAAAAATAAGAAAAGCCAATCACCGTTTTTGTCCACAAGTGTATATACAGTATATAGAGAATTTTGTAAATCCATCTTAGTTATTGCTTTGTCAGCAGCATCAATAATATGAACGTTCTCAATCAATGAGGACGAGGTACAAGCATGTCCATTATCTTCTCCACAAGCTGGGACGTGGGTCGAAACAAGTCAAAAACTGTGTAGGAAATGAGATTGTGGGAGTTTTACGCCAGATGGGTACGAGATGACAAATGACAGACGGAGAGCGATTGAAACGTTACACTGCCTTTTAAAGCCAAAAGGCAGTAACTGCTAACTTTTTAAATGAGCATTCACTGCATTTTGGCTTTGCAATTCAGTGCACGCCTCGGGGCCGAGGCGAATAACCAGCCAAACATTTGGCATTTATTCTGTTTACTCTGGCAAGGGTGCAGTGAAACCTGTCCCAATGATCTCACCAGATCCACCCCTGTCTACACAGGACGTTGGCTCACTGCTGTGTGAATGGTGAATCAGTGTGGTTGCATCTGATCGTATCGTATCTAATCGTACCAAGGAGGTTATAGCCTCATTGATCGTACAATACGACGTTGTCAGAGTATATCACCTCAAACAAGGAGACCAAGCTGGTCATAATTGAGTCCCATCGCTCTGTGGGGGGACTCTATTTTGTTTTGCTTTAATTTCTTCGCATGATTGTAGGCGAATATGAACAAAGAGCGGTTCACAAACGCTATACAGTGTAGTTGGCAATGGTCTTGACAGTATATTTGAAACTTCCAAAACAATTTATCGTGCAAATACAACAGGGTTTCTGTCGCCGTGATGAGCCATATTTTGTCTGCACACATTCGGCTAGTGCCGGTGATCTCCACCGTAATCAAGTATACTTACCTGGTACCAGGGACACCGTGATCCAGCAGGCGGTTCCTCTAGAGTGAGGCCTTTTCCATTGCACTTCGACTTGGCTAGCAATTTTCAATATTATACACTGCTGCCGGGGACATCCTCTTATAGTTAGTCAATCTCATGTTTTTAATCTCGTGCTTTCAACAAAAACTCGCATCTAATTTCAAAGTTTTATTAGTATTTGTTCGAGGATTATAAAATTTGCGCTTTTCATTTTCAATGTAGTGGGGCCATCTGCATGGACCATTAAAAACAAGCGCTAGCTCAACGTTGTGTAGACGTCCACCCAATATAACTGATGTTTGGTTATTTTGAGGAATTTCAATTAACATTTTACTGACTTATTAACGATCACACGCTTTATTTTTAGGTGTGGTATACATTTGTTCTCTACATAAACCCTTCAAGTGCTGGCACCAACTTCAGACGTCCGAATCTGACGTCTAAAGAGGTGAGATTCTGCTATCCCAGCACCGAAGGAGTAATATTTATAATGACCGTAGACCCATAACACATGAAGTGGAAAGAGCTACAATTGTAACTAAAACATTTATGATGATTTTAAATTGAAAATAACCCTTTGGTTTCACCAAATACACGAAAACCCCACATCTTGGAAAGTGTACACCATATTGTAATAATTTATAAATATCATCAATCGAAGTCACTTCTATGTTTTATAGTCATTGCACCGACATAACCTATTGCTCTAATCCCAGATAAATGATGAATAGTCTTCCCTTCCTCCAAAATAGATCCTTCAATTTGACTCAATTCACATCACCAAACCAGTCAGTCGTTTATGACAACAGCTGACTGTTTTTCCTCAGATTAATTAGACACTGGCCGCGGTTTGATCATGATGCCTAGCAAGGCATACCATTTCTAATCTGTCATCGCCATGAAAATGCTGCTCGTCTGCTATCGCTCGTCGGAAATTTTTGTTGGGGCGCAAATTAGCTCACTCCAAAAACGTACATTTTTTGCTGTGTATCAGGGTGGCCCAACACTAAAACAACATCGTGTCAACACATAGTGTTTGATGGGCTGTAGCAAGTGTTTTGTTGAGCCCATGTGATGGAAATCGCGCCACTTTCAGATTCAGAATAATATATAAATACATGTATACTATTCTGAATCTTAGTGTCGAGATTTACAACATCTTGGCTCAGGAAAGCAAATTCCATTTCCATGCACATTACGTGACATTATATTGTGATTTAACTGATGTATATCTGATCAATAACTATTTTTTTAACTAAACAAATACAAGGAAATGCGCGCTATGAGCTGAATTTAAAAATATTTATCTGTATTATTATCAAATTTTACTTCCTTGTTTTCATACGCAACCTCCCAAAACATGCGGATTTACAACAACATGTTTTTTCAGTGGAGTAAAAAATGCGTTCCCATCTCCCAGAGCGGATGTTGTGGATCGGGTAAAGGGCGAGGTAAGTAGTGCCAGGACGGCACATACGTGTCTCGTTGACGTTATTATGTAAACAATTACCAAGTTATCTGGTTATCAGAGATTGGCTCATCCTAACAAACCGTACGCTGTACATTGCCGGATTATTGTCGGGTGAAGCATACAGACGGTGGCCCAGCCATGGCACAACGTCTGTAGACGTCAGATTCAGACGTCTAAAGTCGATCCCCGCACCGTAAGAGACACCATATTTTTTATGGCCGTAGACCCATAACATAGGTATTCAAATGTATCGGAAAGAGCTGAATAAGACAGTTATGAGGATTTCAAATTGAAATTATAAACCCTTTGGTCTCCAAGGTTTAAAAAAAAAAAATTCAGCGCTTTAAGCGTTAAGATACACTCGCAGCAAACACGATATGTCCAGCCAACGTTGGCTTAATGTTGGGCAAGCGTCTGTTAACACAATTTATCCTCGTGTTTTGATTTGATCACGCTCGTTTACAATTCTAGATTTTAAATTATTTTTCCAGTATATAAAGCTTGATAGTGTAAGCTATTTCAGATGCATGATAATACGTTGAAAACATGTTACCACATGGTCATCACGACTATATATATTACACTTTAAAAACGTCATTGTTGGATACTTTCTGCTACATATATTATAATCGACGGCACATTTCTCTGTAGAACCAGAAAACAAAGAGTTATTTTAATGGATCTTTCTTTCTTCGAATGTACGTTTAGTTTTATGGCATGATTGATTGACCGTATGAATACTTTACATAGTGTTAAGTGAAGGAGCGCGCAGCGCGTGGCCCGCGCGAAATTGACGTCGATACAGTCACTGGTCTCAAACTTAACTCAACGAGACCGCCATTAACGTGATCGCCTAGCACATCGAGAGGGGAGAAACAATGATATTTCTCTGAAAGATCCAAGTAGTGTCAACGGGTTTCGAACCCGGGACGCTTGCATGACCGCTCGTTGAGACAGTCAGGCGCTCTACCAATGCACCACTCCTTATAAGGGATCTCGGATCTGGATGCATGCCTATTCATAATAAGTGGAGAACTGGCTCTGTGCTGATTTGCGACTGACTGTGGGTTGTGACTGGTGGGCGAGGCTAGACGAGAAGAGGTCACTCACCTCAATACAAATATAATCTCAATACTTGTGGAAGACCAGTGCACTGGTGGATTTTTAATCTGTCTAAAACAGGGTGCGTCATGTATATATTTGTTAACAATGCGTCAATCATACATCCCCAACAAGCACGAGGCATTACCCAATGATGGGTCAATGCTGGGCCACCATCGACGGCGCTGGCCCAGCAATGATCTATCATTGGGAGATAATCGGTGTGTTCTATCATTCTGCTACTGTGATTTGTAACCAGATTATTCAAAATGTCGTTCAACCTGCACCTAATTACACTCATTGTGGCCGAAATATTAGGCCAGCAGTTTTGATGTGCATCAGCCGCCACTGTGCTTATAAAGCTGACTTCGTGATATGCCATAAATATCAGGAAACGGATCCACGGGTACACAACTCTGGGCTTTGTAAGCGAAATCTGTCAATTTAACTGTAGTTTAATTGTCTTTGATAGACGTAGTTAAACATTTCATTTTGTTTCTCTTCAACGAATGTACATTTTCAATTGACAGATATGTAGCACTGCTATACATTTCTTTCAATTGAAAATGTACATTTTGGTGAAGAGAAACAGAATATTAATATGTGACTGATAATTATGTGGACATTTATCTGTATATTAACATTTTCACTACCATACATGACGGAAATTTCCGTCGTCATTCGTCAATGAACGTAACCATAAAATGACACAAATTTTCGTCAAATATATACTACATTTATGTATTTTTCGTCATTTGAAGCTGGAAATTGCGTTAGCAATTCCAGCTTCAAATGACGAAAAATAGAACTCCTGGGATCCTGGCATGCACTCCGGCCTGGAAGTCAAAGGGTTAACACCATTGTTAAAATGCTAACACGATTTCAGTGTAATGACATACACGACATACACTGTAGTTTAAATGTTAAAGTGAATGGGTTTTCAAATTAGGTAGCATTTTGAACGGGAATGACAAGCCTCCGAATAAGATTGATATTGTAAAAAGCCATATTCCCTTCAATCATACCTGATTAAACTAGCTACATGATAAAACTCTCACATGGTTTGCCTCTCATGTCTGAAACTTGTATCTTCTACTCTGTCAACCCGGCTACACATCTAAGATATCTGCAAGCAACAGACCCTGGCCCAGCGTTGGCTCAATGCTGGGCCAAGTGTTGGCCCAGCATTGATCAGCGCTGGACCGATGTCAGTTCAGAGCAGGCCCGCCAGAAATAATCCTCAAGTGGATCAGAGCTTTTACCCATCAACCTCTTGAATTACTGTAGGTTAATCCGCTGCCTTGCAGTTTTTGAAAGTTCAGTAGTTTATAGATCATTGACCTTTCACCGGGATGTGTTTTTTCTCAGACTATGTCCTATCCCCCCTCGCGCTGTCCAACAATAATAAGTATCTTCTTACAAGGTTCTGTCGAGAATAAGGTACAAAAGTTGTGCGTATTTTTTGTCATTGAACATCACACGTCACGTCACGCAATTGAGTTTGTATCCTTGGTGTCACCAACCTCTCGTGAAATCTGTGTTTTCTAAATTCTACATGTTGTTCAACGGAATATATACGTTGACTGTTATCAAACATGAATTAGGAAAGGATCTCTCCTGTACTGTGTGGCCCTAATATTATCTTGGAGGAACACCTCATTATTGGGGTACTGGGATGATTGCTAGTAGTAGTACTTTTTGCCCGGGGACTATCCGACCCGAGGATAGCGGAGCTGCGCGAAATAAAACGGATTTTCAGCATTAAATTGCACAGTAAAACCCAAGTCTCCGGCTATCTGGGCATGTCTGGGGGTACCCCGAGACATGCCCAGAACCCCTTATCGGGCGAGCGGAGGAAAACGCTCTCAATAACCCACCATGCCCTATCACCCCCACCCTCACATCATCATCTGTACAATTGACTACAACGTTTTTATCGTATTACAATGTCACTTAAAAGACCTTTTGTGCTAAGTAATAAAAACAGTAGAAGCAGTTACTGCTGTTTGCCTTTGTACGGCAGTATAAATAATCCCCAGAAATATGTGGTTATTAAACTAAATGTGGTCAGATATCTGCCTTCAGACCCCAGCGATCATAAGGTCAGATATCTGCCTTCAGACCCCAGCGATCAGAAGGTCTGATATCTGCATGCATTTTTATCCCCAGCCCGACGAAGTGGGGGCGGGGGTTATGGCGTCGCCTCGGGTTCTGTCCATGCGTCTATCCGTATTTCATTTTCGGAGCAGAAGAGTTCATCTCGGAAAACCCTTGGGGAGATTTCTTTCATATTGCAAACACACATTCCTTAGGGGGTTGTAAATGCGCCTTTTGTGGTTTATAATGACCTTTGACATACTTGAATGGCCGACCATCGGCCATAATTAACTTTAATATGCCTAATATCTGGCAAACCGTGCTAGGTAGCTAGACTATTACTATGAAACAAAATATGTCGTTTCAGGATGGGATGCACCCTGAAAATGCCAACTTGATCAAATTCCGAATAATGTTCAGAGAAGGATTCACTCTGGAAAATCTGTCACGCGGGCGGGGCGGGGGATTGTGGTGGCTGCCCCCCCCCCCCCCCGCGATCAGTAGGGGATATATCCGCCTTTAAACCCCAGCGATCAGATGGCCAGATATTTGCCAATTAGAACCCCTCCCCCACCCCCCAGCCATCAGAGGGTGAGATATCTTGCGTGGTCTTCCATTCAGGGGGCGTCGCTTACAAATCACGCCACCCAGATTGTTCTGACGTGCCCGCTGTAGCGAGAGAGTTGACGTGGGTCGCTTTGTCAGGGTGGCCGCTCTGTATGGAGACCGGGGTGGCTGAGAGGGGTATCCCCATGCCCGCCGCGTACCAGGTGACGGCAGCCGATTTAACACCCAGCGAGCGCGAGACGTTGAAACAATGTTGGTGCAATGCCGGGCCAGCGTCTAATACGCTGGCCCAGCATTGCGCCAACATTGGCACAGCGTTGCAGGGTGTGATGCAAGGAGACGAGAATCTGGATCGATTAGCGGGACTCGGGGCATGTTTGATGCTTACGGATGAAAAGGACAAGGAGCTTGTCGGGATCAGGCTGAGTGTGAGAGGCCCCTGTACCTGGATCCCTGCAACATGATACGCTGATCCTGCTGGTGGCCCAGCGTCAAGCCAACACTGGACCAACCTCTGATAGGCCGGCGGGAATGATGAGGCACCCTTTGCCTGCTGTACTCTCGCTTACACATTTGTATACTCCATGCGCCGCGCAAGAGAGATGATAGCGTTTGGAAAACAATATTTAGTGTAGAACCGCCTTGGATGGAATAAAAACTACATATTTGTTATATAATTATACAAGTAATTTAACGTCTGAGCTCAATTCTTCATTTCCAATGTATCATTTTAATTTGCTGATTTTATCATGACAAAAAAAAGAAGAAAAATGTAATATGTTTTAAAAACTACTCAGATTTGAAAGTATTGTATTCCATACTAAATATAGAAATATAGAGCATTTCTAAAATTTAACCAGCACTAAACCTTTTTTAATTCTAGAGGGGCAATAATAATGTTATTTAGTGAATCACCATTTATATAAGATCAACTAAAAATGCAGATGTAAATTCAAAAACAACATGTTTTAGCCACTGACATTCTTTGATCTTGACTAAGTAGATAGCGTTAATGGCAGTCCCGTCATCTGATCATCATGTCTTTTGATTGTTGACAGATAATGCTATTACCTCCTTATTCCATTGACTGTGTTTTTTCTCTCTGTGTGACACGTTTCTGTCTACATTTGCTCATCTCTCAAATGTTTTAATAACCATCAAGTAATTGCGTTGCGAAAAAGTTCAAAAGTAAGCTTTGCCCTGCCTGCTCTGCGGGGTTCGTCGCTTGGTGCAGAATTTTCGAAGAGATATCATGTTTCTCCCCTCTCAGTATTGGGAAATTGTTTCGATGTTGTGTCCTTGGGCAATGCTTCACTTGACTAAGGTGTATATGATTACCTAGTAGGACAGAGATAACAATGTGTACGATAAGTTCAATACGCCGAAATGGCTGCAGGACTGTTTGCTCTCCGCGTTATGAACCTGCACCTTTAACACGTGTGCTGATGAATTGTTCACTTTAATTTTATCATTCATTTAAAGCTGGAAATCGCTTCACATGACGAAAAATGTATATTTTTATGAAAAAATAGCCATATTCCTAATTGCTTTATTTGTTTAAGCACTCAGCTATTTATTTTAAATTCCCATTCACTTGAAGCTGTGTCTCGCCACCGTGATACACATCTTCAAGTGACTGAAAATGTATGTGATTTGTAAAATTTATCTTTCAATATATATCATTTTTTATATATCATTTTATCAATTTTACTTTGAGCAGCTTATTCTGCAGGTGCTAATAAAACACAGAATGTCTACTGTAGTCGACAAGAGCATCTAGCCTACCACTATCTATTTGCTCAAGTTCAGTGTTATTTTTTTTCTTTGACACATACTTAGAATCGTTTATATCTACTGATCCAGCAGCGCAAGTGTTTAATCAGTCTCTGGGGTGTAGAAGGTGGATGGGATCCACGTCAGGCCCTGCCATGCCCTATGATGGACGGCCGCCGGGCAGGGGCACACTTGGGAGATATTAGAGCCACTCTAGTCAGGGATGACATACACCAATCTTTCCTCTCGGCCACTCAGGCCAGCTTGCCGCAGGCTTAGGCCAAACATATCATACGGGTCTCCTGTGAATTCTCACGTTCTCTTTCTGAGCATATTTGAGTTTGTGCATTGTTAACTACAATTTTGTTCATTTTTTTCGTCCGCTCGGTCGTCCGTACAAATCAAGACGTAGCGATGACTATTATTATCATGCATCTCATTCTGCATTACGATTATTGTGATCTTTATACCGATATATTTATTTGACAATGTTGGTGAATCGCTTATTTGGAAGCACACATATTTAAAAATAAGTAAAAAAAACTACTTGTGATGTGAAAGAGCGCGCAGCGCGTTGCTCTGCGCAAAATTTACGTGGATACAGTGGTTTCAACCTTAACCCTTACAGCGTGGGAATCGACTTCAGTCGACAAAATCGATTCCGACGACTAAAGTCGATTCCCGGTCCCCGCACTGTAAGAATCAACATATTTCTAATGACCGTAGACCCATAACTTATATATTTAAATGAATCAGAAAGAGCTAACTAAGACATTTATGATGATTTCAAATTGAAAATACCCTTTGGTTGCGATGTTTTTTTTACAAATTAATTCACGCTTACAGGGGTTAACTCGACGAGGCCGCCATTATCATGATCGCTTAGTCACATTGAGACGAGAGAAACAATGATATTTCTCTGACAGACGCATACCACGCCGTGTCAGCCGAACTAGAACCCGGGACACATGCATGAACTGCGTAGCAGTCAGGCGCTCTGCCAATGCGCCACATCCCTCTCTCTGATCTGAAAACTATTTCTAATGGGATGAGCTATTTATTAACTCTTTCAGTCCGGGGACCGTCCTTATATGTCAGAATATGACGTCCGAAAGAACTTAAATGTTTATAATGGCCGTAGACCCATAACATAGGTATATAAATAAAGCGGAAAGAGCTAACTAAGGCATTTATGGTGATTTTTAAAAAAAAACCTTTGATCTCCATCGTTTATACAAACATATTTCAGCATTGTAAGAGTTTATGATACGTGGATCTCGCATTGCGTATGACAGCTAGATCTCAGCGGATTTGTGGACACTATTATCAGAAAACCAGGATTACTTCCAAAGAGAGGAAGGCGGTAAATGTAAGGATACTGTAATAGTTGTATCAAGACACGACAGGACAGGAAACTCTGTTTTTTCTGCTGCTGCCTGTCTGTGCGGGTATAGCCTTGTCACCTACAGGAGATCCACACAAATAGACAGTAATAAGGTTTTCACAGATTCTTGCCCAGGTGTCTGTGAGTTCCACATTAATCACACAATACTCTGCAGTTCCCAGTCTGCTCTGATGTTCAGGATAAACATTTTGTGACATCTTCAAAGTTTATGTGTCTGTTGTTATTGTTATTCAGTGAAGTGTATTTGTTTGGTGCAAGACAATTCCTAAAAATCAGATTGTTTTAACATTTAATTGAGTTTATTTCATACGCCTGATTTTTTCTTGGTTTTACTGATATTCAAAATGGACACCACGGATCAACTTTATATTTTTTTGTGGCACAAAAACTTAAAGTCAGAAATTATGCAAATTTCACAATCACATCACCCACCATATGGAAATGTGCAGTTGATTTTACTGAAATTTAAAATGGTCACAACAAGTCGCCTTTTTAAGTATTTTTGACCGTAGAAACTATAATCGAATTTAGAATGAAAATTCCCATGAAACTGGTTTACCAATACATGGCAATTTTCTTTTGTTTTTCACCGACATCAAATCATCTTCATCCACTGCAAGTCGAGAATTGCGGCAATGGTAAATTCATCAATCATTCTGTGGATATAATCATATTTCATATTAACCCTTTCAGCGCGGTGACAGTCTTCATATGCTAGAATCTTATTTGTGTTAGCGACAGATTCTGACATCTAAAGTAACATATTTATACTGGTCGCAGACCCATAACATACATGTAGGTATTCAAGTAAATAGAAAATGGCTAACTAAGACATTTTTGATGAAATAAAATTAAAATAGCCTAGCGTTGTAAGGGTTTATGTAAAAAGCCGACATATATAAAGCCCACATAGCTTTCTATTTACATCTATGTGCAGTAACACATTATTATATACTCTCCTGCTCTGTAGAGCTAAAAGGCAGTACGCAGCAGACACGGGTAATTCACCCAATAGGCCAGCTTCTCAGACGGTGGCCCAACATTTATCCAGCATTGGGTGAATTACTCGTGTTTTCTGGGTATCTACATACAGATCTGATACTGCCTTTTGGCTTTGCGGTATGATAGTATTATGGTATAATAATATTATTAGCTATAATTGCTTATTGTATCCTGGAAGCGACACACCCAGATCTTAGACATGTGATTAGTGGCTGGTTTTGGCTTTCATAGATCTACAGGATCCTCCAGGATCAGCCTACGTTGGATTAATGTTGGGCCAGCGTCTTTGCTATTAAACCAACGTAGGCTCAGCAGTCCACGCGGCGAAACGCTCTCCGCTTGGCCGTTTTTTAATTCTCAATATGGTCATTATCAATTGCCAGAAAATCCTTTCTTCTTAATTACTTGTATTGCAACAAAAACCTTAAGGCCCAGGCGTGTAAAGTGGATTTATCAGTGTGAGGTTGATATTATGTAGCGAGTGTCTACAATGTGATGATTGAGAGCTTTCACAGCAAACAGTCAACGTTTTTTATCCAGTGTTGCTTTGCTGTTTGTCCAGCGTCGCAGATGGTGGGCCAACAGTAAAACAACATTGAGTCACTCGACGTCTGTTACTGACAGGGTTCTTTGACATACATGTATGTTTGAATAAACAAATAAAAATAAGAAAAATCTATATAAAACTACAAATTCTACAGACGCTTGAAGTTTTCATTTCATCGCCCCTATTAATATCATAATTCAAGCTGCGTGTATTTTCATATGTCCTTTTGATTCTTTTGAATTGAATTGACCAGTTTATAAATCAATTTAATTAATTAATTATTCGTTTAATTAGTTCATTGATCACAGCTTTCACATTTACCATGTTTATTGGTCAAACTGCCAAGGGTAGGCATATGTGCTATGTAACACTAGCTTCACTCTGCCATTCAAAACGACATTCAGATCAGTATGATACAGGTCTAGACCACGACATGTATTTTAATCAAGGAACTGGCACGGATTATTACATTTTATTGTGTAGTTTCAACAGAGATTGCGTACTAAAATCTCTGGTTTCAATGTTTTATTTTGTTTTATGTTGCAGAACGACTGTAAACTGTACTGGGCCACACGGAAGTGGTGTCTGGCAGCGGCGACGACAAATGACGGGGGTAAATCACAGGGGAACCTCAATCCGCGGGCTGTGACGCCAACACTAGTCAACCCAGGTAAGAGAGAGCCGTGATCCCATCCTGATCCAATGCTGGGCCAACGTCTGCCCCGCTGGCTAAGCATTGGACCAGCGTTGGTTTGTTTAATGAGTGGGAAAGGCCGTGAAAGACACGGCGGTTTATCCAGCATGCTACACTGAACCAATGTTTGTTTAATGTCGGACCAGCGTCGCAGACGCTGGCCCAACATTAAACAAACAGTGGTTCAATGTATCATGTTTTCTGAGGCGGGGGGGGGGGGGATCGTCCATTCAGCTGCTGCTCCCGGAAGATAAATTTTACGCCGGGAAGCTGGTCGTAATCTGTGGAGACGTTGCCTATAGCTGGGCTGGCGGTGTTTCTCCTCCCCCTGCTGCCGGTGTATCCACAGTGATCCCGACACGGTGTGCCCACCCTCCCACAGCCATGCCGGGGGCCGGGGGAGTCCCAGCCCCCGGAGTCTGACGTAGAGACTTGGAGAGAGAGGTCTCTAGACGACAACACTCTCTTATTGTACCGTTAATAATAATTTTACGCTGAAATAGCGTTAGTATTCACAAGGTGAAATATCAGTATGGTTGGTACTCTTCTGAAATGCGCTAAAATGGGACTTGGGACTTTCCTACGGCATTACGAACCATTTTGTCGTAAGTCACCGTAATTTACTGACGCAGAATGGGAGTTTAAAGCTTGTGTGTTTGTAGTTTTGTACAATTTGTGTCATTACCACTAATGCGTAGCATGCGACTCAGGAGTCCCTGACGGCCTCCTTATCATCCCCTTAACCACCTTGGAGAGGTTTCGTACAAATCGTCGTACAAACCAAGGATACTAGAACACACGAAGGCGCTCCTGCGCCATAGTATCTGGGGTCCATCGGCTACGAAGTTTAGAACGACTAAGATAGTTTTTTTTAACCGCTTTGAGGCAGACACAACAAATTGTCCCAATTATATCGTTTGTAGCCTCTCGTACTGCTCACACTTTGTGACCAATAAAAAATATCTAAAGTTATTTAAGATATTTTTTTATTTTGTGAAATATTGTGTACATACTAGTTTAGTAATGTTACTGGTTAATGTTTATATTGGAATAATGATGAGTTTATAGATGTCTGTGGGCTGTTGATTTGCTCTCCTCGTGAAGTGAACTCCTTTATACGTCAGATTCTGACGTTTAAACACGGTTCCCGCACTGAATGAATTCAAATATATATAATGGCTGTAGACCCATAACATAAGTTTTCAAAAGAATTGGAAAGAGTTAGCTAAGACTTTTATGATGATTTCAAATTGAAAAAAAACTTCAGTCTTCATGGTTTATACAGAAATAATTGAGCGTTGTAATGGTTACGGTTTATTTATCTTATTTCAGGGCAGATTGTCTGCAGTGCCTGGCGGGTGGATCGTCTGTTCTGTGGAGTGGGTGCTGCTGCATAATGCAGCATTCTGGATTGTCTTCCTGCAGAGGTAGGACACCACGGAGAAGAAGCGAGGCGGTAAATGTGTGTTAAAGGCGGCCACAATGAAAGCTGACGACTCTGGTGGGATGCTGTTCCCATCCTCATGACTGGCATTTAGTGTCTTGCCATCGGCTCAGCGACCTCGTTCAGAACCCAGCGAGAGAGACTGACGGTAAGCAGGGTGCAGACACCGGCAGGGCGCGTGCTGCTGTTAGACCACTGACTATCTATTGTGCTCTGTCACAGATGCTACAGACAATAGACAGACTGCTGTATCTGATGTCTTGAATCAATCAGGATGTATTAACTGGTGTACCGGAGTTGTTACACGCTTAGAATTTCATTATCTGCAGTTATAAGCACAGTGTCTTCCTGTTGTGAAGTCTTACAGCCGGTGCCACCTGCTGTTGTTACAATCATATGTACTATGTGGATATTGACCTGTGGTATTCTATTACTTAGATAATATCTTTGTGTTAATAATGATATGGTGATGAGCACAGGTTGACGTAATGGATGTATGGACGCCAAACCCCTACGCTCAACCATATGTACCTAAATACCAGCACAGTAGACAGACAGCGCCGGCCTCTAACATGTTCCCTATGAGGAATACCATCGGCTGCAAGAGAACCATTGCAAGATTCTTCAAGGTGAGTCAAACTGCCAATACAGCTTAAAATACATCACACATTCAAAAGTTAACAGCATGAGCAGTCATTTCTCATGTGAAATCCATGTAGACCTAGTAGTTTCAGATTACAGACAAGAATGGGGTCTTAAAGGTTTTTTTACATAGTATAATAGACAAAGGCTCCACACAACATGGTGAAATTCTGGCTCACAGAACATTCACCAACCTCTCTTGCTTTCTGGATTGCACAATTTTCCACATAGTTTCTAAAATTATATAAAGTATATAATGTGTGTTGTTTCAACGTTTTTCACATCAGTATGTCTTCAGAAATCGAATACAGACATTTGTCATATTTTTTATTTACATAATTTATGAGACATCTCACTTTATTTAATATTTTATTTATATACATATAAATCTGAAATATTTGGTTTTAAGATGCACATTTACAATTTCTGGAATACCGTTACCACATTTATTTTTCAAAATACCACATGTATTGTTGAATTTATCTCAGTGTTCCTGTTAAAATGGGTGAGGCATGGCTAAAACATGTTTAAGTAATTCGTTGAGCCGAAAAGGTTTAATATATTTGGCCATTAAGCAAATTAAAACGTTTCACAAAATGCCAATACATATCTAATATCTGGTTTTAAATTACAAACGACTAGAAAGGTTTTTACAAATGGAGGACCAGCTTCTTTCTAACAAGAGACATTGACACAGTGCTGTTTCATTGTTGGGGCACCGTCTGGGACGGTGGCCCAACAATGAAACAGCACTGTGTCAATATCTGGTATTTGCCGGGATCACATTTGTCACGGTTGATGGGATTGGTTGATGAGTTCAGTCAGGCATGGACTTCCCAGTACCTCTATGTCTGTCGATTACCCTTATACATCATCTGTGAAATCAAATCGTCCTGCCAGCGACCTGGACGGATACTATAACAATAACTCAGCTATCACTGGCTGCTAGGGATCCTCCATCAAATCATGACCCCGTGCCAATGTCTGATGAGTCCCTTTACGTATTCCCGTCAGTGAGACTGGCTACAAAATGACGTCATTGAACACCAATGAATCATGTTATTAGGCAGAGCTGACCACTTCACGTGTTCTGAATAACAATATTTTTAATAATTTAAAAATTAGATTTGATCAAAGTATGTGCCAGGTAAGCAACAAAATTATTTTAAAAATTGACATTTCCGGGCCAAGGGTGTTATAGTATTTTATTAACTGCACATATGGTGGGACAACCGTCCTTTCTCAAGTTTCTGCTCGTATTCTTCAGTAGACTGTGAAAACCTGCTTAAGCCTGCAAGAACAAGTGTCTCAATGAATATCATGAATATAGAAGACTTCTATGTTCTTTGTTTTAACCCTTTCATCGCGGAAACCGTCTTCATACGTCAGAATCTGACCTCTGTAGATGTCAGATTCCGACGTATAATGACGGTGCCCAAAGATTCTGACGTATATAGACGGTTCCCGCGCTAAAAGAATTTAAATATTTTTAATGGCCGTATACCTATAACATAGGTATTCAGATGAAGCAGAAATAGCTAACTAAGACATTTATGCTCATTTCAAATTTAAAAAACCTTTGGTCTACTGTACATGGTTTATACAAAAATATTTCAGCGCTTCAAGGGTTAATACGTCAGTGACATTGATCCGTACGACCATCGCTTGAATAGATCATTATGACCGAGATATAAGAGTTATTTCGTGTTGTTTCATTTGCTCACTAAATTTAGGTACACTTATCTTTTAGAGAATAACGCTATGGTTGAAGGTGAGACTCAAAAAAACAACCTTTTAGTAACCGGGAAGTTTTCAAAGTGTAATGTATGCTTTCAGTCGATAGCCGCCGACGCTCGCTACCTCTTATGAACGCGATATCTACAGAACCTCTGGTCCGAATCACTCGTAATTTTTTATGTGTGCCATTACCCGTTTGATCACGAAATTAAAAGCTTTTCGTCATATTTCAGTGATTTTCATAAAATGACGGCTATTTTTATACCCCGCACACGAAGTATGGGCGGAGGATATTGTCATCACCATGTCTGGCCGTCCGGCTGATTAATACGTGATAGGCGGTGTCGCTATTCAGGGCCAGAAGCGGATAAAAATGGGTCTCTGAATATTTCACAAGGCTCGGACTGGGTCTGAATGCGTAGCGTCACACCCGTTAGCTCGGGCTCATTCATTTATTTAGATACGCCTGTCAAGTATGCAATATATGCAAATTGTGTGAATGAACAGGTGTGAGCTGTTTAACACTTTCAGTGCGGGGATCGACTTTGGACGTCAAAATATGACGTCTAAGGATCGACTTTTTACATCAGAATCTGACGTCTATAGACGTCACATTCTGACGTCTAAAGTCGACTCCTGCACCATGTACTGTGAAAGAGTAAATATTTTGATAATGGCCTTAGACACATAACATAGGTATTCAAATGAAACAGAAAGATCTATAGTATCATTGAGCTAACCAAGGATAGCTAACTAATACATTTGTGATGATTTCACGTTCAATAAACCTTTCGATATCCTGTTTATATAGAAATATTTCAGCGCTTTAACCCTTTTAACTCTCACGGTGCGTACCTGATGAATGACTCGATTTCCTACACATAGGTGTGCCACATATGCTGTGTGTATCATCATGATCAGGAGATTCATCTAAACTGTAATTTGTTATTTTATCAAGTGACTGAAAATTTAAAGTGAATAGCTCAGTGCTCTAAGGGTTAACAGGGTAAACAAGTTAAATGACACAAATGAGAAACGTCAGCAACGCTTATATAAATCACCATAAATCACAGGGGTTTTTATCGCAACAGGGGGGATACAAGTACAAGTACTCGGACCTTTAATGCATTTGTATCGTACGTACCTACCATATTAACCCTAACTACGCTGGAATATTGTTCTATAAAAAATCATCATAGACGTCTTAGTTAGCTCATTCAGCTTCATTTGAATACCTATGTTATGGGTCTACGGCCATTGTAATTTTGTTCATTCTCTCAGCGCGGGGATCGTCTTTAGACGTCAGAATCTGACGTCTATGGGCGTACGATTCTGACGACTAAAGACGGTCCTCGCACTGAAAGGGTTAACAACGGGGAACAGCATGCATTGGCTCAATGTTGGTGTAAGATTGGGTTACACTGTCTGCGACCCCAGCTCAAGATTAAATCCAAATTGATTCAACCTGTCTCGTTTGTCGGCACCACAGACATTGTCCTACATCCCCAGCTCAGACGTTACGTTGAACCAATGCTGGGTCAATTTTGGCCCATTGTCTAGTACGCTGACTCAACTTAAGCCCAACATCGGTTCAACAACTGCATGCCAGGCAGCTCAGACGTTACGCGTGACAACTTAATGGCGACGCCCACGACCAGCCTCTTAGTCTTATATGGATGGCCGTGCTAGAGATTAGAAGAAAACATCGCCACATTCAGCCTACACTAACTACAACTAGCTCGATATATTCCCGTTAGTTTATTCGAATGAACCCTCGAATTTGATTCTTATGCTGCGTAATGAATTCTTTTGTTCATTTAATTAAAGCTGGAATGGAATTGCTAACGCAATTTCCAGCTTAAAATAACGAAAAATCACGAAAAATCTTTCTAAGAAAATAGAAAATTGACATATTTAAATAGATTAACTGACTGAGCATCTAACACTAACTATTCGATCAATGTTAGTGGCTTTTTCTTTTCTTTGAAACAGCTTCAAACACCGTCGTATAGCAGTACAAGGGTTAATTTCTGGTCGATTGCAATTTGTAATATACATCCTATTGATCTAAATTGCTTCATGTCTATAAGAAATTAGTTGTTACATGGTCTTTCGTGCCTTTAATATCGTATACGGATGCATACCTCCAGCTCTGTAGATTCTGACCAGCTTAGTACTTGAGAACCGTATCCCAAAATGCCAATGTAATTTATAGAACTGTTTGTCTCGCCCAAAGTCATAATTTGAAAGTCGTATTTAATTTAAAATCCTGCTTCATCATGATTTAGCAGATCATTATGACAGCTTTTTAATAATAGAGATGAAAATTACTTTCACTTGACAATGATAAGTAATTATTAAAAACTGGGAGTTTTATGACTTTCAGTAAAATTACAAGTATTCAAATAATAACAAAATATTTCAAAAGTTGCAAATGTTTAAATTATAGCATATCATCTTGTAAGTGTGTGATACAGTCAGCTATATATAGGATATAATTATGTACTGATCAACAGCCAGCACTGGAATACTTAAAAATACTAACATGTACTTATAGTACAATATCATACTGCAATAGTGAATACTTAAAAAATAAACTCTTAAAAATGTATGTATGTGTACGAGCTTATGAGGGGGGGGGGGGGCATATCGCAAAGGACCAGTAATAATTCAATGTTGTGCCAATGTCTGGCCATTCTCCCTATGTTTTCTCACCACCGTGCTGTTATTTATGTAGCTTAATTATGAACAACAAAACCTGATGTGCGTCTTTAAATAAATGCTGTCTGTTATTAGAAAAAATGTTATTACTTTTGTTTGTCTTGCTGGTGGGAATTAAGATAGTTGTGTTTTTTACTCATCTGTTAATTGTAGTATTGACCATTTACCCGCCGATCCTTGAACATGTTAAGGATAAAACGCGACATAAATCAGCAATATTTCAAAATGGTTGACCTCCATTTTGTCAAATATGAATTATTTTCACTCACTCGAAGTTGAGTGAGTGAAAATTCCGATTAAATAATTTAGCGGTTAAGGATTTGAAAAGGGAGCAAATTATAAACCTGTACAATTATGTTATATTGTTCACGTGGAAACCGAAGATACTGTTATGTTTAAATTGTGATTACTCCAAGCAAACAGACATGTTTCTTTGTACATGTTGCACATGTGATTGTGTGATTAAAAAACTCAACCCAGGTATTAGCAGCAAGTGATTTTAGTTGCGCAGGGATTCTGTCAGGCGTCACCTTTTTTTGTGGGCTCAAAAACTAGTGGTTAATTTTTTTTATTATTTCAAAATCACATTTCTAGCAACATTGGGTTGTGCAAGTGAGTTTTCAAAGATGCTACCAAATTGCAAAATGGTCGCCAGAAGTGAACTTCATATTTGTTTGTGGGCGCAAAAACTGAAATACTTAAAGTCTGAAATTATTTAAATTTTACTATCACTTTACCAACGATATGCTGATGCGCATATCTAAAATTTAATTTTTACCGTCACAATAAAACTCGAAGCCTAAATTAAAGCGTGGGATGTAATATTAGGACTTCAGGCCTCTCCTACACAGGTTAAGTTTCATTTTCACTTGTGACTAACCCTGACTTATGGTGGAGAGTAAAAGCAACTTGTTTTCTGACTTATGATATTTTTTCTTGTTGATGTTTTTATCAGCGTAAATATAGATTGACAATCACGATCACGGTGTAACGACACATGACGACAGCATCACAGGAAGATTATTCAGTGGGCGGGTTTCGGCAAGATTTCATTCCCCGTCATCTCATCACATGGTAAAGAGTCGTATCTGCAATTATGTAAAGTGGCAGATACGACCATTTAACACCCATGGTGTGACGCACTGGCTGACGATATTATTCGATCAGAGATGCTTGAAATGTAGCTTATTTGAAATGTTACTTTAAAATGTGATGGTATTTTTGTGAACGACCTTCAGATATCCGGAATTCACACCAGTCGTGTAGCTCTCTTTTTAGCACCTTTAATATTGACCCTTAACATGCTTAAAGCGCTATATTAAATATTTTAATTTTTTACCCACCTGATCCACAACTTCATGTGAGTGAAAATTGCTCATATTTGTTAGCTCCCGCCGTCACCGTATGTGAGACGGAGGGAGCTATGGATTCTACCTCCGTTTTTTTTGGCCTCTTCTTTTGCCTATAACTTTGTAAGAAAATAAGCTAGGATAACAATTTTTGGTATGTGGGTTACTTCCAGGTGGCTAATGGACAGGTTAAAATATTTTTAATCTTAATTCAATACGCAAGGTTGCAGAGGAGAAAATGATGATGTTACGGCGTTGGGCCGTTGGGCCGTCCGTAAACAATTCGTTTCCGGAGCATATCTCTGAAAGTACTTGTCCGATTGTCTTCAAATTTTACACACAACACCCCTAGGGGGTCTAGTTGTGCCTTTTGGGGTATTTGAACTTTGACCTACTTCTGGTTCAGAACTATGACCTATTTAGACGTTTTGACGCGCACTTTGTTTCCGGAGCAGATCTCGAAAAGTACTGGGCCCATGACAGCCATATTGCACATACATGTTCTCTAAGGTCCCTAGTTGTGCCTTTTCAGGTTTTTGGACCTTGACCTTGAAGTTGACCCAGCACTTCGACATAATTTATAACATCGGTAAATCCGACTGAAAGATTTTGCGGAATATCATGAAAACCGCTCTAGATAGCTACACCATTACTATAAAACAAATTGTGAGGTTTCAGGAGGGGATGCATCTTGAAAAATTTCAAGTCGATAAAATTAAAAATGGCCGCCTATCGGCCATCATTCACCTCGACAGGCCTGATATTGCGGAATATCATGAAAACCGCTCAAGATAGCTACACCATTTATATCAAATAAATTGTAAGGTTTCAGGAGAGGATGCATCTTGAAAAATTTGAAGTTCATAAAATTCAAAATGGCCGCCTATCAGCCATTATTCACCTCGACAGGCCTGATATTGTGGAATATCATGAAAACCGCTCAAGATATCTACACCATTACTATAAAAAAAATTGTAAGGCTTCAGGAGAGGATGCATTTTGAAAAAATTCAACTCGTCCAAGTTCAAAATGGCCGCCAATCGGCCATTATTCACTTTCACATGGCCGTTATTTGGTAAACCGTGCTAGATGGCTAGACCATTACTATAAAACAAAATGTGTGATTTCAGGAGAGGATGCATCTAAAAAAATTCAACTCGATAAAATTCACAATGGCCGCTTATCGGCCATTATTCACTTTCACATGGCCGTTATTTGGTCAACCGTGCTAGATGGCTAGACCATTACTGTAAGACGAAATGTGAGATTTCAGATGAGAATGCATCTTGAAAATAATTGACTTGATCAAATCTAAAATGGCCGCCTTTTCGGCCATTATTCATTTTCACATGGCTGCTATTTGGTAAACCGTGCTGGATGGCTAGACCATTACCTGATTACTATAAAACAAAGTGTGAGTTTTTGGGGGAGGATGCACCCTGAACTTGTTTTCTGACTTATGATATTTTTTCTTGTTGATGTTTTTATCAGCGTAAATATAGATTGACAATCACGATCACGGTGTAACGACACATGACGACAGCATCACAGGAAGATTATTCAGTGGGCGGGTTTCGGCAAGATTTCATTCCCCGTCATCTCATCACATGGTAAAGAGTCGTATCTGCAATTATGTAAAGTGGCAGATACGACCATTTAACACCCATGGTGTGACGCACTGGCTGACGATATTATTCGATCAGAGATGCTTGAAATGTAGCTTATTTGAAATGTTACTTTAAAATGTGATGGTATTTTTGTGAACGACCTTCAGATATCCGGAATTCACACCAGTCGTGTAGCTCTCTTTTTAGCACCTTTAATATTGACCCTTAACATGCTTAAAGCGCTATATTAAATATTTTAATTTTTTACCCACCTGATCCACAACTTCATGTGAGTGAAAATTGCTCATATTTGTTAGCTCCCGCCGTCACCGTATGTGAGACGGAGGGAGCTATGGATTCTACCTCCGTTTTTTTTGGCCTCTTCTTTTGCCTATAACTTTGTAAGAAAATAAGCTAGGATAACAATTTTTGGTATGTGGGTTACTTCCAGGTGGCTAATGGACAGGTTAAAATATTTTTAATCTTAATTCAATACGCAAGGTTGCAGAGGAGAAAATGATGATGTTACGGCGTTGGGCCGTCCGTAAACAATTCGTTTCCGGAGCATATCTCTGAAAGTACTTGTCCGATTGTCTTCAAATTTTACACACAACACCCCTAGGGGGTCCAGTTGTGCCTTTTGGGGTATTTGAACTTTGACCTACTTCTGGTTCAGAACTATGACCTATTTAGACGTTTTGACGCGCACTTTGTTCCCGGAGCAGATCTCGAAAAGTACTGGGCCCATGACCGCCATATTGCACATACATGTTCTCTAAGGTCCCTAGTTGTGCCTTTTCAGGTTTTTGGACCTTGACCTTGAAGTTGACCCAGCACTTCGACATAATTTATAACATCGGTAAATCCGACTGAAAGATTTTGCGGAATATCATGAAAACCGCTCAAGATAGCTACACCATTTATATCAAATAAATTGTAAGGTTTCAGGAGAGGATGCATCTTGAAAAATTTGAAGTTTATAAAATTCAAAATGGCCGCCTATCAGCCATTATTCACCTCGACAGGCCTGATATTGTGGAATATCATGAAAACCGCTCAAGATATCTACACCATTACTATAAAAAAAATTGTAAGGCTTCAGGAGAGGATGCATTTTGAAAAAATTCAACTCGTCCAAGTTCAAAATGGCCGCCAATCGGCCATTATTCACTTTCACATGGCCGTTATTTGGTAAACCGTGCTAGATGGCTAGACCATTACTATAAAACAAAATGTGTGATTTCAGGAGAGGATGCATCTAAAAAAATTCAACTCGATAAAATTCAAAATGGCCGCTTATCGGCCATTATTCACTTTCACATGGCCGTTATTTGGTCAACCGTGCTAGATGGCTAGACCATTACTGTAAGACGAAATGTGAGATTTCAGATGAGAATGCATCTTGAAAATAATTGACTTGATCAAATCTAAAATGGCCGCCTTTTCGGCCATTATTCATTTTCACATGGCTGCTATTTGGTAAACCGTGCTGGATGGCTAGACCATTACCTGATTACTATAAAACAAAGTGTGAGTTTTTGGGGGAGGATGCACCCTGAAAATTTTTAACTTACGAATTCAAAATGGCCGACAATCAGCATTATTTACCTCGATAGGCCTGATATCAGGTTAAAAGTGCTAGATAGCTAGACCATTACTATAAAACAAAATGTGACGTTTCGAGAGAGGATGCCTTTTAAAAACTTTCGACTCAATCGAATTCAAAATGGCCGCCTATCGGCCACTATTTACTTTCACATTGCTGATATTTGGTAAACCGTGTTAGATAACTGGACCATTACTATAAAACAAAATGTGAGATTACAAGAGAGGATGCATCTTGAAAAAAATTGATTCGATCAAATTCAAAATGGCCGCCTATCGGCCATTATTCACTTTCACATAGCCGGTTTTTGGTAACCGTACTAGATGGCTAGTCCATTACTATAAAACAAAATGTGAGATTTCAGGAGAGGATGCATCTTGAAAAATTTTGACTTGATCAAATTTAAAATGGCCTCCTATCGGCCATTATTCACTTTCACATGGGCGATATTTGGTAAACCGTGCTAAATGGCTAGACCATTACTATAGAATGAAATGTGAGATTTCAGCTGAGGATGCATCTTGGAAAATTTTGACTTGATCAAATTCAAAATGGCCGCCTTTAGGCCATTATTCACTTTCACATGGCCGATATTTGGTAAACCGTGCTAGATAGCTAGACGATTACTATAGAATGAAATGTGAGATTTCAGCTGAGGATGCATCTTGAAAAATTCTGACTCGATCAAATTCAAAATGGCCCCCTATCGGCCATTATTTACTTTCACATGCCCAATATTTGGAAACTGTGTTAGATGTTAGTCCATTACTATAAAACAAAATTTGAGGTTTCGGGGGAGGATGCACCCTAAGTTTTTAACTAATTTATATCGAATTTAAAATGACCGTAAATCAGCTATTAGTTAACTCGATTGGCCTGATATCGGGTAAACCGTGCCGGATAGGTAGACCATTACTGGGATACTGATTAGGATCATTAATTTCAATGGAGGTTTGCAATCTCTGACAGACTGTCTAGTTCTTATCTTACTCTTAGACTGGGCTTCTTAGACCTTGTTGTCTAGCGTCTTGATTTTTGACCTAGACTAGGACTACATTAATAACCCTATACAAAATTGCTTAAATCAAATTCTAATTCGGAGCGGGAGCTCCTGGACTTATGTAGTTTTGTTTAATTTGAGACCAAACATTTGCAAATCTTTATTTTTAAGCACTTATTCCCTTTCCAATAACTGCGATTTAAACGGCTAATCAAACTGATTAGAAACGATTCCAGTCGTCATTAGGGGCCTAACCCTTGAGGCGCTGAATTATTTTTATATAAACCATGGAAACCATTTTTTTTTTCAATTTTAACCCATCATAAATGTCTTAGTCAGCTCTTTCTGATTCATTTGAATACTGTTATGGGTCTACGGCCATTATAAATATATTTACTCTGACAGCGCGGGGATCGACTTTAGTCGTCAGAATCTGACGTCTACAGACGTCAGATTCTGACGACTGAAGTCGATCCCCGCACTGTAAGGTTTAAGTATTTTTTCCTATCCACCATGTTTTTTGTGTCTGGAACATTATTTAGTGGAATGAACAACTGTCTTGAAGAACGTGGAATTTTCACCTTTATTAAACGTTTGCGTCTGCTTTTCGGTGTACAATAGCCGCTTCGTGTATGACTTTTCGAATGCTTTGTTTTTTCAAAGGTACACTTGGCTATTACCAATGAATTTTGCCATCATCGTCTCATGTCTGGTGTAGGTACAATAACATGGCTAATAATACTTCTACATATATCCTGCTAATTTTTTTCCTACATGCTGCTAATTAGCAGTTCTCCGCTCGATGATAGTCAGTCTAATAATGGATAACGTGTTTTTACTCGCATCTCTCATTCACCTGACTTTTGTTATGAATGAGCAAGTACGTGTAAATCTGGTGCAGTGTATTTTTAACACGTTGAACAAAAGAAGTCCGCGTCGTGAACTATGTGCACCTTAGTTATAATTAAAACATTCATCAACATCAGAGCACTGATGTCGACTGCAGTAGACATTCTGTGGTTTTATTATCACCTGTATAACCCCTGATAACGAGCTGTTCACAGTAAAATATGCCTTCAATCTAGAAACACCGATATTCTTGGGAACTTAAATTTCACAAATGATTTAAATTTTAAGTCACTTGAAGTTGTGTGTCGCGGTAGCGAGACACAACTTCAAGTGACTGAAAGTTTAGATTGCATAGCTCAGTGATCTAAGGGTTAACCCGCGAAACTCTAAATTATGTGTTCACTCACTCGTAGCCCTGTCTCGCTAACGCGATTAACAACTTGTAATGAGTGAAAATGATTGAAATATGCAAAATGGGGACAAAGTATTTTTAATTCATCTTATCCTTCACACCTTTCACTTTCGAAATGCGCTACTTAAGAAGATGTGATTAATAGCACTGCTCTGCAAATCAAAAGGTAGTAACTGCTCACGTGAAAAGTGATCAGTTACTGCCTTTCGGCTTTACACGGCAAAGCTGCATTTGATGGATTTACGTTATTTAGTCTCTTTGATTAGAGTCAGTGCCACCATGTCATCTGCACTATGTCATGTCGTGATTAACCCTCTACGCCCCATGTTGTGTGCGGGCGAAGAAAGATCAAACACGAGCACCACTTAGGAGCTTGAGCAATCTAATTTCACGCGTTATGGTGAACGGTGATTCTGAAAACATTACATACATATAAATCAAACAGTATCATTACACAACGTTATTATTTTAACCAACTCAAGTAAATACAACTTCAATGCGGAGATGCACTTACAGAAATAACCTCTCCTGATGTCCCAACACACAGCATCACAGGCTTTCATACTGCACGAGATGGGTGTAGCACTAGCCACCCGCACTGATCAACTACAAGATATTATTATGGCACGGTTATATAAGTCATATTAACAGCAATGTGTCAGATTAACAATACTCTTATTACAAGTTATAAATTTATGACTGAATTACTCTTATATCTCACGAAAGATTGATCAGTTTACATTAAAGGGACCCCTTGGGATGAGACATTTTCAATGTTGTCAATTTTGAAAATTTAATTTATATAAAGCTATATAGCCTACTGATCTTAACTAATAATACGAAAAAGTCAAAAAACAATTTTAAAGCACCGAAAAAGAGTGAAATAGTTATATTTCCAGGTCGTATATTGCCATGTAAACAAAACAAGTCAGCAATATTCAGCACTTTACATCACATATTCCCACGTATCAGACGGTAAGATCAGAGCATTCGCCGCTAATTGGTGTCCTATAGTCAGGACAGGGGAGGACACACCTGCAGCACTGATTGTCTACCCAACGCTGGGCCGATGCCATCAGCATGTGGCCCAATGCTGTGAAAACATTCAATTGTCCTTCAGGTATACAAATAGTTTGTTTGGGTTACTTCTGGTTTCATAGAAATGTTGATTAAAAATATTTGTAAAAATATGAAAATTCTGAAAAAAAATAAAAACATGATCCGTGGGATACACTACTTCAGTACGGAATTAAAAACGAAAATTGATGTCATCCCAAGGGGCTGCTTTAATATTAAGGTAGATGGAAACAGAGTATTATTCTAACCAAACACGGGGTTCATTCTTGTTTGAAATGGCTGCACAGACAAAGGAAGTTGATACGGCCAACACTAAACCGGGATTGAACAACGAGAAATGAAATTATTTATCACTAAGTTCATTTATCCAGCAAGTGCCAACCTAGTTTTAATGTTTTAGTGCCGAAAACAGTCACATCTAGGTTTGTACATGGAAACTACCAAAATTACTTTATTCATCTTGTTCGTATTTTTACGTCAAAAATATAATAATAATTATGTATATATATTTAGACAAACTGGTAGAATATTTTAACTTACAAAAAAACACTTCTATTTGTGGTGAGATCGCGTACCCGGCTATGAGAATCTACATTTTTTTCTAATTATACTTGTTGTCTACAGGGTCAAGAGAATTCATGAATTGCAGTGAATGTGGTGCATAACTCTTATTATTTGAATATGTTTTTCATGATTTGACGGATGTACTTGTACTAATTACCTGACCAGGGAGCTATCACGAATTTGATTAATTCCCTCCCCCCCCCCCCCACCCAGTAGTCAGAGGGGGATTCTCGTCACGCCAGTGTCTGTCACGCTTTTTTGAGGGCTCTAAAACTAGTAGTCGGAAATTGTTAAAACTTCTAAATCATATTCCCAACAACATGGAGATGTGCAAGTGATATTTTGCAGGATTTTACGAAATTAAAAATGGTCGCCACTGATCGGCTTCAATATTTTTGTTGGAGCAAAAAATAATCGTAGCAACAATGTGAAGATGTGCGGATGAGATTAAAATGGCCAACAACAATAGCTTCCAATTTTTTTGTTGACGCAACATCTCAAACTTATGGCGGGGATGCTATAGGGCTTCAAGCCTCTTGTTAATTTTAGTCTTTACATTAGATACATTCTAATACCACAAATAACATATTGTTTCTAAACGGGTGGTATCTGTCAATGTGAAGTGCAAATGCGTCCCTGTGCCTCTTACAGTGCTGAAATAATTTGATATATACATCTATTATGGGGAACAAAGGTTATTTAATTTAAAAACGTATTAAATGGCTTAGTTCACTCATTCAGATTTATTTCAATATATATAGGTCTACAGGGATATAAAGGTCTATAGGGATCGACTTAAAGTTGATCCCCGCGCTGAAATGATTATTACCAAGGGCAAGGAATGTGCTAACTAGGTCGTGATCAGCCTCTAAGAGGCAGAATATGAATAAGTGCATCACCCGCGGTTTTTTATGTAATTCCACCTCGCATAGCACGCCATAATGAAGGTGCATCATACCAGTCCACTGCCAGCTAGTCGTGACTGACCACGGCGGAATACACACGATTACCCAGTGGTGTCTGATCGCTGGTCCAGCATCTGAGATGCTGGCCCAGCAGTCTGCAAATGATAGGGTTTTGTGGCCGTTTTCTGATCACATAATTATTGCCTTTAAATTCGGAATAGTAAATGATAATGTCTCTTTGTGGAAAGTGTCTGATTATCACTCGCAATCGTAAGCAATTGTAATAATTTCGAGTGAAACATATCGCCACCTTTGCATTAGACGGTCATATATTTTAACTATAAAACTTTAAAAGCTGTGTGCATAGACGTGTTCTAGAATGACTGTACTAATGTATAGCACTTCAAGGATTAAGGCAAATAAATTGATATTTTTGTACATGAATAATAAAGCCTGCTTTTATTAAAAGTTAGTTGTAATTCTGATTCATCTTCCTAACAAGTTTTCTTACCCACGATACTTTGCTGTATCGAGCCTAGCGTCCAACTATTTTAAATAGCGAGATACCTTGAATATTGCGCTCGCTGCGTCTCAAAACCGGCCAATCAGACAGCACTTGACAGCTGCCTGAGAGCAAAGCCTGCTTGTTGCCGTTGATATGATAGATATAGAAAATCTGGAATCTCACGCTGATGTCACCTCACTGTCCAAACTGTGAGATTCCCAACTTGTCTATATAATACATCTAGCAACGGGAACAACTAACTGTGCTGAGAGCTGAACAAGAAGTCAATTCTTCGTAAACCTTAAAGAAATCTGAAACGTCCAATGAAGTTTGAATCTCAGACACATCCCCAAAATGCCCACATAGACAGATATAGTGCTCGATACGGCTAGGCTTCTGCGGTCGCGTGAGACTGGCCAAGGGAAGATGTTCTGATCCAATTGTGGTTCAAGGGGGGGTGTCGAATCGTGCTGAGCCGATGATCACACCATCAAGGCGAATTGGTCAACCTTTGTCATTTTAATGTTATTGTCGTGATTAGTAGCTCGGAACGATGTAGGCTATCTGAAGCTATACGCCTTGCCATTCTGGTGACGATGGACACTGGTCAGTCTCTGCTGACCTCACTCTCACATCCTGTCAATATGTCAGGACACCCAGCCTATTCATCAATCACGACTTTCACACACGGGCAGCGGAAGTGGGCATCTAATTATAGCATTATAGGATAGGCCTACCCAGATGACTTATATGTATCCCTTACAACGCTGATATATTTGTGTATAAACCATGGAGGGCGAAGGTTTTTTTTCAATTTGAAATCATCCTAAATGTCTTAATTAGCTCTTTCTGCTCGATTTGAATACATATGTTATGGTTCTACGGATAATATAAATATTTTAATTCTTTCTGCGTCTTTATACGTCAGAATATGACGTATACAGACGTCAGATTCTGACTTATAAAGACTGTCCCCCCCGCTCTGACATAGTTGAGCTTTGATCTAACTTTAGCTAAACGTCAGACACAAGGCACATTGTAGGCCTATATATATGTGGAAAATCAAGATTTTGTTCTGGCTTCTGGTTTTGATATGTTGTTGGAATTCTAGGTTCAATTATTTGGCACAGTGGCCACCTCAATAGCTTGTGTACCCGATATGTTCGACACCATTGATTACATTAAATTTGACGTGACAGTTCTCTAGATATTTCCCACGATCTGATTAACTTTTAAAGTGAATTCATTGGAAAAGAAATGACCGAGTACAGATTAATTCGTAGCATTTAAAAAATACTTATATTACAAATTAATGGAGTAGTTTCTTTAAAAAATCTGTATTTTTCTAAGGAGAGGGGAGGTAATTTCAACTATTATGCTTTGAAAACAATGGATAACGGATCATTTGTAGGAATTTTCCGTAGGGTTTGGGCCGTATAGCAGGCCGTATGGGCCTGAAAGTAGAGCGTTGTGAGCCGCTTGAATTATGGCAGCAAAGCCAATTTTTATTGCACCATTATAATCATGATAATGTCCTGTATTCGTTTAGAAATGCATTAAACATTTTCAGCTACATGTATGAGCTCTCTTTACCTGTTCGGCATTGCAGTGCGCAAATTGAAAATAAAACTGAAAGTCGCGACCATCAGTTTTATATTTCATCTATGATTACTATGATTCTTGAGCTATTTAATTTATGTTTTTACCCGGTGGTAGACTTATTGTTCTTGTCATGATTAAAATTTTCGCTACAATAGTGCATCTTCCCACGCAAGGCTCGCTATTTCAGACTTCAGGAGCAGCGAGCCTTGCTGTCGGGAAGATGCAAAAGAGACGGCGTGCGTCTATCTGAATCTTATCGCACCACGTGTTAGGCCTCATGGAAATGGAAATAAGAAAGTGTGTCTGTTTTTCTGATATTCCATATATTTTTTAGATGTATCTATATGTACAATTGTAACGGAACAGCGATCCGTGCGCGACCCTCAGTTGGTCTCTGTATAATGGACAACAATCAATAAGAAAATTTAACACTCTCCGAATTTCCTTTTTGTCAATGTTCTGTGTTTACGAAGAAAATCTAAATATTGTGTATTCCCAAGTCATATACGTTAACCAACCAGTGAGCCAACGCCGGGGAAATGTTTACTGTGTGGCGAGTCGTGATTGATGTATGTATTGCTGATTCTTGTCGCCCATCTAGAAAGCGCATTGAATATTTAGTGGAACTCTTCAAGCCCCTGTCACACTGTCCCCAGCGTCCCCATGAATTATGGCGAGCTTAAACTGGCCTCAATTCGTCAGTAGACTGGTCGTGTGGGTGTTTAACCCGTGTAAAATTGATATGTCAACAGTAGTCGTCATGCAAGTAATTGTATAAACGGTTTAAAATTAGTCTACCATGTGTTGGCTTGTACACACTATAATTATTTACAAGTTGGTAGTATATTTGCCAAACCCAAATATTGGCATGTGGTATTTTGCGTGATTTCGCTAACACTCGCATAATGCTCTAGAGAATGTGGTGTTACTTATACTATAAATTGTCGGCGAAATAAAACATGTCAGAATTCTAATATATATACTACCGTGACAATAGGTATTGGACGAAAACGAGCTCCCAGAATTCAGTATACATTATTAAAGGAAAGCACAGAAATTGCGCTTTTCGTGTGAATTTCTGAAGATCTCGTTTTTGCGGAAACTGACACCATCTCAGGATTTTGCGTGTGGTTGTGTCAGGAAGAAATCGATAAGTTTGCCCTTTGATTTGTGGCGCGGAAAATATCATTTGGCCATTTTACTGATGTCGCTCTTTGAATGGGACCACGAATCGCGCGATAAATCAAGCGTTAATGTCGGCTAAAGAAATGAATAACAGCTCTCAGGGTAAAGTTGAGAGAAGTAGGATGCAGAGAATGAAATCTCTTTATGTACGGCTCCATAAAAATACACGCGTGCGTCAACCCCGATGTAGAAAATGAAATTTCCATCGACGTTAATGAAGGAATGTTATGTTATTGCGCGGATGGACTTGGCTCTGCTGCGAATGCATTTCGACCTGAGTAGGCACCATTTCTCGTCATTTGAAGCTGGAATTGCTAACGCAATGTCCATCTTCAAATGCCAAAAAGGTATTAACGTTTATTAAAAATGGCCATCTCCCAGATGGAAATATTTGAGTATATTGAAAACGTATATATACGGACCTAGTAGGTGAAGGGTTTCTTTCTGCGGAATAATACTACGTTCCACGCATACATCAGTCCAATCCAGATCCAGACCATGGACGTTTCTTCTCAGTTAGGGAGGCTTCCTTTCTAAAACTAGCGAGTCCTCGATCAGTTGTCTCAACTCACAGGCATTAAAGTCAGCCCTCGAGCCATTTTGGCGTATAGTTGTAGGCCATTGTGCTTTGGCACACATACACAGCCAGCACAGTAGACACGCGACCCAGTGTTTAATGTTGACCTGTGACCTCTCATGCAATAATGAGCCGTTGAATTGGGATCACCCGTCCCGGGGTTAAATAATATTTGCTCAGTATAAGTATTCATATTGTCTCTGTGGTGCAGACATTTTATATTCAGCAAAGTCTAGATAAAACAAACACCGCTCAAAACACATTGCGCTCACATAGATTTCGCAATACGTTCAAAACCATTTATCCTGAAGTATCTAGCAAACAAGAGCAATCGACCCAGTGTCGGATTAATGCTGGCTCACCGTCTGTGACACTTTACAAACATTAATCCAGTACTGAAGCAACGCCCCGTTTATCTGTGTACATTCAAATATAGAATACTGACATTCAGGATGTGAAAGTCAACTGTCCGTGTAAGTAAAGAACGTGACTCGCATTCGTGATTTAAAACGAGAACTCTTTTTTTTTTGCCACATTAATTTATAAAAATCACCAACCTAATATGTGATATCGATACATCTATATGTAGATGACACACGGATGTATAAAACATGTGAAACAAAGAGAAAGTACATGTAAGTGAGACATAAAATATCTGACCAACCATCAATGCAAAAGGAATATTCAAAGCCAAACCTGACTTTAACCCATAGTGATTGTGGCTCAGATGTGTTGCTAAGCATGATTGCGTCACCTGTTCTGGGGTTAACCCTTATTCTGCTAAGTTAATTAGCTCCCGCCGTCACCGTAGGTGAGACGGAGGGAGCTATGGATTCCGCCTAAGCTAGAATAACAATTTTTGGTATGTGGGTTACTTCCAGGTGGATAATGGACAGGTTAAAATATTTTAAATCTGAATTCAATACGCAAGGTCGCAGAGGAGAAAATGATGATGTTACGTCGTTGGGCTGTCCGTGAACATTTCGTTCCCGTAGCATATCTCTGAAAGTACTTGTCCGATTGTCTTCAAATTTTACACACAACACCTCTAGGGGGTCTAGTTGTGCCTTTTGGGGTATATGAACTTTGACCTACTATTGGTTCAGAACTATGACCTATTTAGACGTTTTGACGCACACTTCGTTTCCGGAGCAGATCTCAAAAAGTACTGGGCCGATTACAGTCATATTGCACATACATGTTCTCTAAGGTCCCTAGTTGTGCCTTTTCAGGTTTTTGAAGCTTGACCTTGAAGTTGACCCAGCACTTCGACATAATTTATGACATCGGTAAATCCGACTGAAATATTTTGCGGAATATCATGAAAACCGCTAAAGATAGCTACACCATTACTATAAAACAAATTGTAAGGTTTCAGGAGAGGCTGCATCTTGAAAAATTTCAAGTCGATAAAAATCAAAATGGCCACCTATCGGCCATTATTCACCTCGACAGGCCTCATATTGCGGAATATCATGAAAACCGCTCAAGATAGCTACACCATTACTATAAAACAAATTGTAAGGTTTCAGGAGAGGATGCATTTTGAAAAAAATCAACTTGATCAAATTCAAAATGCCCGCCTATCGGCCATTATTCACCTCGACAGGCCTGATACTGGGTAACTCGTGCAAGATAGCTAAACCATTACTATAAAACAAAATGTGAGATTTCAGAAGAGGATGCATCATGAAAAAATCGACTTGATCAAATGCACAATGGCCGCTTATCGGCCATTGTTCACTTTCACATGGCCTATATTTGGTAAACCGTGGTAGATGGCTAGACCATTACTATTTAACAAAATAATGGTTCTCGGGGGAGGATGCACACTGAAATTTTTTAACTCCATCAAATTCAAAATGGCCGCCAATCGGCATTATTTATCTCGATAGGCCTGATATCAGGTAAACCGTGCTAGATAGCTAGACCATTACTAAAATGTGACGTTTCCGGAGAGGATGCCTTTTAAAAACTTTTGACTCAATCGAATTCAAAATGGCCGCCTATCGGCCACTATTTACTTTCACATTGCTGATATTCGGTAAACCGTGTTAGATAGCTAGACCATTACTATAAAACAAAATGTGAGATTTCAGGAGAGGATGCATCTTGAAAAAATTTGACCCGATCAAATTCAAAATGCCCGCCTATCGGCTATTATTCACTTTCGCATGGCCGTTATATGGTAAGCCGTACTAGATGGCTAGACCATTACTATAAAACAAAATGTGAGATTTCAGGAGAGGATGCATCTTGAAAATTTTTGACTTGATCAAATTCAAAATGGCCGCCTTTAGGCCATCATTCACTTTCACATGGCCGTTATTTGGTAAACCGTGCTAGATGGCTAGACAATTACTATGAAACAAAATGTGAGATTTCAGGAGAGGATGCAAAAAGTTAGACTCGATCTAATTCAAAATGGCCCCCTATCGGTCATTATTCACTTTCACATGGCCGAGATTTGGTAAACCGTGCTAGATGGATAGACCATTACTATAAAACAAAATGTGATTTTTGTGGGAGGATGCACCCTGGAAATTTTTAAGTCTTATTGAATTCAAAATGACCAACAATCGGCATTATTTACCTCGATAGGCCTGATATCAGGTGCTAGATAGCTAGACCATTACTATAAAACAAATAATTACTTTAAAACAAAATGTGAGGTTTTCGGGGAGGATGCACCCTGAAATTGTTTAACTAGTCTATATCGAATTCAAAATGACTGTAAATCAGCCATTATTTACCTCGATTGTTCTGATATTGGGTAAACCGTGCCAGATAGGTAGACCATTACCGGGATACTGATTAGGATCATTAATTTCAATGGAGTTTTGCAATCTCTGACAAACTGTCTAGTTCTGATCTTACTCTTAGACTGAGCCTCTTAGACCTGGTTGTCTTGCGTCTTGATTTTTGACCTAGACTAGGACTACATTGATAACCCTATACAAAATTGCTTAAATCAAATTCTAATTCGGAGCGGGAGCTCCCGGACTTATGTAGTCTTGTTTATTTTAATTTTCAACTAGTTGAGGTTGTGTCTCGCTACCGCGATCCACAACCTCAAGTGGTTGAAAATTACTCATATTTGTTTAATTTGGGACACACATCTACACATATTAATGTTTAAACAGTCCTTTTATTACCAGCAACAATGATTTAATCGGCTAATAAAACAGATTAAAAACGACTATTGTCGGGATTAGCACGCAGAGGGTTAATATATAAGTGGTGGTCCACTGTGAACCATTTGTGTGATAAGAATATACCCATAAATCATCGCGCTCGTTAGAGATGGTGAGGTTAAATGCCTCCTGGTGAGTAATAAACTAAACAGGGCTTGGGGTTGACAAGACCTTTAAGAGGTCACTAATAGGAATTTGACTGAACCAGTTCTTTGAAATTGTTAGTATCTGGTTCGATTACATGGTTTGAAGATGATGTATCCTACGTGATCTCATGATGATGATGTTTTAAAAATGAGTTGATCCGTTTTCAGTACTACATAAAAAAACAACTTTTAAACAAGGGGTGGGTCAAGTCTGTTCGTATCTGTACCAGAGTACAAGTACGTGTAGCTACGTACAGTTACTTTACCGGTACAAAATATTCACATATAAATTTTTGGCACAGTTACTTTGACCAGGTGGCACCACTGCAGTTTAAATTCTTCATTTTCAATCATCTATGTTTACTTTGTCCATTTATTTGCGGTCTTTGCCAGGGATGGATTAGCACTGGTAAAGAATGCTTTGAACGTGCTTAGCCCTAATGCTGCTGATGTTTTCAGACCATTTTTCATTCATTTGAAGCTGGAATTTCTAACGCAATTTCCAGCTCCAAATAACGAAATATAATAAATTTATTTAAAAATATACATCTTCACAATGTAATTATTAGATTAACTAAGCACCTATCACAAAACATTTTAGCACTTCGAGTTGAATTTATTGGTTTGAAATTGACTTTAAAACGGATATAGATGTATACGATCCCGGCAGCATAAGGGTTAATACGCGAGGTGTGGTGATCCTGTCGGTACTGGATCTCAGGAACCAGATTGGCTACCGTGAATAACGCTCACAACACACTCACTAATTAGGTCAACTCCGTATTTCACGGCGTGTCTTGTTTACATGTACCCGATTGAATTCAAGTTGGAAATGTGATTTTTTTTTCATTTCACATTAAAATTGTATACATTTTTGTTTATTTTTCCTATGTTTCACGTAAAAACTTGAAGTTTACCCAACGTCTGCCAGTGACATTTCGATTTGACTGGTATTAAATGAACAAATGCTGAGCCGGTCTTTTGTGGTTACTGTAAGCAAGGAAAATAGAATCAGATTCTATTTTCCTTGTTGTAAGCCACGTGAGATTCCGTGACAGTCTGGTGCACATAATAAACTACTTACATGTAAGCTGGCCTGGCTGATTGTTAATTGGTCTGTCAGTGACCAGAGCTGAGGCCACGTGAAAACACGTCACGATCTGTCTGGAGACTCAGACAAAAAGATACATTTTATCTAAAAGAAAGTCTCTGAAAGTCAAAGTGTTCATGTGACCTGCTGGATATCACATTATGATAAATGTACTGTGTAAGACTTAACATAGAGTATTGGCCCTAGAGCTACTCCTAGTACCTCATCCCTGACAAGTGTATTTGTTCAAATACTACCAACCAGATGCAGTACCACTTGATGAGGGTCATCAGTGAGGTTGTCGGTTTAGTTAGGTTCTCATGTATTCACACTGATAATAACCGCTGTGCTTAGTCTAACTGTGACCATTTTAAAATGTTACTATGTGTTACTTACATTTTTTTTACTAAACTATTAACCTTTTCTGCGCGAGGACCGTCTTTAGACGTCAGAATCTGACGTCAAATTCTGGCGTCTAAAGACGATCGCCCCCCCCCCCCCCCAGGTAAATAATTATAATTTTATAGTGGCCGTAAACCCCAGAACGTAGGTATTCAAATGAAGCGGGAACTTCTAACTGGGACATTTATGATGATTTCAAATTGAACAAGATTATTTGGGCGTCGTAAGAGTTAGTCTGTATGTACGTGTGTTTTGTTTCAGCTTGGTCTGACTGCTGTGCTCGCCGTGACACTCCTCATAAACGTGTTCTTTGTGCTAGACACAAGTCGCAAGTTGAAAGATGAAGAACAAGTTGAAGGTGAGCTTTCTTTTTTTACATACTGTACCCCTGGGCCAACCTATCCATTATTGGCGCTCTCCCAGCAGGCAAAAAACGGTGAATCAATGTTGGTTTAACGTTGATCCAGCGTCGCAGACGGTGGACCAACGTTAAACCAACATTGATTCACTGTCTTGTGTCTGCTGGGTCTAAAGCCACAATATTATAATGTTAGTCAAGATAAGCCGTCACGTGGACCACCGTCTAATTCAGATGTACATGTGTTAATGACATTTTAGTAATTTTACAAAACAATTGTATAGTTTTATCACCATGTGTCAACACTGGATAATTTCGCAAAACTATACGTTTCTCGACTATTCCAGCTTGTTTGTTTGCTAGCCATAGGAGATGCACTGATTTAGCCAGTTAGGTGGCTGACTTGCGGATAGAGTGTATGAGATTTGTGAGATTCACGCCTTGCTGTGAGAAACATTAACTCCGTCTGATATGATTTGTCACGTATCTATTACATACATCATTGTCCAGGATAGAACGGACATTTTGCTTAACTACATATTGGAATTAAATCAGATATATGTTTAACATGTACTGTAATTAGAGTTAACACGATATCTGAAAGTCGATATGAAACTATATCCATGATATCTGCAAAAAACATGACATTGTACTAAGTTTTCATGCGTATATTAGGCTACCAATGGATTTTAACCGAGAATTTGCTATCAATATTGATTACATTAATAAACTGAAATTTCCACTAAAACATACGTTCCGAGAAACAACTCTAGCCAGTTGAATGACATGTACATAGCGTTGTGATTATATCATTATTTTATGATTCTGTATGGATTTAAGGGTGATATTGTCGAGGGTGGTGGAGGGGGGGGGGGAGACATTTAGTATAATCATCTCACCTAGCCTTTATCAGCAGGGAACATCAGGCGTTTCCCTTTTCCGCTGATTACATTTTCTCCGGATAATCAACAGGCCGATAAAGATGTCTAAAAAAACATCTGACTTGAAAAATCGTCATTGCGCACACCCGGAGAAATTACAGGCCGTTGGCGCGGCATTTTGGCAACGTCATAATACGTTGGCAAAGCGTTGATGCAACGTCTTGCGCTGGCTGACACGTCATTTTTAGATTGAATGGAGCAGGAAGCCTGCACTGATTAAATGTGGAGGTAAACGGTCCCGGTTTTTACCCTTTGACGAAGGTTGAAAACTGTCGACATTTTATATTTTGCAAAGTGTACTTTTCAGTTTTAACACTTTTCTCGTCATCTTGTTTAAATTTTCACCCACTTGAAGTTGTGTCTCTCTACCGCGACCCACAACTTCTATGCTGGTGGGTGAAAATTACTTATATTTGTTTAATTTAAAACCAAACATTTGCAAATCTTGATGTTTAACCCCTTATTTTGTTCCCAATAACAGTGATTTGATCGGCTAATAAAATGCAATTTATAGGACTATCTCAACAAACACGATACGTTCACCCAATGTTGGTACAATGTTGCTCCACATCTGTGACGCTGGCCCAACATTGGGTGAACGGCTCGTGTGTGCTGGGTAACTCGTGATCAGCGGTGAAAAGGTTCAGAAGACAACGGAATGTTAACTAACTCTCACTGTGTTGTACATTAAATTGATATTTTTCAAGACTTGCGTGCTTTTTCACCATTTATTATTATTTACATTCACCAAAACCATGTTATTTTCTACTTAGGGTAATTAAGTAAGCCCACTTATAATACAGATCAAATATCTTAATGTTAGTAGACCCGCCCATTGACATTAGTCTGTAACTACAGCTCTCTAATCGCTAGTTGTCGTGCTGGTCTGTCAGAAAGTGAAACTATATCTTAGTAAGAAATGTCCGCGCGTTTGAGTGAAATTGACCCTTCAAGCCCTCACGATGCATTTAAGCATCATTTCGCATCCCTGAAAACACACCTAATTTTCCCTATAACTAGGGGTTTTAGAACGACAAAATTCCATGAAACCAGTTTACCAATACATGGCAATTTTCTTTATTTTTAAAACCACATCAAATCATCTTCACCCACTGCAAGTCGATAATTGTGTCAGCAATTCGCGGCTTGTAGTTGATGAAGATGACAATGATAAATTCAGGCTGGAGAAGGTTAAAACTGAGGAAATGTAGGTTACATTCACCCATTCACCCAGTAATTTTAGACGACCATCATCACATTTCTAATGGCTATACACTACAGTTACAGTGTGTTCACAGGGCACAATTTTGTACCAAATTCCGTGAGTGACAGAATAACTCGTACTCAATTCCAATACCAAAGAACCTTTCATTTTTGTACCATTTTATGTACACAGCTGTGTAAAGGCGCCTATACCGAAATATTTCCAGTTCCTATTAAAACTAGGCCTTTTTCAACCGGCGAAATCTAGGCCTTAAGTGATCATATTTGAACTAATTTATATCAAAATGGCAGTATCTGTGTCAGAGCTTTGCGATCTGACGTCTGTAGACGTCAGATTATGACGACTAAAGTCGATCCCCGGAAAGAGCTAACTAAGACTTTAATGGTGATTTTGAATTGAAAAAAACCCTTTGGTCTCAATGATTTAAAGTATCTCAGCACTTTAAGGGCTTATATGACACTACGATTCTACAGCATAATGACCTGATGACATGACAATGCACGAGTGATTTGTCAACTAGTCTCCTTTGTTGATCAACACCAGACGTTGGATTAATGCTGGGCCAGCGTCGTAGACGTCGGCCCGGCCTTAAGTCAACAATGGGCTCAACATTTCGTGTTTCATATGTTTAAATCTGTTGGTCTCGAATGGGCGAGCTGGAACTACAACATCGACGATCGGTCTACTTTGAAAATATTCTAACCCGGTCACATACTGCTCCTACGTAAGAACAGGAGAAAATGTAATTTCTGGAAACCAAACAATGCCAATTTGGCTTTTCCTGTGATGTATGACTTTATAATGGGGCACTCCAATACACTGGCGGTAACTTATTCACAACGAGCCAGGTTTTTATAGTCCCGGCCTGGTTCTCGTGTGTGTATTTTAAGAGTTTCCTTTACACGATCCATACTAAACCATCCGAGACCCTGTAGTAACAAAAAGTTACCACTATGAAATATCATCGAAGCTGTGTTTAAATGCTGTCGCATTTACCAAAACTGCAATATTTACTATATAAGCCGCAATCTAATCAACATCATAGCACATTGTTTTGAACAGAACGCTAATGTGTGTGAATCTATACAATGTATTTTTTTAGGTCGCGTGAAAACCTAGATGAAAATATTTGCATAAAATTGTTGACAGGGGGGGGGGGGGATCAACGATTTACTATCAGTGATTTCTAATAAAAATAAAAATGTGAAAGAGGGCATGGTTGGTTTTCTCCATTAGGCTGACCTATAGATCCTAGCCAAGTGATTCATCAAAACATGCTTTTGTATCTCTGAGGAAGACTTATTTAGAATTAGAACAAAATTTCTCATAGAACTGTTTCAATAATAACAAATTTTTTTCTTTTACCATCCACTTTAAGTCATCTTCATTCACTGCAAGTCGAGATTTGCGACATCAATTCGCGGCTTGCAGTGCATGAAGATGACAACGGTTAATTCAGGCTGAAAAGGGTTAGGGGTCGTACTGTAAAGGTGTTAGTGCCAGATACATGGTTTTGTCCTGACGAGACAACTCTCTGATCAGCTTTCTATTGCGCTCCTTTGCAACTTCTACAATGAATGAGTAGTGAAAGCTTTCTTTTAATATTTGTTTTTCTCTTTAAATACGTTTTTTGAGAAATCCCTTATGATATTATGTGCATTTTAGAACCGTTTGTTAAAAATGTCTTTTCTGATCTCTCTTTTTCTTATGATCATCACAAAAAACGTTACTGCAAATTGTTTCTCATAAAATGGCACCCATTAACTAATCATGCTCTCGCAGCTCGTGGTTGTTTTATTATCCTTCAATTTCCATTCATTATGACCGTCTTCATATCTAGTTATTGTAATCTGATCAGAGGTAAAAAATGGCACCACGCTAAATAACACATTCACGGCCGCAGACGAGTAGAGTTTTCAACAGACAGCCAGGCTAGCAATTTGGATCGGTTTGTAAATAATGTTAGTTTGAGCGCCTGCTTTTTTTACCCCTCGACCCGTTGGGCCCGAAGGGCTATTGTCGTCCCCTTCGTGCGCCGCCGCGTCGTCTCCGCCGCCGCCGCACACACTCTTTTGGCTACTACACCAACATGTTGCAACAGATTAAATTCAGATTTCATACAAACATTCAACCCCTCCCTGCACTTTTTACTCAAGGTCAAGGTTATAGGTCAAAGGTAAAAGATTTAAAAAAAATCTTGTTAACGCGATAACTTGAAAAATAATTATTGGATCTTTCCATTTTTTTACGTGAAGTTACCCATGAGTATGGAGATCACCTGATTAGATTTTCAGCTTTCCACCGATAATCAAAATGGCCGACACCTGGCGACTAATTTTTTTTTCGGTTTAATTTTTTTTTCATAATTTCCTTTATCCTGGTATATATATAGGTTTTCAGGGTCTGCGAGTATGTTGGCATTGTCCGTTTTCGCGTGCAACCGAAACGAGGCTACGGCGGCCATCTTTATTTTTTAATTTAATAATTCCTTGTAAACGCGATAACTTGAAAAATAATTATCAGATCTCTCCAATTTTTATGTGAAGCTACCCATGAGTATGGAGATGACCTGATTAGAATTTCAGCTTTCCACCGATAATCAAAATGGCCGCCACCTGGCGACTAATTTTTTTTCAACTTTTTTTTTCAGAATTCCCTCGAAACCCTGTATATATATAGGTTTTCGGGGTCTGCGAGTCTATCAGTATTGTCCGTTTTTCCGTGAGACTGAAAACGAGGCTGCGGCGGCCATCCACTTATAATAAATCGTTCTTATTTTCAATTAATTGCCTTAGAACCTGGCATATATAGAGTCACTGCATCAGCCGAGGGGTATTTGAGTATTTGAGGTATTTTGAGTATTTTTTAACATGTAATTTTAGTTCAAAGTAATATAAGCCGAGTCATTTTCATTCCTTATGCTTTTAGGTTTTTAGTCCTCAGCCAATTTTTCCGCAACTTGGCAAATGGTCTCACCATATAAACCTGCTTTATGAGTTAATCCATGCAGCTCGGGGATTCACTTTAGACGTCAGAATCCATGGTGTCCATGGTTTATAGAGAAGTATTTCAACGCTTTAAGGGTTAAGGTTTGAAAACAACACTGATCACATTTATAATGGATACGAAACGGCTTTCTTTTGTAAGCGCGATTGACTCGTGTTTTTATTCAAGTGTTCTGAAACTTGGCAAAATGCCCTCGCAATATAGACATAGGAGACCAGGTCGAAAATAATATAGACCAGATTCAAAATGGCCGCCACCCTCATAGCAAACACGAAGCGTTCGCCAAATATTCATATAATCTTGGTCCAACAAGTTTTATATTTTGTGTCAATGTTACATGTAAATGCGCCTTATTTCAGGTGTACGATCTATCGGACTGAATTGAAAGTCAGTAAACATGGTAAATATGGGTTTTTATCTTGATTCTACTTGACATTGTATACTATTTTTTTGTATTCAGTTCACTTTTTTGCAATGCGTTTACAAACATATTAACAAAAATATACAGCACATATTCAATCAATCAGTAAATATCAGTTTGTCCACCCGGGAAACACAGCTATACGCTCTGCATGGCCTGACACCAATATTCTAACTGCTTTCGTTCACATGTCACAACTAATATACACCATGATCGTGCTCTCCTGAAACCATCTGAGACACTAATTATTGAGCAGAAAACACAGCCCATCATGATCGACATCTGGACTGTTTCAGGTTTTATTCCACATGTTTCACGTTGATAATTCGTAAGATTGAATTATTGTGATTCCCTGTCACGTGTGACTGGGGCAGGGTATCACAAGATGACGAGATTCTCCAGCTTTTAAATGGTTACAGCAGTGCATCTAATCACACAGCACAGAAGCGAGTGCTGGCCAACTTTATTTTATTCTAGTTAGACATGTTATAGCGCTATTATTAATTACATTTTGATTGATTTGATTTTGAACACTCGGTAAACTTCTAGGGGCCTGCCGCTGAGAGAGAGCGCTCGTTTTATTGGCGAATTAAGATGACCCGTTGAATGCGGATCCTTGCTCCTATCCGTGATACGGTCCCGGGTCTCAACATATGAGATAACTAATGTATATGACGTCATCAATTAATCTCTTATCAGAATGCAGCTGTTGCACTGTAAATCGATCAGCCAATCAAGATTCAAGTGCATTTCGTATGTCAAAGAGTAATGAAGATCGGATCAATGCTAATATGCCACGCTAGTTTACTTCATTTATTTGAAATTAAAAGCACACCAGACACAGCCACCCGTGTGATTGTGTGCAACTCAGCCGAGGCTTAAAGAGTCGTTTCAGTTTCAGTTAAAGAGGTAGAAACTACTATTTCCTTATATTTATGACGATGTTTTAACGACCTTCATCTCACATGTTCAATAAACTAACATAAGTAATTCATACAAAAATTAGACTGTTAGATTTTACAATGTCTGCTTCACATGTTTGTTAAGCAGACACATTGAGATAGAACAAATCATGAAATTGGCTCTTTTCCTTGAAAATTACACCATTTTTTTAAATTCAAATTTCAATTATTATTGTGTGGTTTTTTCCAGCCGCTGTAGTGCAGCCCGCCGAACCGGCCGAGAACAACCCGCCACCCAGGAACATCAAGGAAGTGGTGGACCAACCTCAGTCCATCCACGTGGAGGTGATGTCCAGTAAGGCGAGGGTCTACATCAAGGTGGACTCCACCATGGTAAGAGACCCGAAAAACACCAGGCGGCATTCCAATGCTGGGTTACTATTCCAATATTCCTCCCAGCAAGGAATCTATAGGGGGAGTAACTTTAGATAAGAAGCTGACTTTTAATCGTCTGTCCGTTTCCGTCCAATTTTCTACATTACACCATACATTTGAATAGTTTGGAGCATACCCCGCCCCCTGATTCTATTTAATTCAATCAAACCTATAGATTTCTTGTTCCCAGCAAGCGCGGACGTGCACCCAATGCTGGGTCAATGCTCGGACAAGGTCGCAGACGATGGACCTGCATTGAGACAACAATGGGTGATTTTATACTATTTTCCGGGATGACACTAGGAGATCATCTGATTGACTGGGATTTATAGGATTAAAATATATGAAATTGAAATTAAAATGCTTGGAATTAAGACTGAGTACGATTTCAAAGCTGTCTTCATATTTTTAATGCGCAAGACTATCTTTTATTACTTTTACAGTTATAGCAAATTGTCCACGCTCTTACAGCGGTGCTTTTTACGAAGTAGGTCCGTTCTTACATAACGCACTGACATCGTTTTGATGCTATAGTATGGCCATCAAGTATTCTTCTCTTTGCGGCTCGGTGAACGTGGGGAGATAATCAAAAACTAATCTGGACATGTTTAAGTACCCCGTTTTTTATCAGTACAATGGATATCTTGGCAATGCGCCTCCACGTGACACATTTGCGTGGATTTGCAGGCTATGGCATATAGAGCTGTTAAGAGCTGTGGCGGCGGCCGTTTTTCAACATTTTTCTTTGCATTTTTTATCACCAGTTAAGGGTGGCAGTAAAGACTGGCGTTAATGGCCTCACTGCACGCCAGGCGTGAGCTCATTGGCCATGCCGGCAAAATTACCCCCCCGGCTCAGGCCAGGTGTTCAGCCGACCACGGATGAACGGTGGGCCGGCGTCGACGACGCCGGGCCACCGTTCATCCGCGGTTGGTTTCGGGTGTGGTCCCACTGGCAGACGGTTCATCAGGCACACCTACACAGGCATGAGCCGTCTTCCCTCCTCCTCCTCAGCCTCATCTACTCGATGGAAGAGGTGCCGTCTCTATTCCCTTTCTCTCCATGGTGTAGTGTCATGGCACGTCACTGTGAAGACACTCTCCATGGTCAATCTGCAGGCACTGTCTCGCATCTGTCCTCCTTACCAGCGTGTCTGAGAGCTCTCAGTCCTTGGAATCTGCACTCTTCACCTGATCCAGAGATTCCATCCTATATACAGAACCGTCCATCAGTGCAGAATTAGAATTTTCTGCTTTTTTATCCCCTGCCCACGAAGTAGGGGCGGGGGATATTGTCATCACTATGTCTGGCCGTGCGTCCGTGTTATGTTTCCGGACGATATCTCTGAAACCGTTAGCCGGATTGCTTTCATATTGCACACACAAATCCCTCAGGGGGGTGTAGATGTGCCTTTTGGGGGTTATGACCTTTGACCTAATTTTTGACCTTTGCTTTTGAGGCGATTATCGACTTCAATTGATTGCGGATGATAAGCTCAGTTTCCAGACGATATCTCGCAAAGCGTTTGCTGAATTGTTTTCATACTGCACACACACATCCCTGAGGGGGTGTAAATGTGCCTTTTGGGGGTTATGACCTAATTTTTTACTTTTGATTTTGAAGCGATTGTTGACTTTGTTTGATTTAGGATGATAAGTTCAGTTTCCGGACGATATCTCACGATGCGTTTACTGGGTTGTTTTTATACTGCACACACACATCCCTCAGGGGGTGTAGATGTGCCTTCTGGGGGTTATGACCTTTGACCTAATTGTTGACCTTTAATTTTGAGGCCATTATTGACTTTAATTGATGGCGGATGATAAGTTCATTTTCCGGATGATATCTCAGAAAGCATTTGCTTGATTGTTTTCATATTGCATACACATATCCCTCAGGGGGTTTAGATGTGCCTTTTGGGGGTTGTGACCTTTGACCTATTTTTTTTGTTTGATTTTGAGGCCATTAATGACTTTAATTGATGGCAGAAGATAAGTTCATTTTCCGGATGATAGCTCGGAAATCGTTTGCTGGATTCATATTGCCACACGTATCCCTTAGGGGGTGTATATGTGCTTTTTGGAATGGCGGGGGATATCGTTAGCGTCAGCGCTCTTGTTTAATCAACTTGAGACACACTCGCACTATATGTATGATTTTCAGAGCCAAGTTGTTGTAATCAGAAGAGATATAGAGGATATGTTTACAAGAATATGTTCACTATCATTAAAAATGTATGAAAATGTGAACGAGTGGTTATTCACAGTGAGTCTCCAGCTGATGTAATGTTAATGGGACAGGCTAAATTGGAATAGTTGTTACGAAATAGAACCGTTTTCGCCGTTTGTTTTAATACACTGCATTTAAAGGTATAATATAAATAGAATGTTGATTTGCTTTCAACGACATATTTAAGTGGTGCCGCAGGTGGTGGATATAGGCTGAAATTTGCAGTCGTAATGTTAGTGATAATGCTTCTTTGTCAACTATTAAAACATTGAATCAGATGTAATGCAACTTTTATAAATTCTTCTATCATCCTTAACAATTGGGTGTTTTTTATAATTGCACTAATAGATACACTCACTGCTAATTAGATTATACTCAGAAAAAAAATCAGGCAACTTTAATAATCATTTTGAAACGATGCTTCGAAAATAATTCGTTTGAAAAAAAAGCCGTTCACTAATTTGTTTGATGATTATCCAAAAACTGTGCTCGCTGCAAGACTGAAGATACTGCAGTCGTCCTCCACGGCACAGTCGTGCCAGTCATGTACAAGTGGTCCCTGTCGTAAATTCTCTGTCGCCATGGATGGTAGAGGAATCCCCGAGTGGGGAAGCGCGGGAACAACGATGGCCCAGTGTCTCCGACGCTGTGCCATCACTGTGCCCGCACTGCGTGGCGTACACTGGAAGGGGGGGGGTGGAAATCCCGGGTGGGACAACATTTTCTGGGCGGCTCTCCGTGCCTAACCAACCGAGCGGAGGTGCCACTGAACAGTGACTCCGCTTTTAAGTCATTGATGGCGCCGCACCCCGGAATCCGAGGCTTGTTTTTCACGCGGCGTTCTTTTTTTCTCTCCATTTCCGGCTCCCCGAGTTAATGCGTTCTTCTGTCGCGACCCGCCGAGCATATCTGAACGCCCACCAGCGCAACTCGCCTGCTGGAACGTTATTAATCATAATTATATTATAGACATAGGTTGTTTTATGAAAAAAGTGTGCGAAAATCATCTTGTATGCCTTGGGGCCCGCAGTGTATTATTTCATGGGCTCTCATATTGACTTTGCTTGGTTGTAGGGTTCTCTGTGTAGTGTTCTTTTAACCCTTTAAGTCCTCACGATGCATTAAAGCATCATTTTACATTCCTGAAAACAGACCTAATTTTCCTACGACTAGAGGTTTTAGAATTAAAATTTCCATGAAACTAGTTTACTAATACACGCCAATTTTCTTCAATTTCCCACCCACTTCAAGTCATCTACATCCACTACAAGTCGAGAATTGCGACAGCAATTCGCGGCTTGTAGTGGATGAAGATGACAATGGTAAATTCAGGCCTGAAAGGGTTAAATATGATAAACACTCAAATCTTGAACCTGATTCTGTCACGAAGCTGCTTTCTGTCGAAAATTATGATAACTAGTTTCCAAATGATGGTCATCATTTTACTCACAATGTCAATAGTGTTTTTTTGGCCACACCACGGGGATATAATATGAAAAACATATGGTAGACACCATAATCTTCACCAATCTGCTTCCATTCTGTCGAAAATTATAGCAATTTAATATATTCCTCAGACCAAATGGAGGTCATTTTGAACTTTAGTCACAGTGTATGCAATATTTTTTGGCCTCACCACAGGCATTCATGTATGAAAACCGTATGGTTTAACCAAAATCGTGAATCTACTTCCTTCCAGTGGCGGATCCAGAGGGGGGGGGGAGTAGCCCCCCCCCCCGCCCCTTAAATGATCCCAAAAACAAAAGAAGACAAAAGTTTGGCAGAAAGACGCTCAAGAATATGTCATTTGAGGCATTAGATTTTACTCTAGAGCATAATATAAGAGGCTAGCCGTACCACCTGTGCTGTGAATATTTTTTGCAAAAATGGCCAAATTCCAACCATCTTGAAAAAACGATGCATTTCTGAGCTATATATGCAAAACGTAATGCCGAGTTATCTTATTCTTGAATAAGTGGTAAAATAATTATGTGTTAACAAATGTACCCTATACGACTTTACGTCTTTACCACAGGGCTAGGACTAAAAAGTTTGATTGATTTTTTCTGCTAGAACTAGAAGATTACGATCTCGATGATTTGCTGGGCTCACTTTTACTGGGTGTTATATGTGGGCTACTCTAATCGACAACGTCACAAATGGGCTGTACTTGTATGTATCCTTGAATTGGTGCTGATCATGTCGGGGATTATGGTTGTGTTGGCCCGCCGTCTACGACATCGGCCCAACATTAACCCAACATTGATTTAATGTTTCGTGTGTGCTGCTGTCTTCTTCCTCTATGTCATCATGTTCTCATCTGGTTGTTGTACCAATTCCTGAGTTTGTGTTATCACAGTATAGGCCTCTCTTCTGTATATGGCTGTGTGAGCGGTGGCTCGATCCATAAACAACCCAGGCGCTGAAATATGGGGACAGGAATGTATGTAGAGCATTTAATCTGGATCGCCGGTGTGAATGTCCCCCGGTGATCCGTATTGCTAGATTAGTAGCCTTTAAGGCTGGACCTGGATCACCCCTAAGCAAAAAATAAAAGCCTGTCCGACACTGTCTAAATGCTGGGTCAACGTCGGAGACGTTATCCCAATATTCAAACTGCTTTGGAGCAGTGTGCAGGCCGCGGGTTGCCGCGTGCCTTCTGCCAGGATCCCATTTTTCGCGCGACCCGCCTGACAGGGGTGAGAAAGCGATGATAGGGCACAGGTCCAGATCTAATTACTGGCCACACTGATACGTCACGGCAATGTCCGGGGACCTATAAAACCAATGTCCCCTTTATTCTGAATTACTGTAAATCCGCAGAATGTCGGCGATCTTTTTTTTTAGCGAAGAAATTTCCGCGAGTGTGTGTGTGTGTAAGCCGCGTGTGGTGTCTTTCTTGTCGTGTATTATCAGAGATACACGTCCGAAGCTAGAAACGACGCGTTGCAGGTGGATTTTTTGTGGGATTGCGGATTTTCAGGTTCACATTACCACATGTAGTAGTGCACACCCCTTACATTTGTACAGTTTTATCAAATATGTGTGAAACGCGATTCCATTGCTCACACAGATATAACTTACTAATCTTCATTGCTGGTGAAACTTTAGACAGGATACCCCAAGTCATATACAAGCTGCCGATGAAAAACTGTCTGATCATCGTCGTCGATGAAGGCCACCGAAAGTTGATAAGTTATCCGACGATTCCAATCTCTGCATGATAGAAAACTTAATGTAAAAAGGCGGAGCATTCCAGTACTCTGGTGAAAATGTATGTGTTTATATTAGCCAGCTTACACCACGCTGTGTATCCTGATGAGATTATCTAGTTTCTGGTTGGTCGCATCTTCTGGCATCCATCTCAGCCGGCTCTGATCCGTGTATGTGTCTTCTTTACTCCGGACTCTGTCCACCGTAATAGCAGGATCACACACTGCACCCGATATTCCTGCTATTTCCACCCTTAACACTTTCAACGCGGGGACCGTGTTTAGACGTCAGAATCTGACGTATGCAGACGTCAGATTCTGACGTCTGCATGCGTCAGATTCTGACGTGTTTAGACGTCAGAATCTGACGTCTGCATACGTCGGAATCTGACTTGTTTAGACGTCAGAATCTGACGTCTGCACACGTCAGATTCTGACGTGTAAACACGGTCCCCGCACTGAAAGATCTGAAAATTTTTGAATGGCCGTAGACCCATACCATAGGTATTCAAATGAAGCGGAAAAAGCTGACTAAGATATTTATGATGGTATCAAATTGAAAAAACCCCTTTGGTCTCTATGTTTTTTGCACAAATACATGTATTTCAGCGGTGTAAGGGGTAACCCTTACGCTGCCGAGTTGCTGCGCACTATTTTTCATTCATCTGAAGCTGGAATTGCTAACGCAATGTCGAAAAATAATTATATTTATAAAGAAATAAACGTCTTTAAAATTTTATTTTTTGATTAACTAAGCATCTACCACAAATAACTTTAACAATTCGAGTTTAATTTATTTGGTCCGATATCTGTTCGAAAACGCATATATACGGTCCCGGTGACATAGGGTACAAAGTGCTTAACACGTCTATAGCAGTTTCCAGTCTTTATTTTTTCTTCAAACAAGATAATTTGGTAGGTGAATGATTATATATGTTTCTTGCTAGATTGGCATAACTACGTTTTGATTTAAATTGTGTAAGTGATTTTTATTCAGTTCAAGTTGTGGATCGCGGTAGCGAGACACAACTTAAACTGAATGTAAATTTTAATTTGATGACTCAGCGCTTTAAAGGTAAAACCAGGTTTTTGTCAGTCCCAACCATTAAAGTGGTAATCACGTGTTCAGTCTTTTTATTTGCTCTGCAATCATTTTTTGAAGGAGCGGTAAATGTGTTAGATACGCAGAATTATATGCAAGTATTTGTACCCACTTCCAAGGCAAAATTAATGTTAACAGAATGTTTAGCTACTCTTAATCAACTATCAAGTTGTACAGAATTCTGACTTGCCTCCCGTAATTCTTATATGCGCAGTTTGATCTCAAAAAAACAATATTAAAAAAACATTTTGTGCCGTCCGGAGCAAAGGGTGTGTGTATATATCACTTTTCAAACTGACAAAACGTTGACCTTGAATGGGACGACGATTTAAAACATTTGCATTGAAATGTCTATTTTTTCCCAACTTTTGTGCTCGACTCACACTTAACTGGACGTACATGTATTCACTAATAAGGACTTGATATCTGTTACAGGTTTTAGACTTTGGCACTAGTTCCGGTGACACAAGTCGTGGAATTCATGTCCTGGTGCTAAATCAGGCTACGGTAAGAAATCTTGGCAATAACATTTTGTTTCTATTATATTAATATATAATCTGAATTGTGGATGCGACACGTTGATTATGGTATATGTATACTCCATGCTGTCTATATTAAGAACCACAAGATAGTTTACTGTGACATAGTAAAAATGGTTATGTCCCAAAGCCTTTACAAATCAGAGGAATATTGAACAAAATTAAATTTACGATATCTAGCCACAAAAAACTATAAAGTTTGTTTATAAATGGATACGAGAGATCAGGGAGTCTCATCGGTGGCCGAAAGTTAGCCTAATTAGTGGGGCAGACTTGCTGGTGAAGGCTTACTTCAATACTGGGCCAACAAACATTGTTGACCTAGTGTCTGACGTTCCATCCAGTCGCTCTGAATTGTATTTGTTGTTTTTTTGCATGTATATGCTTGGTTTCTTATAAACGTTTTTTAAAAATCAAATAGTGTGATAGATCAGTATATTGCACTGCTTTATAAAAATAACAAATCGACATTATTTATTTTGCTGACGAGAAGAAAGTACGATTCCAACGGCACTCACATGTCCCCATACTGGTTTAATGCTGGGTCACAGTCGCAGACGGTGGCCCAGCATTAAGCCATCATGTGGGGATCATCTTAGGATCTGCTTAGGATCAGAATCTCTTGTGTTTTTTTTGTGCAGGGAGCGGTGATGGCTCAGCGGCAGTTTGACACCTACATGGCGCACGAGGACGAGGCCATGGTCCTCCTACTAGAGATGATCTCTGACGGAAGAATAGTCATCTTCACTTTGAAGGTAACTAACGAGTCCCCTCGCGATCAAAGGAACACTTTGTAGAGTACCATTTAAATTTAATTAAGTGGAAAACTACAGGGAAGGGAACTACACCTGTCAATGACAGGATGATCTTGACCAATCCGATGTCTACGATATACCGTAGCTTGCAGGAGAATACAGTCAATACGGGATCAGGCGTGCATTTAATAGTGCATGGACCTCTAGATATGGACAACCAACAGGCGCGAGATCGTCGTGATCTTACCGCGCGCATGCACGGCTAGGAAAAGGGATAACTGATTTCCGGTCAACCTTTCATGCTGTCTATTTACGTTTTTCATCGGCTCGATAGGCGAGTAATTTGGGCTATTTTTTCACTATAATTTAAATTACTGAACCAACTAATTGCTCAAAATAATGTATTTTTTAATGTTTATGCTAAATATATACATTAAAAACAATGACAATTGAGGTTTACAATTTAAATTAGACGCCAAAGTGAAGCTGTTTCAAACTTGACTGTAGTGTATAACTAAGCAAGCATGACAGTAGACCTTAATTCGGACAATTGTCATATTGAATTGAATACATGTATGGACGTCAAATTATAGGTGTATTGTACATGGTGTGTAGCCGTCTATGATCTATGTCCACATATTTTCACGGGAGAAGGATACTTTATAAGCTTTGATGTTTTATTCTTGTTTTAATATTTAAATACTTTTGATAATGAAGCAGAAAGAACTATTATAATGTATTCATTGATCGAATACATTTGTTACGATTTGAAAGATATTGATGTTAATAATTTATTTGACTGTGATTGAAATTGTGATCAACACAATGTTTACATATCTATGAAAAACGATCAAAAAGCACATGGTTGACAGTTTACAGCGGAAGTAAACCATCCCTTTTCTCGCCAATTCTCGCAGACGGAAGCTCATACACATCAATCAGTGTCGTGAGATTTGAAATCGGTTGTCCTTTCCCTCGATGTCTATGAATAGTGATGGGTTATTTATTCCCTTCACTTAAATCTTAAGATACCAAATTATTAAGCGCAATTTGTACATCATCAATGAACAAATCTTAGCCACTTAAACCAGACTTACTTTTGCCTTTCAACTGCTGTATCGCAGTATTGTAATTGCACTATATTTACTTACTTTTCCTATATGACAGAGTTACTGTTTATATATATTTCGTTGTATCAAAATGACGATGTAGTCGTGAGCTGTCATTATGACAAACGGCTGAAGGCATGATTCTCATACCATCATAACCCCTCAGGAGCAGAGGAACGTATCCGTCACTATATGGAGCTGCAGATACGTCCCTCTGATTCAGAGGGGGTGGCCAGATTGTGAGGCTGATAAATCACTGGAAAAAAGTTGTTGAGAGCCCAGCACCCGAGCGGGTCGTTCACTAAGGGGCTTTGTATTATGCATACGCAGGATGAAGGATCATTCAATTTGAAGGAGAGGGCCAGGGATTTGCTGCAGTCCATGGGAAGTCAGTACGCCACCCAGCTACACTGGAGGGACAGCTGGGCCATGGTGATGTCTAAAGCAGGTGAGACCACGTAGATAATGCTGAGCCTGTGTTGGTTTCATGTTGGGACAACGTCGCAGACGTTGGCCCAACATGAAACCACCACAGGCTCAAAGTTTCTTGTCCACCGTATTTATAACTGACATACTGCTTAAAGGACATGGTTCGACGTATGTACGCAGGCTCAAAATATGAGACTTTCTAAACAGGGTGGTAACTACATATTACATCTGCATTTCCTTGCTTGTTGCAGATGAGAATTGCAGTTTGTCAAAACACCAAAGGGTAATAGATATCAAATTAAAGCTAAGAAACTGCACCATTAGTCCTGGGAAGAAGTGTATTTAAAATGCATGACGTTGGTGGATGAAATATCAGATAAATTAGAACTTTACATAGTTGGACAGGAATACTCCCATCCTGCAGACGAGCAGGTGACTGTATCCACGCAAGCAGGAGATGCCGATGTCGGCTCAACTTTGATCCATCGTCGTGATGCTGTGAAGCGGTGATATGTATAAAGGTTGTCCCAACGTCGCAGATTATTGTTGTGCCATTGAGCCAACGTGTTCACATGAGCTGTGTATCTGCCAGGTACTTTATCAGGACAGCCTACCCAGCAAACACGACACGTTGAAACAATGATGTTTTAATGTTGGGCCAGCGTCGGAGACGTTGGGCCAACAATAAAATATCCCGTGCACCTCAGTAATTGTCCACAGCACGCGATTCTCTTGTCATCCCTGGTTTCTCAAGAAAAAGCACGAGACGTTTAACTCATGTTGGCTGAATGTTGCGCGAGCGTCGCAGATGGTGGGCCAACATTCACCCAACAATAGTTCAACATCTGTTTTTTGCTGGATTTCGTCTTTTAATTTCACCGCCAGTCACGACTATAGTCGTTTTTAATTTGTTTTATTAACCAACCGCTCTGCCGATAATGCATGTACTTACGACGGATACTTTTTTTAACAGCGACCCACAACCTCAAATGGTTGAAAATTACTTATATTTATTTAATTTGCGACCAAACATTAACAAATCTTCATGTTTATATAGCCATTTGATTCCCAGTAACAGTGATTTGATCAGCTAATAAAAAAGGATTAAAACGACTATTGTCGTGATTAGCAGGCAAAGGGTTAACCCTTGTAGCGCTGAATTTTTTTATAAAAACCTTGGAGGCCAAAGTGTTTTTTTCAATTTGAAATCATCATAACTGTCTTAGTTAGCTCTTTCCGATTCATTTGAATACCTGTTATGGGTCTACAGCCATTATAAATATTTTTAACTCCTTCAGTACGGGGGTCGACTTTTAGACGTGAGATTCTGACGTCTACAGAAGTCAATTTCTGACGTCTAAAGTCGATTCCCGCGCTGTAAAGTTTTAAGTGCTAATCACGTCTATCGCCATTTTTAGCATTCCTGCTTGTCCTTTAAATTATACAATTTGAATGCGAAATAATCATTGAATTTTCTACATCCGAGTATTTCTCGATTCAAATGATATTGTACATAAGTAGTTTTGATCCAATTTAAGTAAGCAGGTGTGGGTCGTGGTAGCGTAATAAGGTATATTCTGTTGTGTAGCGATTTCAGGATTAATATCAGAAAAAAGTGTTGGTTTTGTTTTGGGTAGTAATTTCACATGTTTAACATGTATTTGACAAACCCCTGTTCCATATAATCACAAACAATTTTCAACAAGAGTTTGTTGGTAGAGGTCGGCAAGTAAAGCCAATATTCAATATATTCCATTATGGCATAAACATATTTTATTACAATGCAAATTAATTATAAGGCATGGTTACTTTTGTTTGCCTTAATAGTGATGTTTTATTCGCTTGTCACGACATCAGATTAAGTTTGGATGGTTGAATAAAAATTACACTGGAATAAAACATGAATGATAATTGCACACAAATGCTAACTGGCATGGTTTAACCTGTTAACTAGTGTATATTTTTATATTTTTTGAAAGCTTATGCAATATACATAAAATAAATAATGTTTGTAGTAACTGTAATCATGGTAATACACTGACAACTTTTGTATGATAAAAAAGCATTGGAACCGAAAAAAATTGGAAAAATAACTCACCGCATTGCTCACCGAAAACAAACTCACTTTAGTGAAGAATTTTGCACTTTGTAAAGTGTCAGATACGACCTTTTGATTGTAAGAGCTGGGCCATCCTGCTCCCTGGAGAGCGAGAATTCCAGTTGTCAGTCACAGGCCGAAGCGGAACAAATCGCCATGCATATTTGATACATATCAAAGTGTAGGTTTGGGTGCGCGACCTGACAGTCAGTGGCAGGCAGTGAATCAGTGCCGCACCATTCATGCAAAACCGAGACACTGAAACAATGTTGATTTAACGCCGGACCAGCGTCCAGCGTTAAAACAACATTGTTTCAGTGTCTAGTGTTTTGCTGGGATGCCTGATTGCCCCATTTCAACCTGGCCGTGTCTCATACATGTACATGACCTTTAGCACACGACCCTTTACACTTCAGGCGGCACGTGTTTTTAGGTTTTCACACACGACCTTTTACGCTTCAGGTGCCACGTGTTTTTCAGGTTTTCTTCAGCTGTTAAGCTGGAATTGAGATTGATAACGCAGCTCAATTATATAAATATAAATTATTTCTATACGTGATATGATAAAAACGTTTTATTTACTTTATTCCATGTGTTGTGGATTCGACCCTTCAGCCCCTAGAGCTCAGGGCCATCCACAGCTTCGTAAATTTTCACCATTTGAAGTTGTGTCTCGCTACCGCGACTCACAATTTCAAGAGGCTGGAAATTACTCACATTTGTTTAATTTGAGACCAAACATTTGCAAATCTTGATGTTTAAACACTCATTTCATTCCCAATAACAATTATTTGATTGTTTAATATAACTGATTAAAAACAACTATAGTCACGCTTAGCGCTGTAAGGGTTAACCCTGATACTGTCGAATTGCTTAGGACCATCTCCCAGTCATCTGAAGCTGGAATTGCTAACGCAATTTTCACCTCCACATGACGAAAAATAATAATATTTTTGCAAAAATATACGTCTTCAAAATGTCATTATTAGATTAATTAGGAATCTACCACAAAACATTTTATTTGCACGTATATAAGCAATTTGAGTTGAATTTATTTGGTCTGCAATTCACTTAAAAACACAAATATACGGTGCCGGCAGGATAAGGGTTAGGTCATATCGTATACCAGTCTCACAAATTTAATACATTTTCACTTTCGAAATCTTAGGTTATATACGTGCAAATAAAACCACAGAAATAATACCACAGTCGACATCAGTGCTGTACGGTTAAACATCGTTTTGGAATCTGGAGAAATATATTATTTTTTAATAAGTAGAACATAAGGACGTTCTGAGCTTTAATCCTCACCACGCTGAATTATTTTTATGGAGATGTGCAGGTTATTTTTTAAGGTTTTACTGAAATTCAAAATGGCTGCCATGGATGAACTTCATAATTTTTTGAGGTCGCAAAAAATAAAAAAAAGAAGTTAGAAGAAATTACATTCTACAATCACATTACCCACCATCTGGAAATGTGCAGGTGATTTTGCTGAAATTTAAAATAGCCACTCCAATTCGACTTTTTAAATATTTGTGACCGCAAAAACTGTAACCTAATTTATGGCGGCGGATGATGTAGGACTACAGGCCTCTTTTTTAATTTGAAATCATCATAAATGTCTTAGTTACCTTTCCAATTCATTTGAATACCTATGTTATGGGTCTACGGCCATTATAAATCTTTTAATTCTTTCAGCGCTGGGACCGTCTTATAAAGACGGTCCCCGTGCATTACACCCTGAGATGGGAACACTGCCTGCAAAGCCAAAAGGCAGTATCTCCTCACTTGCAAATAAGCAGATACTGCCTTTTGGCTTTGCAAAGCAGAAAATCAGTTGTGAAGGCCAATGTTATGAAATAGCTGGGTATCGACCATTTAAGTGCTAATCACGCTCATTCCCAATTTAATCATTTGTATTTGTCCCGCAAAAGATATAATTTAGAGGGGAGATAAACATCAAATTCGCTACATTGGCATTGAAATCACGGCTTTTATCGTTTGTAATTCGTTTTATTAGGCCATGTTATGAGGAAGAAAATTAATGTATTTTTATATATGAAAATTTGCAAATTAAACAAATATAAATGATTTCTACCCATACGACTTGAAGTCGTGTCTCCTTACCGAGACAAAATTTCAAGAGGGTGAAAATTTAAATTCCACAACTTAACGTTTTGAGGGTTAAATAAATATGAAAACGCGCATGTATGATATGGTGTTAAAAGGGTATTTTAAAGCTGTAAAATACTGCCAAGTTTATAGAAACCCCTTAGCAGCTAGTGACGCTTATAATATATGCGCCATGCGAAATATTTTAAAATATAGTTTTTAAAACATGATACAACCCATCAAAATGGGGAAGCCCAACGTTTTTGTTTTGTTATAATATAACACTTTTGATATTGTATTTAATTGGGTAATTTTCATTTACTTTGAAGTGGTAATCGGGCTTAATTAAAATACGATGACACATGTATCTGGGTGGGTGAGGGTTTAGGCTGCGCACTGTATGGCTTCTCGGTGATCGGTGCTGTATAATAGAAATGACGAGTTCTCAACCCAACCCAGCAAACACAGACATGGTCCGATGCTGGATCTACGTTGCTCCACCGTCTGCGACATTGATACAACCTCTTCGTGAAATCCTTGACATATACTGTAACTGTGATGTTATCCTTGGCACACAGACCTCTACTTTATCCAATAATGTCAAATTTAATGGAAATTCATATCCACGACACAAGCGGCGATATATGGCACTGACTTTCAGAAATGTCAAGTTTATTTTAAAACTTGAGATACTTTATTTACCTCCTCCAGCTGAAGGAATACGGCGTTCGCTCATCGGTGTCTGCTCGATCACTGAAGTTAAGCAACGCCGCGCCCTGTTATTAATTGGATGGGTGACCGCCTGGGACTGCCAGGTTCTGTATACACTCGTGGGGCTCAGAGAACCACGTAAATCAGATGGCTCGTCTGACTGACTTTGAGTTGGACGTAAAATAACCTCAATGGACGTAGGCGCAGTTTCCATCCGGCGAGACCCCGGAAAATCCACAATATGGAGTACTTGGTACATATATAAGGCGATAATTGATATCATGGATGATAACGGGCCTTGCTGAGTTATTCCCGTGGCGCGATAGCACAATAGTGCGTACTGCCACGTAATATACAGATACAGATTACGGTCATGAAAACCGCGTCAATATAAAAGCTGATTTTAAGTCAACGAAAGAATCACCCCAACGTGCTTACCCCTTGAAGCGCTAATTTAAAGAATTTTAATTTTCACCCACTTGAAGTTGTGACTCGCTACCGCGACCCACAACTTCAAGTGGGTGAAAATTACTCATATTTTTTCAATTTGACACCAAATATTTACAAATCTTTATGTTCAAACACTTGTTTCGTTCCCAATGACAGTGATTTGATCGGTTACTAAAACGAATTAAAACACGACTAGACATTCTGCTTAGCTGTTCACCCCTTACAATGCGGGTATCGACCTTAGACGTCAGAATCTGACGTCTAAAGTCGTTCCCCATTCTGTAAGAAATAAAATAGCATAACATAACATAGGTATTCAAACGAAGCGGAAAGAGCTAATAACATATTTAAATGATGGTTACCAAATAAAACAAACCCTTTGGTCTCCATGGTTTATACAAAAATATTTCAGCGCGCTAAGGGTTAAGCTGGGTCTACTGACACAGAAAAGTCATATCTCCAGTGATCTGTGAGAGATGACTGCCCCGCCTGCTCTGACCGTCATTTCCCTGTGGCATTCTCTTCACTTCCGCCACTCCTAGAGTAGACAGACTCTGACAGAGAATTTCCTCAGTGCACCGGCCGCAGAAAAAATAGCGAAAAAATAGTTTTCAGCAGCTGTTATTGCTGAGACAATACCAGTTCTGTTTATTCCCGACTCGTCCTTTCTCGCGAGATAATGACGCGGGCCAGAGTGGCAGATTCCTCAAAAGGCACTCACCCATTGTTGGTGTGATGTTGGGCCAACGTCTTCGAGATCAACATAACATTGGGTGAACGTTTTGTTTTTGCTGGGCCATCAACTTTGTTTTAACTCTATGGTATGAATCAATACTGGATTTTTCACTCACTAATGTTACATAAGACCGCAAGGAGCTCGTGAGCGTGTTGCATATTTCAGCTGCTCAAACAGAATTAATTAAATCTGAGGATTGAAATCAGAAAAGCCATGACTTTAACTTCCATAAATTTTATTTCTACTAGCTTGAAAATCTTTATCTGTGTTTTATGATCTACATACTAGCGAGGATCAGAGTACAAACCCACCTGTCGAACTTGCTCTGTAAAAGTGGATGGGAGGGATGACCGTTGATTTTTACCCCCGACCGACGATGTTTGGGCGTGGGATTATGCCGTCGACTCGGATGACCGGTCGTCCGTCTGTCCGCATTTCGTTTCCAGAGCAAATCTCAGAAACTCATAGGGGGATTTCTTTCATATTGCGCACACACACCCCTTAGGGTGTGTAGATGTGCCTTTTGGGGCTTATAATCTTTGACCTACTTGAATCAGGTACCATCAGACCATCAGCTATAAATAACTTTAATATGCCTGCTTTCTGGCAAACCATGCCAGATAGCCAGACAAAACAAAATATGCGGTTTCAGATATTAGTAGTAGTAGTAAATCATTACTTTACGTCGCTTTTCGCCACCAAATGATCATTTAAGTGACATTATAATACGATAAAAACAGTGTAGTACATTGATGAGATGAATGGTGTACAGATGATGACGTGAGGGTGGGTTGTTGACAGTATTTCCCCCCACTCGTCCGGTAAGGGGTTCTGAGATCTACCCCAAGGCAGGCCCAGACGTCCAGACTCGGGTTAATTCCTTCAACACATGGCTCCGCTATCCTTGGGTCGTGCCGGATAGTCAGTCCATCACTATAAAACAAAATAAGCAGTTTCACGGAGGACACCGAAAAAATTCAATTCCATTAAATTCAGAATGCCCGACTATTGACCTTTCCCTGAAAGACGTCGACTTGACCAAATTCAATAACGGCAGACTTGCGACTATCATAATCATTGACTTCAATACCTGTGATATATATTTGGCAAACTGTGCTAGATAGGTAGATCATTACTGTAAAACAGAATGTGAGAGTTCAGGGGGGGGGGGGGGGTGCACCCTGAAAAATTGCTGTTTCGCAGGCGGGGCTGAGGACTATGTTATCCGGCTGGCCTCTTGTTACAAACTTGGAATAAACCACCGAATGGGCCGAATGTTGGTTTAATGTTGGGACAGCGTCCTGTTTGCTAAGGAATAATGATTTTTTACCACTCTATGATGATAATGTGCATTGTGTTTTATTTTTATTTATTAATCTTTTCAGGTGAGAAGTTTACAGAGGGTTACAGCAGATCTCCCGACATGAGCAGCTGGGGAGATCCCGTCTTAATAGACACAGACATTACACTCAAGTCAATAAAAGGTGGGGCATGTTGTACTACAGCAAACACCAGACGTACACTCAAGGCTGGTTCAATGCTGGACCAGCGTCGAAGACGTTGGACTAACATTGTACCAATCTTGGTTTGACGTGTGGTGTTTGCTGGGACTGCCATGCATATGCAAAAGGCAATAACTTTTTACGTTAAAGTAAACAGCTACTGCCTTTGGCTTTGCATGGCTGTATAATATAAAGAAAAAAATTGTTGCATTTCTATCACGTAAGGCTCTGAGAAGTTTTTATCTACGAAATAACAAAGCCATTATGATGAATTTTCATATTTTGTTCCTCGGAGATGACATTTTGAGGTTGTAAGATACGAAACTATGTATAATTATTGAAATTACATATTTATATTCAAACAATACATCTTTTCTTGAAAATATAATATAAATATAATATTTTATGCTCAAAACTAACTCTTCTGTTATATATTTTATGCTCCAAACTAAAGCAGCGTGTTCTATACTAACAAACATAAAAATCACCAATTCATAACAGCGAAGTATAGACACCCTCCATCAGAAAATTATGATTACATCAGACAATAATTGTTTAATGAGACCTCATCGCAGGCAAGGTATTTGAGCTTAAATATAATAATTATTTATGTACTCCAAAGCCAAATAGCAATATCTGCTGACTTTGTAAGTAAGCAGATACTGCATGACGTTGGGTTTCGTAGAGTAGTGAAACTATACCAATTACTCATACTAAAAATTGGTTATCTTAGCGAGTGTAGCACCATCTCGATTCAAAATCAATAGTTGTAGCATTGTGTTGGGCTAAAGCACTACACTGAGATATTGTGGTCCATCTTGTGGCTTAGGGGATGGTTTCAGCAACATTTGCATGGCAAACAGGGAGCTTGGTCACAAGGATTCCCATTCACAAGTCTGCTTCCAATAAATGTAGGCCTATATAGTATTAAACGTTGCAATGTATATATTTCATAAATCTGAGGCTTCATAAATCTGAGACCAGGCTTATTCCATTTCCCGATAAAATACATTGCATTATAATGGTATAATGGTGTAATCGCTCACAAGACGCACTACGTTTCTCAGCTGTCATACTATGATGTATTATATTTGGGTACTTTGTAATGTCGCGTCATCTTCTTTCACTTGCGGCACCAATTCCCATGCGAAAGTCAACGAAAACGACAACAAATATACCTGGGTGTTCAAAAGGTTCTCCCATAAAGCGCCAAGTTATGCAATTTAGATTTCACCCACTTTATCGCCGCACACAATTTAAAGTGGGTGAAAATTACTCCTATTTGTTTATTTTGAGACCAACAATTTTTAAATCTTGGTGTTTAAACGCTCATTTAATTCCCAATAACCGTGATTTTACCTGATGGTAAAACAGATTACCCTTACAGCGCGGGGATCGACTTTAGACGTCAGAATCTGACGTCTGTAGACGTCAGATTCTGACGTCTAAAGTCGATCCCCGCACATGTGGTTGCGAAGTTTTTTTTACATATTAATTCAGTGCTTTAAGGGCTGATACTAATACCATTGTAGTCGTGCTTAGCGCCTAAAGGGTTAAAGGGACACGCAGCTGCCACATTCTACAATGAAAGATACACCCTTCAAGTGCAAGGAGCGAATACTATTACTAATGGAATGAGAATTATTTCCCCTAGCACCGCCTGGCGACTGGTAGGCAAACCGTATGTAGCCTACATGTATTGACAAGCTGAAGCGAGTGGAGAACTGTGACAAATGCAGTGACAGACGAGCAGGACTAATGGCACGGTGATGAAGGTGGGCCCACCAGAGTACACGGTGTGCTAAACTAAGCAGAAGTCTTCTGAATGCCCGGAAATACAGACTACGTGTAAATACGCGGCACATAATTTCCTGCCGTCAGGGATGAATTGATGGACGGACGTGCGTCAGACTGAGCGATAATAAATTCTAGATTCTATGCTGTTCTATGCTGTGTTTACGGGTCGTTTGATTTGGTTGTATCCAATCCCTGATGTCCCTGATCTTACTCAGTAAGCACGATCCAATCAAGGCTGGGCCACCTTCGTAGACGGTGGACCAACTTTGAACCAGCACTGGGTCGACGCCTATGGTAGCTACAGCCTTGTATTGAAAAAATGCTTGTGGCCCGGAAATCATTTTCTGTACATGGGGAAGTATTATTGCGCATTTAATAATACCATCGGCGTTTAAATTCTTATCGGGAAAAAACAATTTAATAAAACTTTATTTTCGTTGTACAAGTTGGATTATGCTATTGTACAATAATTTAACATTAAAAGAGTAGTTGTCCACTGTGTACGAGTAGCGGGACACATCTGTACCCATAAAGTAGCACGCTGATTACAGAGATAGAGGCAACTGGGGTACAACTAAGATCAGAGACATACATATATAGTGGTCTAAACTCTCAAACTAACTATTTTACTCATGAGACCTTGAATGTTTAACATATTAATTATAGGCCTAAGCAATTGGATTATTTTACAGTGTTTGAATGTATACCGAGGTTTTTCACTCTCCGTTGTCTCCGTTGAAGTGTTACCCTGGTCCCTAAGCGGTTTTGATTGAGTTATGTTACTGTTGTTTTTTACCAGAGAGTGAGTGTCAGTGGCCTGACAATGAAGACAACCGTAAACGTCGGGCGTTCTGTAGTAAGATGGAGGGATATGGCAGCGTCTGCAGCTGTCTAGACCCGGCCCCTATAACATTCAAGCCACAAATGGTTAGTACCATATCAGCGATGCTAGGACCGTATGTACACGGTTCTAGGCATATTTGACCTTTTGAAGCCTGAATTTACCATTGTCATTTTTATCCACTACAAGCCGCGAATCGCTGCCGCAATTATCGACTTGTAGTGGATGAAAATGGCTTAAAGTGGGTGACAAATGAAGAAATATGCTGTTTTTTTCCATGAAAATTTTCGTTCTAAAATTACCAAGTTTCAGGAAATTTAGTTATTTTTTAGAGATGCAAAAGGATGCTTTAATGCATGGTGAGGGTTCAAAGGGTTAACACGTCACTAAAATAGATAAAATAGTCAATAATAGGTGCTCAGTTAACCCGTATACTGCTGATCACGACTATTGTCGTTTTAACCTCTTTATTTGTCGACCAAATCCCTGTTATCGGCGAAGGAAATGTGTGTCTAAACATTAGGCTTTGCAAATATTTGTGCTTAAGTTAAACTAATGTCAGTAATTTTCAACCACTTGAAGTTGTGTGTCGCGGTAGCGAGACACAACTTCAAGGGGCTGAAAATTTAAATAAATTACCTTAGCAGGATAAGGGTTTATTGAATAATCCTATTGTGTAGATGCCCATTTTCGCTCAATGTATATATGTTTTGTCATTTGAAGCTAGAAATAGCGTCAGCAATTCCTGCTTGAAATATAAGGGAAATAGTAATAAACAACTGGACAGTTGAATTTACTTAATGTTATCTACTTAAGAGTTTTAACCTTTTGACCGGCGGTCCCGAATATATTCGGGTTTTCGTATTTTTTTTCGTTTTTTATCACCACATTCTGCACCACATTTAAACATGTTGTATTTTCTACTGGCTGTTATATAATGTTTGATTTGATTTGTTTCAGTTGGAGTTTAACAGATTATATGACGTGCCAGTTTCTGTGATAGCTAGCGACAGACCAGGTTATTTATACAGGTAACTAAGACAACCGCACTATTAAATATTCTCCGTCGTTTGTGTAAGTAATTAATGATAAAATTTAAAAATATGTCACACTACATTGGAACTAGTAATTTGCCGGTATCCGACCAATTGCCCCCGGACAAATGCCTCCCGTGGACACAAGCCCCCCGGACATCAGCCCCCTGGCCAATTGCCCCCCGTACCAATAGCCCCCGGTCAAATGCCCCCCGTTTTTTTAAAGAAGTATTTCGCGAATATAAATGAGCAAATTGTACATAAACCTGTGTACGTACATACAGAGTATAATTCACACCTTCTCGCTCCATAACTTATACATTCATAACACCTATCCTGATTCGTGCTAATCATGCTAACTGGCATGGCTTCATCACACCTGCCCTAATTCTCGCTAATGTAGGGCATGGCTTCATCACACCTACCCTAATTCACATCTATCTTACGTGATATTATTAATTAAATTACAAAGCCAAACAATATAAATACACCTTTTTCAATAACAACACGCCACACGGTGAGCAACGCTGAACTGTTTTAATCAGACAACTGTTACACACTTATCAATGACAACACGCCACACAGTGAGCAACTCGGAACTGTTTTAATCAGACAATTGTTCACTGCGCAAACTCGTGCAAGCAGTCTATTGGCTGAAAATATTTAATGTGTAATCAATAAATATATATTTACTGGCCCCTGGAAATTGTGATAATATACCAAGATATTGTTTGTAAATCACACATTGTCGCTTCATCACACCTATATTAATTCATATATATCAAGTGTGCAGTGTAGATATTATACACGATATTATACCACCTCCACCCCAGCGCCGCCAGTACAGAGAATTAGCAGCACGCATCACAACCATTGTGTCTGACTACGCAAATAGGAATGCCATAGATTTCCTCCGAGGAATAGCTCACAATCTATCATTTTGAGACAATATGATTATACATCGTCATGTTGAGACATTATGATGTATAAAAAAATATGTAAATAATAATTATTACTTTAAATACTGCCTGTTGTTCAATAAACAGTTATTTGATATGGTTTTTTTTAAACTTCTTAAAAAAACGGGGGGCATTTGACCGGGGGGGCTATTGGCTTGTGTCCATTATATACGTTTCACTTACGTTGTGTCGATTAAACATCACGTGCATTTTCATTTTCTGGAAATTGTTTACGTGAACTGTTCCGTCTTCAAGTGAAAAATTAACCCTTATAACACTGAATTCTTTTTGTTTAAACCATGGAGCCTAAAGGGTATTTTCCAACTTGAAATCATCATAAATATCTTAGTTTTTTCGGTTCATTTGAATACCTATGTTATGGGTCTACGGCCATTACATATATTTATGTTCTTTCAGTGCGGGGATCGACTTTATACGTCATAATCGTACTTCTACAGACGTCTAAAGACGGTCCCCGCGCTGTAGCGGTTAGATTTGAACAGTCATTGCTTACTCTGTACAACATAATATTCCCATTCCAATGCACTGGGCGTATCTCCACCTTTTTGGAATTTCTGTATTGTTGAGATCACATTGCCAGACTGAGTCATTACACTTACTAATGTCTGAATTCATTTCTGTCAATTTGACAACGCTCTTCATCGTCATTCTTGACAACGGTGTATTGTTGGTGTATTGTTCGACGTTGTCTGAGCTGATCAGTATCTACTTGTGCATCCCAGCAAGTACGATGTGTTGTACCGGTATTGTTTTACTGTTGGGCCATCGTCCACGACGCCGGCCCAACAATTAAACAATATTAGCACAACGCCGCGTGTTTGCTGGGATACTGTAGATCTGGTAATATTTGTGAGGTTTTGCGCATTTTGCGAAGAGGACACATTTGCGAATTCAAGAATCTCGCGAAAACGCTTGCTATAATGTCGCTACAAAAAGAATGAAAATTCGTGAATTCTAATCTTCATGAAAAAGTCCCAAAATCAGAAATTCAAGAAAATCTAAACACGCGACAATTATCAGATCTACAGTATACTAATGAGTATGAAGCCAGTAAACAGGAGACACTGAACCAATGCTGTTTTAATGCTGGCCCATCGTCTGCGACGCTGGCCCAGCATTAAATCACCATGGGATCAGCATATATTTTTTGCTGGGGAATATTGAGGGCTTTTATTGTTAAGGATTTAGACCAGTTGATTATTATGAGCTGTTTTCTGTTTACAGAATGTTGCGATCTCTTCTCACGGCACATGGTGTGAACCCCAACATGATCACCGTGTTCATTGACGGATACTTTGAGGTGAGATGGTCTAATTGTGATACAACATTGTCCGTTTCACACAGCTAGATGTACACTGTATGGTTTTGAACTGCAAAAATAGATAATAATACACCCAGGTCATGCCCTGGTCGAACAATCTCTACAATTACATTTTCGTTCTTTATTTTCGATCTATGAAAATCTGGGATTTGAAAGTCATTCTCTAACTTCAAATAACATCAAAATATTTAGGTCAAAGATCTAAGCAGGTATCTCAAATATTACAGTTATAAACTCACCATGCTCACTGGTCGTCTACTGCAGTGCGTGTATGCTATTTTGACAAGTATTAGGTTTGGCGTATCACGGACACGTCGCTACTAGTGTAAGCTTACGTAGAGCCCCCAGCCAAGCGTTCAGACACATGAGCTTACCTAACATTGATTCAATGTTTATCCACTGTCCTTGATCGTTGGCTTTTTTACCTCACGTTTGCCGGGCTTCGAGTTGAATCCTGGGGTGGTATTTAAAAAAAAAGATTGGCCTACATCTTGGCCATGTGATTGGTCGAGATGACAATCTCGACCAATCATATGCCCAAGATGTAGGTCACGCTGTTAGAACACGGAGTGACCTGTGTATCGCGCTATTTTGTGTCACACAAGATTGCGGCCATTATCCAAAATGGCACACAGTGAGATCGATGAGCCACTCGCGGTCACAAAATATGACGGAACAATTTGATCAAAATAGCCGGACGTGTGCGAGGATCCCCACAAACACGAGACGTTCAGCCAATGTGGTGTCAGTGGTGGGCCAGCGTCACAGACTGTGACGCAAAATTGAAACAGCGTTGATTCGCCATTTGATGTGTGCTGAAATGTACGGAATAGAAGCTGGAATTCAATAAGATACTTTCTGAAGTGAAGGCGCAAAGCTGTGGCCGGACCTTTCCCTGCAAACACGTGACATTCACACAATGTTGTTTCAATGCTGAGCCAGCGCTGAAGACGGTGGGCCAGCATTGAAACAGCATTGTGTGAATTTCCCGTGTTTGCTGGGCGTTCACCACGTCCCTGTGCTAAGTAAGAAGTGGCTCTTGACGAACACGGCACTTTGAGCCAATGCCGGCTCAAGGTTGGCACACCGTCTGCGACGGTATGCCAACATTGATCCGGCATTGGCGGAGGTTCTCGTGTTTGCTGGGGTGCAGTAATCTGCAGGATGCGGAGTGAGTAGAGGGGAGGGAGAAAGTTTCCAGGCTGGTGAACCCCGAAGATCAATGGTGACCACCTTATTGGCCCGGTGCCAGTAAGGTCAGTCCTGACTCACAAACAAAGTCAGACCTCCACTGACCAGGGGAATGGGGCGACACACAGAATGATGCACTTTTGTACACAGTGACTAGACTCAAAAAGCGAATATGCTAGTTGACAATGTCGCACAATTTGTAAACCAACCCCTTTATCATTACAAACACGTAACTTTTTTCTGGTATTTGAGCCATCGGCTTTGAATTTACTGCAATGTTTTAAATTAACATGTACATCATCCCGATACCGTTGCAGGTATATAATTTATGAATTTAAGTGTGAATCAAATGGCAGTGAATAGTCTCCTTGGATATGAAAGGGTGTATCTGCCACTTTGTAAAGTGGCAGATGCACACTTTCATAACCAAGGAGACGAAATATAGATTGCATACGATCTCATGCATGATGACATATATTTTATTTCAAGATAGAATGTCTCCCTTGTGGGAGTCTTCTCTCGTGACAACAAGTCTTTCTCTCTTTCTCCCCCGTGGCATGTCTCGCCACGCGACAAGTGATCTCTCATAAATGACAAAATATTTCCTTATGAATATCAATCGCAGGCAGTCTCTCCTAATAAACAGTTTTTCGTGACAAGCGGTCTTTCGGGGAATTTCTTGGAGCGACACCCAATCGCTAATATGACAATCACATAGTCTCTTCTGCTCACAGTGCGAAGGCAAGCAACAGTAACTACTTACTTTTCAAGTGAGCAGTTACTGCTGTTTTCCTTTGCACCGCGGGCCACCTGTACCATGTGAGGTGCAGCTCGGCATGACAGGTCGCAGTCACTAGGTGGCCGCTGTAGCGGGTGGTCGTCCAAGAGAAAGTTTTGACCTCTATTAACCTTTGACCGCCCACCCCGCATGTATGCAGCAATTTGATATTTTGAATACAATTCATCCACTAACGTTAGAGGAGAGTTATAGTATGTCCTGTCAACCCTTAAAGCGCCGAAATATTATCATACAAACCATGGTGACCAAAGGCTATGTTACATCATATGGTCATATTAAGAACCAAAAAAATAAAATGACCGATATTTTGTTGATTTTCACCTGATTGTGTCGCTTTAGTTATGATGCATTCAAATAAAGCCTTGATGGGCTTTCATTTTATATGTTACTACGCTTGGGTATAGCCATGTTACAGCTGGACTTTTATGTTTAGGGTCCGATGGAGATTGTACGTCTTTTTGGATTGAGAGGAATACAACACACACCTCTCGGCAAACTGAACGCCCGCATTTCACAGCACTACAAGGCCACACTCACTGCCACATTCAACTTATTCCCGGTAAGTAGCAAAATATAATCGCTTGTGTAGTCTTTTCATCGTATCAATATATTAACAAGAAAATTACTTAGACGCAGACGTCGATGATAACCAGGTACGGGTCCAGCCGTTTTTAAATGGCCGCCCATTTAAAAACGACCGTGCGTTTATAAGCACTCGCATCACGTTTCCGGCGAGTTTTTAGAAACACTCGGGCGTTTATAAACGGTCGACCAATATGACTGGTTAACTGTACATTTTATTCCATAACATCAGATATTTTCTTTTAATAGTACCGGTACCAGGTTTGGTATAATGTATATATTGACATAACACATACCTACTTAGTAATGAACTTATCGCCAAAAATAGATTTTCTGACCACTGACCCCCACCTCCTTAAAATGTCATTGCTAAAAAATGTATGTATACGTTGCCGGTACAATAATGAGGTGGTAGGTAGATATAGTGATGGTCGAATTGTATGCGTATTTTGCATTTTCTATGTGTCATCTTGTTTGTACACACGATTTAGTGCACAAAACAGAGATACAATCCAGGAGCTCAGTCATTTATCTCACTTCCTAGGCAAGTACTGCGGAAATTAACCTTACAATACAAAAACAACTAAGATGTAGATTATTATATAGTTAATTAAACTGCTTCCTCATATTGCAAATTCATATGAAGTTATACACTGTAATTAGTAGTTTTATTGAGCTGGTCCCTTTGTTATTCTGCCGTGAATAGCCAAAAGGCAGTATCTGCTTACTTAACAAGTAAGCTGATACTGCCTTACTACTGATGTTATGTTAACTCGTTCCCTCAGAGTTGAAATTGTGTAACTCCCACTTTTTGAATGGATAGTTACAACCATTCAAATCTGAAGAGACGAATTACTATCATCTACTCAGTATTATTAGGGCACGTATAATATACATGTATCTGCAACTTAGCTTTAATCTGACGGAACGATAACATGTGGATTTCTGTCTACACTACACATTTGTCATGAATTTATCGTGTAGTGACTGTGCAATGTTTTTGTTACAGAATCAGTGTATCTTCATTTTTCTCTACAGTAACACATGTGATCTTTTTATATGCCACCAAAGTGTTTTGCTTTCCATTTATCTGTCGGTTTGCCTGTCTTTCTGAATATGTAACATCATTCAGAAAACTAGATTCATGAGTCAATATAATATGTAGTCGTGACAAATTAGAAATTAAATGGTGTTACTCTGTGAATGTTGCAAGAGAAAATAACTGCATAATGCTTATTATTCTATTTTTTTTATTATTATTTGAAAAAATAAATATCTTTATAAAAACTAGAACAATCTAACACTCAGAACATCCAAAGTTCAACCTCAGCTTTGAAAATATTCAATTATCAGTTTGTGTATTTCCCCCATGACTTGGCAATAATTTGTATCACAAGCACACGTAGAAAACAAGGGTATTTTCATACTTTTGAATACTGCTATCATATGTTGACATAACTGTTAGCTTTGAGTCTATTATTGGTTTTTGAGTCCTTTTGGTGTCTATGTTTTCTTTTCTCTACACAAGAAAGATTAGGATAAAATTATAATTTGTTTCATCCCATGGGAACTCCAACTTTTTAAACGACAATACGATTAAGGTGACACATAATGTGTCCATGTGATAGTTGTAAGTGAAATCCGTACCAGAGCTACGGCAAGTGATTAACCCTTTTAGCGCGGGGATCAGCTTTATACGTCCGAATTTAACGTCAATCTGACGTCTAAAAACGGTCCCCGCACTGAATGAATTCAAAAAATTATAATGGCAGTAGACGCATAACATAGATATTCAAATGACGCGGAAAGAGCTAACTATGACTTTTGTGATGATTTCCAATTGAAAAAAGCCTTTGGTCTCCATTATTTATTGAATCTATGTCCGCGCTTTAACCCTTTAACCTCCGGTGTCGTCTATATTCGGGTTTTCATTTTTATTAGCACATTAAGAACCACCTTTTAAACATGTTAAAGATAAAATGTGACATAAATCAGTAATATTTGAAAAACAGTTCACCTCCATTTTGTCAAATCTGAACAATTTTCACTCACTTGAAGTTGTGGATCGCGTCAGCGAGACACAACTTCAAGTGGGTGAAAATTCAGATTGAATTATTTGGCGGTTAAAGGGTTAAGGGTTACTGTCTTCTAGTTTTACGTTTGGAATGTGCACAGTAATTTCCCGACTCATCCATCAAGTGTACTTAGTGACAAAAACACGAGTAAGAAGCAATCATCTCTCTCACCTCTCCCCCGGCAAATAGGGCTGCGTTCAGAATGTTGATTTTTAAACTGATGAATTGTGCGTGGTCTCTAATCATTCACTAGGATAATGAATGGTGATTTCTGTGCGCATTCGGGGAGTATAATTTATGTGTACAAAGGGGCCTGAAACCTGATACGTTCAATTATTATTTTCTGCATATCATGAGATAAATACTGATGTAACGGGTCGATCGCCCGTTTTAACCTACTGGGATCGATTTTGTCAAAGTTTGGCAATAGTATGAGGCGGAGCTTATTTTTGACGTCATGAGATGTTATCATGCCTGGCTGGCCGGCTTTGAATGACTGAACGAATGACTGAATGAATAAATGCATAATGAATGAATGAAAATGTCAGGCAGTAATGCAGTTAGGAAACCGGGCCCAGCAGTATTAGATTGTTATATTTGAGGGTGTATTCTAGCGGAGGGTTAGCCCTGAGCGAGGTAGTCCAGTGACCTTTACCCTGACAGTGGAATCCGTCGGATCCCGGTCGCCCGCGTCCTGACTACGGCATGTCGGCAGCCTTCACGATCTCCCTCTACACAAAGCGGGTGGCCATTCATTATTCATTGTCCACAGCAGTGCGCAGCACCCAATTTTTCAGGTTTGACGGGGGCGGGTGGGGTGCGGCACTGAGGCAGAGCTCCGCGCACCTTTCTTCTCATTAAGTACAGCTTTTTAAAGTGATCCCGACCTATAGCGGAGTTATGGATGCCACTGACACAGCGTACCCCTCGCGTAGGACCAACGCTAGTTCAATGTTCGGCCGACGTCAAAGACGTCGCCCCAACATTGAGCCAGCGTTTGGTCGTCGTCTTTTAGTGGTTATGGTGTCACCGTTCTGATGCATGTGTCTGTGGCTCACAATGAGTCTGGGTCGGGTGTCTAAATTAGCATTCTGCACCCCACCCCCCTTCCCGAGAAAGTACTTTTTTTATTTTTACCCCCTCCACGCCCACGAAGTAGGGGAGGAGAATATTGTCATCACCATGTCTGGCCGTCCGGCCGTGCCTCCGTGTTTCCTTTACGGACGATATCCGGATTGTTTTCATATTGCATACACATATCCCTTAGGGGTAATAACCTTTGACTTAATTTGTTACCTTCGATTTTGACTTACCTTCATTATTGCCTGTAATTGATGGCAGATGATTAGTTTAGTTTCCGGACGATATATCGGAACGCGTTCGCTGGATTGTTTTCATATTGCACACACACATCTCTCAAGGGTGTAGATGTGCCTTTTGGGAATTGTGACCTTTGACCTATTTTTGACTTTCGATTTTGATGCTATTATTGACTTTAATTGATGGCGGATGATAAGCTCAGTTTCCGGACGATATCTCGAAAAGCGTTTGCTGTAGTGCTCTCATATTGCACACACACATCCCTTATATTAGGGGTGTAGATGTGCCTTTCTAGGGTTATGACCTTTGACCTAATTTTTTAATTTTGACTTGGAGGCCATTATTGACTTTAATTATTGGTGGAGGATATCGTTAGCGTCAGCACTCTTGTTAGTTTACCGTATAATTTGGGCGGGGGCCCTAGGGTAGTGGTTAGCACCGCTGCCTTTCACGCCAGAGTTCGGGGCTCGGTTCCCGGTCTCGGCGGTTTGAAAGAAACACAAATGTTTCTTCCCCATCCACGTGTGAAAGTCAGTATTGTGGGGAGCCTCTGTGACCGAGAGGTAGCGTGCTCGGCCTCAGACCGCCAGGGCTCGAATTTCGAATCCTGTGTCTGGAGGACAGTGTCATCTCACCATCCTCAGGAGGTTCTCCTGGCCCAGTTTAGCCTATATGTGCACAAAGGTGGCCTAAAGCCCGATTCATTTCATTTACCGTATAATTTTTTCTTTGACTTTGTCAAAATTTATCTAATTCGTCGAGCAGAAATCTTCTTCCACACACATTCCTAGTAATCACGTTACTTTTAGCGCCTAATATTAAGGTTCCGACCCACAGCTTATAATGATTCATATATTCGGATTACAGTCTTAAAATCAATTATTGATACAGCTATTGGATCTTCAATTTTATTTGGTATTAAAAATCTGCCCAGAATACAATCTATGTTGCGTAATACTACCCAATCGCTCTCATAATATAACATTGCCCTGCAACATTTACCAAGCAAACAAGAGACATTCACCCATTTTGGATCAATGTTGGTCCACCGTCTACGACGCTGGCCCAACATTGATCCAATGAAGGGTGAATGTCTCTTGCTTGTTTGTTATACAGTGTCCATGTCTTCACAGTATTGATACACACAATCATGCATATCTTCATGAATGTGACAATAAACGTCTGTCAAGTTGTAGCATCGCCCTGAGAGACGTGGGCCCTCAGATCATGCATAGTACTTATCACACGTAACATTAGCATTGTTCTGAGTAGATGGTCGCTTGACATCAGAATAACGGGCAGGTGGTCGCTCAGGCAGGTGGTCGCTAGGTGGTCGCTCCAGGCTGGTTGTCGCACCAGACTAGTTGTCGCTTGACATCAGATAATATTCCACGCAAGTGGACGCTGTCTTATGAAGACGAAATATTCTCAGCAAACAGTTGTCCAGCAACCGACAGCCATGCTGGTTTAATTTAAGTCAATGGCTTCGTGTTTGCTGGACGAGAGTGTCATATCTGTCATGACATGTACATCTTTGTACCTTTTGAAACATTTCAAACTTTCCCTTTTTCTGTGGTTATCTAGTACGTGGGTTTACAGACATTATTGTCATGTTTTGTTAGTTTTTTTTTTGTTAATTTAAATAAAGCTCTTCGTGGCTTCTTTGTATATTTATAATTAGTTGAGCCGTGAGTTCACTTGGCCTGATAGTCTATGTGTTTTTGTTTGACCATTTCGTGCGATGTAAATCTCATCGATGAGTTTTATATTTCTTATGATTTTAAATTAATAAATTTACCACTTCGAATTTTAAGTAGATATATTAATTTGAAATAACATATTTATTAATGTTCACAAAATTAATAACAGAGTTGAATATTTGCACTTTATGGCATGATCCTAACTACGTACCTGTGCTGTGTAAAAAAGGTCATCGTGCAAGCATGGGGTCATAACGACAATTATAATGTCAACTCTATGTTTTGTAGAAACTGAACGTGGAACGCTAATTGACTCGATTTTTTTTCAAATTATTGAGATTTTCATCCAACTTTAAGCCAACGTAGCGCCATTTTTACAGCTATCACGTTGATAGTATTGGCATACAAAAGTAGCTGATTGAGGTTCTTTTTAGATCTTGTGAGTTTTATTTTGTCCAATTTGTCTACAACACCCGGTCACACAGTTAATCAGGTAATGTAATCGTACAGACAAATTAATTTTGATTATATAGATTTATAGAATCCCTCACACAGGCTGGGGGACTCAATGATCATTCACCTGTCATGTACGACCAGATAATTATATTATCCTCTTTGAAATACAATGTAACAATTATTATAAAATCTTCTGCTGGAGTTTAACCCTTAAAGCGCCTTATTATTTTTTTTATAAACCATGGAGACCAAAGTGTTTTTTTAATTTGAAATCACCATAAATGTCATAGTTATCTCTTTTTGATTCATTTGAATACCTAGGCCTATGTTAGGTCTATTAAGAATATTTTAGTCGTCATAATCTGACGTCTACAGATTTGTTTATTCGTATCAACTTCGTCAATTTCCGTATTCATCGTCACGCATTAACATTGTTATTCACACAATACATTTTGATCTCATTATTGCCTGTTGAAGCCACGTCAGCGCGAAGCAGGTTTGCCAATTTTATGTTTCACGTCTGGATTGATTCGGGAGAAAGCTCGTAGGTGACACAGCATGTTTAGGAAGTGAAGGCAATCATTAGATGCCACAAGGCAGACAGTCTCAATCTGCCACCAGCCTAACACTGGCCCAATGCCGGGACAACGTCGCAGACGTTGTCCCGGCATTGGGCCAGTGTTTGGCTGATGTTGCTTGTCTGCTGCTTCATGCCCTGGGCAATCCTGCCTGATCAATCAATGAGTGGGGTGGAGAGGCGGCCTTAAGGCTAGTCTGGCGCTGATTATACCCCCGCATTAAGGCGGTCCTGACTACATTACGTATGACACAACCAGTACAGGGGAATGGTAAATGGATTAGAGAGAATGGGATACTAGGCCGCTGACGGGGAACCAACATTAACATGCAGATCGACTCGCACGTAAAAACTAGTCCCACTATTTACATATACATGTATTATGGGGAATAAGTCTTGAAGGTCTGAGCGTTATTCTGATGTCAAATGTGTTCTCTCTGCCCCCGATTAGCTCGGGTATGATATCCTTTGGACCCAGAGTGGTGCTTGGGTTCTCGCTATTGCTAGCATCCATATCTGGCTGACTTACTTGTTCGTCCGAAATGCTCAAAATGTCTACGCTCATTCAAATAGAATTGTTGTTCCTCGTATAAAATGTAAGACTGGTTCAAGAGCTTTCTCTATATATCTGGCCCATCCTTATGGAACGCCATACCTGTGCCAATACGTAAAGCCGAAACAATTTTAACATTCCGGAAATTACTTAAATCTCACCTTTTTTATCTGGCTTTCCCACCCTAGCTCCTCAGCAGTCCGGCTCCCTGTTGACGGACCTGTTTTGGCCTCGATCATGGCATATGATCACGCTAAGCTCTGAGCTCGGCCCGATATTGATATAGGCACTATAGAAGTTTTATTGATTGATTGATTATTGTATAAATGTGCTTGTACACTGTACATTGAGTACATTTCGTAATATTGTTGATAAATGTGTTTCTGTATAGTAGACTGTGAAGCACACAAAATCATCTTTGGGAGATTTGAGACATAACAGGTTCATAAGACTCTGGCAGGACTGGAATCGTACAAGGAGGGCATCATAACCCAACCAAGCTATTGCTATAATCATCACAATCCCAACAAATACGAGACGCTGACCTAATGTTGAGTTAATGTTGGCCCAGCGTCGAAGACGCTTGGCCAACATTAACCCAACATTAGTGTAATTATAACATATTGTCCGGGATGAAGCTTTACACAATGGACAAGCAGGGCTGAAATGGCCACACCCTGCCTGCCATCCATGGCCTCCTCGGCCCTATAATAACCACACGGGTGTGAGTGAACATGCGACAGCCAATCTATATATGAATAATAATACTCGATATAAATGTGGTTGTTTTTGTTGTACAGACAGCTGAGTACGCGGTGCTAATAGAAGAGGATCTGGATATAGCACCAGATTTGTACAGGTAAGTTACAGAAAAAGTTCAAATATGCTATGCTGGAGATGTACCTTTTCCTCTTGAAATTAGTTGTATTTTAGTCCTGTTGTGCTTTCATGGGACATGGGTGCTGGGGAAGGGCACATGGTGTAAGCGTTGTATTTGAACTATTTGTCAACTAGGCCTACGTACGGATAAACAGGTCTTATTCGCTACTTGGTAAAGTGTCAGATACCACCCTTTTAGCCTTAGTCACCAATTCAGGTGTGCCATGAGGCTTAAGCAATGTAGGCTAAACAATGGTAATAATGAATCCTTTAAACGCGGGAACCGACCTTAGACGTCAGAATTTGACGTCTATAGACGTCAAATTCTGACGTCTATAGACAGTCCCCGCACTGAAATAGTATTTTTAGGTCATCCGGCCTTTAGGCCTAATATAAAATGATCGTGTTGCGTCTGTCGTCTGTTGTCTGTCCACAAGTCACAAAAAATGCTTCCCCCCTCTCAATTCTTATCCGATTTCAATTTTGTTTTCTTTGTTTAAAAGAGCTCGTGCCTGTTTTAATTATGACTTAATAATGATTTAATCATTAACTTGTGACCTAATTAAGCCCTAATTAAGACACTCTGTCCACAATTCACAATAAATGCTCCCCCTCCCTCAATTCTTATCCGATTTTAATTAAGCCTCCACCCACTCCATGTGGTGGTGGAGACTAATTGTTTTTGCTAAGTCCGCCCCCGCCGCCGCCACTTGTTTCTGCTCTCACCCCTACTGGGATTATTTCCAAATATTTGCAGTATGCATACTGGCCCGGGGGAATTTGCCTGGTATTTTTTTTTGCGTTTTTCAGTTTCTTCAGCAAAATCCAAGATGGCCGCCAAAATCCTATGGCGCACGCTAGAGCTTGAGCCGCCTCATTGATTTGTTTCATGTTTGGTTTAAAAGAAAGACCCTGGCCGTGAGCTGAAAAGCTTTTGGTGTGATTCTGATAATAAAAACTTACATTTTTTTGCTGTTTAGGATTTTAGCTGATATTTCAGTTTTGCTCATTTTGGCTATTAGCAAAATTTGGTAATATGGTTATACAGCTCAAATCTTATCTTTTGTGTATGCTCACTGGGCGGGGGCCCTAGGGTAGTGGTTAGCACCGCTGCCTTTCACGCCAGAGTCCGGGGTTCGGTTCCCGGTCTCGGCGGTTTGAAAGAAACAAAATTGTTTCTTCCCCATCCACGTGTGAAAGTTAGTATTGTGGGGAGCCTCCGTGACCGAGAGGTAGCGTGCTCGGCCTCAGACCGCTAGGGCTCGAATTTCGAATCCTGTGTCTGGAGGACAGTGTCATCTCAATCATCTCACCATCCTCAGGAGGTTCTCCTGGCCCAGTTTAGCCTATATGTGCACAAAGGTGGCCTAAAGCCCGATTCATTTCATTTCATTTTGTGTATGCTCACTGGCCCTGAGAAAAAAATCAGGAGAATTGTTTTTTTTTTTTCAACAAAATTTAAGATGGCCGACGAATCACATGTTACTCTGAAGAGCTTGAACTGCTTCACCGATTTGTTCCAAGGAAGCAACTTACCCTGGCCATATGTTGATTAGATTTTGGTGTGATTCTGACATCACATTTTCACGTGGTTTACATAAAAATTTAGTGACAGTACGGTGTTTCTCTATAATTAATGTACTATGTGGGGCGGATGGAGACGCAAGCTTTGCCCCTCAGGAAAATCTAGTTTTGTTTGGTTTGTTTAAAAGAGCTCGTGCCTGTGCATTAAAGATCCCCACGGATTTCATAAATTTTAATTATTAATTAACTTATGACCTAATTAAAACCTAATCAGGGCACTGACTGTTCACAATTCACAAGAAATGCTCCTCCCTTAATTCTTATCCGAATTTAATTTTGTTTAGTTTATTTGAAAGAGCTCGTGTCTGTGCATAGAACTGCCTCACGGATTTTAGAAATTTTAATTCGTAATCAACTTGCCCTAATTAAGGATGAGCTTCTGTGTCATTGACACTCTGGTTCTTATAATGGCCGTAGACCCCTAACATATGTATTCAAATGAAGCAGAAAGAGCTAATTAAGACATTTATGATCATTTCAAATTGAAAGATCTCTTTTTTCTCCATGGTTTAAAAAAATATTTCAGCGTTGTAAGGGTTATTTGGCTAATAAAACCAATTAAAAATGCCTCTGGTGGGGCTTAGTGGTGTAAGGGTCAACCCGTTACTCTATAACCCTTCAAGTCCTCACGATGCATTAAAGCATCATTTTACATCCCTGAAAAAACACTTAATTTTCCTACAACTAAGGGTTTTAGAACGAAAATTTCCATGAAACTGGTTTACCAATACCTGACAATTTTCTTTATTTTTTAAACCACATCAAATCATCTTGATCCACTACAAGTCGAGAATTGCGGCAGCAATTCGCGGCTTGTAGTGAATGAAGATGATTATGGTAAATTCAGGCGTGAAAGGGTTAAAACAAGGGGATCGACTTTAGCCGTCAGAATCTGACGTCTGTGGATGTCAGATGAATCGCAAAGAGCTAACTAAGACGTTTATGATGATTTGAAATTGAAAATAACCCTTTTGATTTCCATGGGATATACACAAATAATTCAGTGCTTGAAGGGTTAACGATGTTGACCGAGATCAACTACACAAGGTTGCACCCACATACGAGCCACCATATCCCTTACAACGCTAAACCTAGGAAACAAAAGGGGTTTTCTCAATTTGAAATCTTCATAAATGGCTTAGTTAGCTCTTTCCGATTCATTTGAATACCTGTGTTATGGGTCTACGGCCATTACACATATTTTAATTATTTCAGTGCGAGGACCGTCTTTATACGTCAGAATCTGACGGCTACAGACGTCAGATTCTGACGTATAAAGACGGCTCCCGCGCTAAAGAAAGGGATAATCCAGTAAGACGCGTGGCAAGAAAATTCCGATCTCCTGGACATGATTTTGACATTTTACTCGCAGACTCGTCATTTGACTTATCACATTCTCTCTAAGTTTACCGTCTGTGGTTTGATTGTTTGTTCGCGCATACACACACTTTTGTACTTTCGTAACCTGCAATTATCAGTACGCTCAGAGATTAAGACCCCTGCCCTCTCAAAATGTACATTAATCAGATCAGATGATCTGATTAAATAAGAGCACTCAGTCACTGTGGAACGATGAACATACTCTATGGACATAGTCTATGATATTTAGACTAACACAACACAGATTTTTTTGCGTTTCTGTACGCTGAGTTATTGAAATTTTAGATTAAAAAATAATTAGTAGATACTTGATCTAATTGGTAGATACTTGATCTCATTGGTAGATACTTGGAATCAGATTGTAATCTATCCCGTAAATTTTTTTTGAGTATTTCCAGTCAATGTTACCTGACCAGGTGAATTGCTGTTGCGCTTATTACTTTCACTTTTAGTTGCATTGTTGTTGCGATAGCTACCCGAAGTAGGACCTAGAAGGATCCAAATTTTTGTGAACAACAAACTGGAGATGTCTTTCCCCAGCAGCATTATGTATTAAGCGGAATGTATTATGCCATTTTGGTGCGAAATGAAAAGTATCCTTGCACAGAACAGAATTAATATATCATTCTGAACAAAATAGGAATAAATAGCCAAGTGTTCACCCCTGGAACACTAGTGTTGACTACCGTAGACAATGTGTGTTTTTATGAGCCCATGTTACGTGTATAACCCCTGATACACAGTCGGTAAAAGTGAAATAGGCTTGAAACACTAAAATATGTTGGGACACAAATCGCAGACATTTTCATTCACTTGAAGTTGTGTGTCACGGTAGCGAGACACAACTTCAAGTGACTGGAAATTTAAATTGAATAGCTCAGTGCTCTAGGGGTTAATATAACTAAACGTGCAATGGAAAATACTTCACACTTTTTGTTCAAGTGTTCAAGATTAAGTGTTCTCGTCCTCCGTTGATTTCGTCCTCCCTTGATTTCTGCCATGACTGTTGATGGCCGATTGTGATCCATGGTGTCACTGACCCTGTGTTAATGAGACCCAGGTGTTGTATTCCCGATGTCCCAATGTCCCAATCAGCCAGAGTACACACGGTAGAGGCAAGCCGCTATTTGCGCTGCACGCCTCTGTCCACAGGCTGGACTGAGGATGCTCTCCACCCTTGTCGTTCCGGGATCGTGGATGTCCCTCTAAAACAGATTTCAAATTAAATTATTTTCCTTTGAGACTGACCTGATATGAGTTTTGAGACACCGAACAATCAAGTACGACAGTTTGAGATATGTTTATTTTTTAAATTGAAAGATTTTTCCTTGATTTAAACCTTTTATTAAACGAAGGACAACTGTTAAAATTACTATTTAGTACTGGAATGATTAAGCTCTAAGTTAGTACTATGCTGCTTCAATAGTATGGGATGCTATTTTTTTTATTTAACTCTCATTCAAAAGTTAATACACAACCTATATGCCTGGAAAATTCTTCCTATATAATATGTGTTGACACCCAGTCATAAAAGTGCTTTGGATATCTTGTGAACCTTTGTTGATTTGAAATACAATCGGACGTGACATTTCTTTGGTTTGGGTATTTCATACAATATTTCATACAATCTGATTCCAGAGTAATCGGGCAGCCTTTTATGAAATGCCGAGTTCCCATCATTGACTGTCGTGTAACTTTTAACTTTTTAAGGAGCTGGTGGCGGAGGAGCCATGCGATATTATGCAAATAAATTGATTTAAATTATTAAAGAAGCCGTTACAGATGTAAAGCAAATATTTGTGGGGCAGAGTTTGTTTGCGTGTATTTATAAAAGTTGATTTTAGATCAAATTTAATCCCAGCGCTGTTTATTTTTTCAAAGGTCTAGAAGATCTGCTTGCATTATTTTTTCGACTAAAATGCGTACAGGTTGATAAAACCTAAAATAAACAATTTTCAAATTGAAATTAAAGCTGAGTTGTCGCATCGCATCCAACCTAAATAGTTGTGATGTCGGTAAATTTTTTGGGAAGTAACTTGCCAGAAATTTTTTCTTTTCACAACATTCACTGTGACTGGTGCCAGTGATGGCGTTGGGCTATGTGTTTATGTGAATGTGCGGCCAAGTTTTACATATTCCTCTCAAATTACAGTAGTGTGAGAAGTCTGTTGGTTGACTTGTTGGTTGTCTGCCCTGGGGAGTGGGATCAGGTCCGGCACTCCGCTGTGTAAACTCGCCTGGCATCCCAGCAAACACAACACGTTCACAAAATGTTTGGCTAATGTTGGGTCAGCGTCTACACCAGCAAACAAAAGACGTTGATCCAATGCTGGTTAAATTTGGTCCAGCGTCGTAGACTATTATCATGTGTTCCTGTAGGTTCTCCGCCACTGTGTGTTCCCTGAACATATAGGTTCTACATCATCATGTGTTCCTGTACTCCCAGGTTCTCTAGCACTGTGTGTTCCCTGAACATATAGGTTCTACATCATCATGTGTTCCTTTACTCCCAGGTTCCCCACCACTGTGTGTTCCCTGAACATATAGGTTCTACATCTTTATGTGTTTCCTGTACTCCCAGGTTCTCCACCACTGTGTGTTCCCTGAACATATAGGTTCTACATCTTTATGTGTTCCTGTACTCCCAGGTTCCCCACCACTGTGTGTTCCCTGAACATATAGGTTCTACATCATTATGTGTTCCTGTACTCCCAGGTTCTCCACCACTGTGTGCTCCCTGAACATATAGGTTCTACATCATTATGTGTTCCTGTACTCCCAGGTTCTCTAACACTGTGTGCTCCCTGAACATATAGGTTCTACATCATTATGTGTTCCTGTACTCCCAGGTTCCCCACCACTGTGTGTTCCCTGAACATATAGGTTCTACATCATTATGTGTTCCTGTACTCCCAGGTTCTCTAGCACTGTGTGCTCCCTGAACATATAGGTTCTACATCATTATGTGTTCCTGTACTCCCAGGTTCTCCACCACTGTGTGCTCCCTGAACATATAGGTTCTACATCATTATGTGTTCCTGTACTCCCAGGTTCTCTAGCACTGTGTGCTCCCTGAACATATAGGTTCTACATCATTATGTGTTCCTGTACTCCCAGGTCCCCCACCACTGTGTGTTCCCTGAACATATAGGTTCTACATCATTATGTGTTCCTGTACTCCCAGGTTCTCTAGCACTGTGTGCTCCCTGAACATATAGGTTCTACATCATTATGTGTTCCTGTACTCCCAGGTTCTCCACCACTGTGAGCTCCCTGAACATATAGGCTCTACATCATCATGTGTTCCTTTACTCCCAGGTTCCCCACCACTGTGTGTTCCCTGAACATATAGTTTCTACATCATTATGTGTTCCTGTACTCCCAGGTTCCCCACCACTGTGTGTCCCCTGAACATATAGGCTCTACATCATTATGTGTTCCTGTACTCCCAGGTTCCCCACCACTGTGTGTTCCCTGAACATATAGGTTCTAAATCATTATGTGTTCCTGTACTCCCAGGTTCCCCACCACTGTGTGTTCCCTGAACATATAGGTTCTACATCATTATGTGTTCCTGTACTCCCAGGTTCCCCACCACTGTGTGTTCCCTGAACATATAGGTTCTACATCATTATGTGTTCCTGTACTCCCAGGTTCCCCACCACTGTGTGTTCCCTGAACATATAGGTTCTACATCATCATGTGTTCCTGTACTCCCAGGTTCTCTAGCACTGTGTGCTCCCTGAACATATAGGTTCCACATCATTATGTGTTCCTGTACTCACAGGTTCCCCACCACTGTGTGTTCCCTGAACATATAGGTTCTACATCATTATGTGTTCCTGTACTCCACTCCCAGGTTCTCCATCACTGTGTGTTCCCTGAACATAGGTTCTGCATCATTATGTGTTCCTGTACTCCCAGGTTCTCCACCACTGTGTGTTCCCTGAACCTATAGGTTCTACATCATTATGTGTTCCTGTACTCCCAGGTTCTCCACCACTGTGTGTTCCCTGAACATAGGTTCTACATCATTATGTGTTCCTGTACTCCCAGGTTCTCCACCACTGTGTGTTCCCTGAACATATAGGTTTTACATCATTATGTGTTCCTGTACTCCCAGGTTCTCCACCACTGTGTGTTCCCTGAACCTATAGGTTCTACATCATTATGTGTTCCTGTACTCCCAGGTTCTCCACCACTGTGTGTTCCCTGAACATATAGGTTCTACATCATTATGTGTTCCTGTACCCCCAGGTTCTCCACCACTGTGTGTTCCCTGAACCTATAGGTTCTACATCATTATGTGTTCCTGTACCCCCAGGTTCTCCACCACTGTGTGTTCCCTGAACCTATAGGTTCTACATCATTATGTGTTCCTGTACTCCCAGGTTCTCCACCACTGTGTGTTTCCTGAACATATAGGTGCTACATCATTATGTGTTCCTGTACTCCCAGGTTCTCCACCACTGTGTGTTCCATGTTCCTTTCCTTCCAACAGTATACAATAGCAATTGCCTAATATTCAATCAGAACTGAGTCAGCGTATCTCACGTCAGGTAAAGAATATGGCTTTTGTTTTGCACCATACGTCTCTTCTCAATACTGTGAAACTCTATAGCCTTGACCTCGATATTATAATGGAGCTGGCTAATACAATGAAGTATGGGGAGGGAGTGTTACATAACTTTGTTTCGCCGAGTTAACAATTCAAAACGGTTTCCGGTGACGTCACTGAGTTTCACAGAATACTATCTAAGCAGAATAAGTTGTATAAAGATGTGAACTGTACTCTTGTTAATGGTCAAATTACTATATTCCTCCAGGTATCACTTTTGGCATTGATTGTTTAGTATTTGTTCTGGAAGTATCTGAATAAAATCATGGAAATATATTTTAAAATATAGTTATTTAGCATTTTATTCTCGCCGTTTTTTTGCGATATTTCCACATTAACCAAACTCTCTGTGAAATTTTCTGCATTTAATCCACAAGTGCCTATTTTTATTATTTCACCAACATTTGTTTTAAGAATTCAAACAACATTTTTAGAATCATGCTAATTTGTTTTGCCACAGGGTTTTGTCATAATTTGACCCTTTCAGTTATTTAATCGAATTCTCCACGCGCTTGAAGTTCTGTATTGTTGACATAATACAACTTTAAATGGATGAACATTATAACAATTGTCCAATTGCAGCTTAACCCTTTCAACGCGGGAACCGTGCTTATACATCAGTCTGTAGATGTCAGATTATGACGTGTAAAAACGATCCCCACACTAAAAGAATTAAAATAAATATAATTGTTGTAGACCCATAACATAGGTATTTAAATAAAACTGAAAGAGCTAACAAAGACATTTATGATGATTTTAAATTGAAAAACCCTTTAGTCTCCATGGTTTGAACAAAAATAATTTTGCGCTGTAAGGGTGGAGTATTATTTATCTTGCTGATAAAAGGAAATTTTCGGCCTTCAGAATGTCGTGTTTAATGTGTTAACCCTTTGCCTGCTGATCACGACAATAGTCGTTTTTAACTCGTTTTATTAGCCGATTAAATCACTGTTGTCGGGAATGAAATGATTGTTTAAACATCAATTTTTGCAAATGTTCAGTGTCAAATTACACAAATATCATTAATTTTCAGCCACTTGAAGTTGTGTGTCGCGGTAGCGAAACACAACTTCAAGTGGGTGTGAAATTAAATTTTCAATTTAGCAGAATAAGGGCTAATAAATAGGTCGTGGCATAAATCGGATCACTTTCTTCTATTGCTTGATTGATGCAAACACCATTGAAATAGATAACTTGTCGTTTGTTTCAGCTACTTCAGTCAAACATTACATCTTTTGGACGAAGATGAAAGTCTCTACTGTATATCAGCTTGGAATGACCAGGTGAGAAGAGGGTTTTATTAATAGGAACGAGTGCTGGTTCTGCTAGAAATCACACACAACATCGGCCCATCGTTGATTTATTTAGGTCTTGATGGTTTTTATAGAGCCGGCCAGCCGGGTCGCCGCTCCGATTTTGTAGATGATTCGAAGAAAGTACCGTTGCCGAACATTAAGCAATTTTTAAGGCCCATATATTTTTTGCTTGTAAAAGGACATCTTCCAAGTCACCGCTCAAAAAGCTTATGACCGCGATATATCTAAATTACTGGAGTAGTCTCTGGAAGTTTTTTTATATTGATGGGGACACTTTTTTGTGTGTGTGGGGGGGGGGGGGGGTGGGGGGGGGGGGGTATTTAGAGGCAATAGTTATAAACTGATAGATATAACCAATGTGCTTAGGTAATTTTTCCGATATACTTTTTGGCACTGATTGGTAGAAGGGCCTTTTCCATTCAGCCCGAAGAAGCTTCTGAATGAGATATCTTTTGGAAAATTACGGTCCCGCGATGCTTTCTCGATGCACAATATTGAGCATCGCCAGGGCAGCACCAGTAGTTCGACGTATGATCGGCGACGTTCGCGAGTAGCCTAATCGCCATTATACATGCTTCGCGAAGGGATTGGGTCCTGAAAAATGTGAATGCATGTATTGCATTTTTCTCTCGATGTTTTGTCACAGCGCCGAGCATGCGCTGTTTGGTCGAACATTCGGCGAGTTACACCAAGGTTCAAAATGTCCCAGACACAACGGCGACACATCGGTGATGTTTTCAACATGCTCGTGTAAATATCGGTGATGGATATTCGCTGTGATAATGCCGCTGGTGATTTGGGTGATCCATCGCCGATGTTCCCGAACTGCTCGGTGAAGCATCGACGATGCTATATGGCGATGTTTTCGCCTGCATGCTCTATTCTCTATCTCCACCCAGAAATACGCCAACAGTTCTTACAAAAGTGATCTCTTCTTTAGCCATGATGTCATTCGGTATCCACAATGTATGTGGCTCCACGTAAAATCTCTCCACTTTTTATACACTAGGCACTATGCCATCGCCATGACGCCGATATTTGTCTGTTGCACGGCAAAAGATCACCGACCATCGCCGATTCTAATAGTATATCGTTCACTGTAAGCTTATGTAGCGCCGATTAATCCACAAATCTTCCCCGATGCACCGACGAATATTCAACAAAATATTGATGATACTTCCTCAAATGTTCGTCAACACATCGTGGGACCACCCGCTCGACATCACCAGTACATTTAGGCCCTCGTGGGACGGTAACATTTAATTTTGACGTGATGGTTCTCTATGTATTTCTCACGATCTGATTAACTTTTGGGAAGATATTTTAAAAAAAAATGGCTGCCTTCAACCATCTTGAAAAAAAATCGACATGATGATGGGTGGAGGGGGATATTTTTGTTTAAAGAAATAATATCCTTTCCAGCTTTTAAAAATATTCCGGGAACAATTTTTTCATGGAGGAACTGAACAATACATTGAATGGGATGTTTTGAATGTTTTCGTGCAGAGAAAAGTCACATCTAATTTATGTGGATCATGATGTCCCACCGGATCCACCGGTTGATTTTTCATAGACTCCGATGTCAATTTAGTATTTAATCTAACATCGGAGACGGTTGTTCAGCATTAATACAAATAATTGAACGCCTCGTGTTTTCTGGGGAGTTGATATCGCTGCGACCTTTGCACACGCTAAATTAGTCCCTGCGAAACCGCTCCACTTACGCCGGGCTATAATGGTGAAAAATTCAGTAGGATGAGCAGCCTTGGGCGCACCAGGGGATCCGGATAGCACCGGGATCAGATCCTCTTGAGACGCCAGATTCTATGAAGCTAACAGCAGTACTGACCAAACTGGAAGGGCGCAGCGCTGACTGAGTGCTGGCCCAGCGTTTGACATTGTGGCCCATCATTCAGCCATGGTTGTCTGGGCTAGTTCTAATAGAGAGCTGCGAATGGAAATCATGGCTGGTTTAGTTCTAGCTATCCAGCAAACACGAGACGTTCACCCAATGCTGGTGTTATGCTGGCCCAGCATCTTCGACGTTGGGCCAACATTACCCAGCATCGGGTGAACGTCTCGTATTTGCTGGCTACCCTGTCATGGCTGGAGGGGGTTCTACTTCACTCAGTTTGTTAAGCCAGTGAAAAACACTGTAGGCCTACAGAAGACTTTCGTTAATGTTCCCTCCACTCTTACATTTACTGGATACACGTGACTAATTTATGCTAAGCTGATACCTGTGAATTTGAAATTTAAGTTCGGCGTCGTCGACATCGGCGTCCGCATCGTCGGCGGCGTTTGACATTTATCTGTGGGCACGATAACTTGACAAGTTTTTCATGTATCAAATTTCATGTATCAAATTTGTATCAAATTTGTTCTGCTTGTTGCTAGTAACAGGTCTTGAAGAAGTTTAATGATGGCCAAAAAAGGCCGATTTATTACGATTTTTTGGCACTTCTCGTCGCTAATTTTACCTTGTGGGCGCAATAACTTCTAAAGTTTTTTATGTATCGTGCTCAAATTTGTTTCGCTACGAAACCTTGCGCAGCATTAGTATAAAATAGTCATGATGATCTGTCCTGTGCTAAACCTACATAACCTGTGTTACGCAATCCTAGCACATGACACGATTTGGATATATTAAATCACAAATGCTTATGATTCCCAACAAATGTTTTTAGTACTTATGTCAATCTCTGAATCTATTTTAACTATTCATGTTTTTAACTGTTTAACTGATATTTTAGACCAATCACCGATCCGCTGAAAACTGAACTAATCATTCAGCGTCTCCAACTTCAGTGGAATATTAGTTTAACTTTTGGATCATTTTTTTTCGCCAGGGTTATGAGCATTCTAGTGCGGACCCTTCACTGCTCTACCGGGTGGAGACCATGCCAGGTTTAGGATGGATGCTGAAGAAAACCTTATTTCAAAATGAGCTGGAGCCACAGTGGCCGACACCGGAAAAGGTAAGTGACGCTAATCTCAGGTGTCACATTGAAGCTCTTTGACCGCCGGTCCCGATTATATTCGGTTTTTACTAGGACACCTTTTAAACATGTTAAAGATTAAACGTCACATCAATCATTAAGATTTGAAATTAGTTGATGTCCATTTTGTCAAATCAGAATAATTTTTACTCACTTCAAGTTGTGGGTCACGTTAGCGAGACACAAATTTAAGTTGGTGAAAAATCCAATTGAATAACTTGGCAGTTAAAGGGTTAAAGCCTTTTAATCTGACGTGCAAAAGCTGCATGCTTTACAAGTCAGCAGATTTGATGTTGCCGTCTGTCACTAGACAAAATAAGGCAATGGTAGCCGAGCTACGACGGAATCATGTCTACGACGCTGGCACAACATCATATCAACTCTCGGCGAACGTCTCGTGGTAAGTGCTTCCCATCTATATCAAGGGCGGGGCCTCGAGGGTAGTTAGCAGCGCTGCCTTTCATGCTAGATTTCGGGGCTCGTTTCCCGGTCTCAGCGGTTTAAAGAAACAAAAATGTTCATTACATTAACAGGTTTAAATTTAATGTTCTATAATGCTTTTAAAATAAATATAATCGATGAAATAATATGTCGTATTTACTGTTACATGTATATTTCTGATAAATAGAGCGCTTCTAAAGAAATCGCAAGTTGTTGTGTACTTGATTATGTAATTAATTTCTTTGCAATTGTATCGTGCACTTTTGTTTTTATGGCCACACTTCATTTCTAGGAAAAATAAATGTGACGGTGATAAGCATCACACCCGTATTAATTTAAAGGTATGGCTTATGCAAATAATTTAAAATAGTGTTTCGTGATGTGACGTGACTTTTTTATTAGAGAGTAGGAGGTTGCTTCACGTTGTTTTCCTGTAAAATATACAGAGAACAGTAATGATGGGTGTCTCACTGTTCGCACTCTCTAAAATAATAGTGAATGTACGAGCTCCTAACATGCTAAACGCGGCTGATAATACTGACGTATATATAAGCATCCCCGATACTATCGGGATGCTTAGTGTTGAGAATTTTTTCGCAAATCAGTTTAGCTCTCCAAAAAGTTAAACGGATCAATTATCATTATAATATATAAGATATGACCTATGTGCCTGTGAAATTCTTCTCATATTTCCCACTAAACACAAGACATTTGTATAACATTAGTACAATGTTAAACCAACGTCGAAGTCGTTGGGCCGAAGTTGTACAAATGTATGGTATTGGCTGTAATATATTTTGGACACCAATCATGTAGCATGTATAACTATAAGGACATTTTCCAAGATGACCGCTAAAAAACTGTGAAAGCGATACCTGATACACGTTTTGTTGGATCGTATTAGAATTCGGTTTTCCAGGTATCTCTGATGATATGATTGACTTTTAGGAAGAATCCATTATAAAAATGGCTAACGGCAGCAATGTTGAAGACAGTAGCATCTAGTTTTCTGTGACAATGTGAAATCAGCCTTGGTTTATCATGGTCAGTGAGAGGTACTTCACAATGTGTACCAAGCCTGGTGCAGTGGTTAAAACAGCCTGCTTGGAAAGTCGGAGATCGCGGTTTCGAACCCCACTCTGGCATTCAAGTTTCAAAGAAACAAAAATGTTTTTTTCCCAATCACTCTTGCAGATTCAATATTGTGGGCCTCCGTGACCGACAGATGGCGTGCTCGGCCTCAGACCACCATGGCTCGAATTTCGAATTCTGTGTCTGAAGGGCAGTGTCATCTAATCCATCCTAATGTTGTGTTATCTTTTTGTTTCAGGGCTGGGATTGGGACATGTGGACGCGCTCCGATCCCATCAGACAGAACAGGGAGTGTGTGATCCCGGACATCTCGCGAACTTTTCACTTCGGTGCCAGGGGTCTCAACATGAACGTCTACTTTCAGGAAGTGTATTTTCAAAAGCACGCTTTAAACACACTACCCAACGTCAAGCTAAAAGACGTAGACACGTGAGTGGTGAAACCCTTTCAGCGCGGGGACCGTATTTATACGTCAGTATCTGACGTCTGTAGACGTCAGATACTGAAAGAATTCAAATATTTATAATTGTCGTAGACCCATAACGTATGTATTCAAATGAAGCGGAAAGAGCTGACTAAGATATTCATGATGATTTCAAATTGATAGAAACCCTTTGGTCTCCGTAGTTTATAAAAACATATGTCAGCGTAGTAAGCTTTAACGCCTCTACCTTTACATAGGCAACATGCTCGACGCTGACTCTACGTAGAATCAATGTGAATCGTAATTGTGACAGTGGGCTATATTTGTACGAAAAATAATTATGTAGACTATAAAAGAAACAAATCCACGTGATTGTTTAATTTTATCTGATGCCGCATGTTTTGACATTTAAATTGTTGATTTTTCTGTCTCAATTTGTTGTATAATAAATCTTCCTACCATTATGAATAGTCAATTTAAAATTAATACATGTAAGTAGGGCTGCCAAGAGATCCGTTTTGTGGATTGCATTTAAGAAATACTGATGGTAATTCCATTGATTCTGATAATTAGTGTGTTTAATCACAGAATTGATTTTTTTGTGACTAATTTACCAAATACAATACATTTGAAAGCAGTTCAAAAAATAGGTATTTCTGTTCGTGTGTTCATGTCGATATTTTCATGTATTGTGTAGCAATTATTTATTATGAGGCTGTTTGTTTCAGACTCCACGCCAATAAATATGAAGAATTAATGCATAGTCTGGTTAAGGGAGCCACGGTACTGGACCACAACAAGTCTCCTTGTCAGGAAGATTTTATCCCCGATACTCAGGTGGGTCAGTCTACAAAATTATCAGTAGTGTTTACCCGTAAAGCGCTGAATTAAATGATCTACATTTTCACCAACTTGAAGTTGTGTCTCGCTACCGCGACCCACAACTTCAAGTGGGTGAAAATTACTCATATTCGTTCAATTTGAGACGGAAATATGGTTATGCACTTCCAAAGTGCTGACAATGTGATTGAGCAATGTTGAGAGAGCATATGTATCAGCCAGACAGGGAATAGCTGCTCGCGGGTTTTCAGTTCTGCGTTTTGAAGACCAGAAAGACTAAGTAATTTCGCCAATCCTTTCCCAGATATGTTGATGCAGTTTCTGTTGACAACGTTTTCAGCAATATATTTGCCATGTCGACTTGGGCCATTGCTTTACAGGAATTGATTTTATTCAAAAGTTTTTGTACGCCTCGGAGAGTGATGTTTAAAGCAAGCGCTATTCGTTTAGGGTAGAATACACACTTAACTTGTTTATTGTATAACAGACAGACAGACAGACACGGACAGAGCATACTGCTCATCCCTACGTAAGCCCGAAGAATAACACTATTCGAATAATTGAGAACAAAGGACGAAATCGAGCCATTTGAAGATAATAATGGACACTTTTATTTGACAAAGAGGGGTCGTATAAAGCGGTCTCACATTTGAGGACTATGACATTATGTTTCCTCGTGAAGCGATCATTATCGTGATAATTACCTGTTGTAGTCCTTCACGATCCTGATTGACAAAGGCGTGTCGTGCCACAAAGTAGCTCACCCACCATGCACGTGACAAACTGACTTCTATCTTTGCAATATTTATTTTCAGAAAGAAATAACCGCTAATACGGCAGATATGTCATCTTATATTATATTAAAATTCTGGAAGTTAAACTGTCTTTATTTCAATAACAAAAGATTTAGGCATACAACACAGTTATCTGGGCACATGACGGAGGGGGAGTGCCCATCAAACACGAGAGGCTAAGTCCTACTGGCTTCGTAGACGTTGATCCAACATTGATTCAGTATTGGGTCAACGTCTCGTGTTTGTTTTGTAGTAATGACAATATGTCGTCCAGCATAGTATTTATCTACTCTCCCACCAAACAAACGACGTTGAACCAATGTTGGAGTAATGTTCGTCCAACGTCTCAGACGCTGGACCACTAATACCCCAGCATCGGGTCAATGTCTCGTGTTAGCTGGCTGTGACCTGTGTCAGGTTTACGATTAAGAACTAATATTTACTAAGCAATAAATTATTAGATAAAAAAAGAAATTTAAACTCCGTCGGTATTCTTTTTTCTCATTTTTTATGAGGTAAATATGTATTGTTCGTCATAGGATCAATGTCATAATTATGTCGTAAATTCATACTAGATAGAGTAGCAAAGCATTAGTTCTAACACCGGGGACCAGCACTGAGAGTGATTTCACGTTTGAGGGAAGATTCGACTATTTTATTGTACACAATATTCGGTATGTCTCCTTATAGTCCCCTAACAGACATAGGGGTGTAGGTGCCACTTCCCCACATTCTCTCTACTTGCATTTGTCTCTGATAATTACTTAAAATATCAAATATTTTATTAAAATAAACATTGTATGTTTTACGTTGTAGAGGAAGAACGTTGTACATTACCCTGCATTTTTTTTTTAATAATTCTGTTTAAAAAAATATTATTGAATATGAAAACTGCGGCATCATTTCCGCCCGGCAAACAGGGGGGGGGGGGGCTGAACCAATACTGTTTTGATGCTGGGCCAGCATTACAGACGTTGGAAAAACACTAATGCAATATAATCATGCCCAACGCCTCGCACAGATGAGAGCAATTCAACAGACAGAATAGTACTTGCAGTATTTTTTCTTTCTGACTGCAGGGAATTATATAAAATAGAGATAATTTCAGAATTTTGTACTGGAATGATTAATTGCCCATAATTCTTTTCTCCGTTTCTTCACTTGTGACATTTCCAACATAATCATGGGGAGTTAGTTCTCTCCTCGTGACAATTGAATGCCACACCGCTTGCCATAGAGATGTTTTAACTCTGTCATTAATCTGCAGCCGATCATTTCTCCAGTTTAACCTTTAACCACCAGGATCGTGAACTTATCTTCTTTATAGCGAAATGTCCAGCCTAAAACGACACCGCCTTAAAATTTACTTAGTCTGGATTATATCAGCTGATTTTTCAGCATCTGCTGCAGTCGTGTTTCGCACTATCGAGACACGCCTTCAAGTGGAAATTATTTATGTTTAAATTGAATACATTACAGTGAAAAGACATATAATTATACTATAAAAATCGTTATTTGACATTAATTTCCAAAAAGGGCACCCACGGACAAGGATACAGGGGAAATTGTTTGAGATTAACCATGGATTCTCCATGCATGGAAAGCACAGGGAATTATTTAATGTGGGAAATTGCAGGGAAAACACAGGGAATTAAATCTGATGTAGCTAACTTTTGACGTTGTAGATTGATAATGTTATTCCAGTGGTGGACGATACGCAGATGCAATTTTTTTTGGGGGTAATTCGTGTTTTTGTTGTTTCAGTTAATTAGATATTTTCAAATAAAAAAATGCATCATTTTTGACCGTAATTCTTACTCACTTAATCCTTGGCATGTACGTCCTACTTGGCGTTAAGCGGCGTTGGTGCTGAGGGATTGGTGGGGACCGTGTATTTCTAATACATTTTTTTTTAATTTTTGACAAGGAAAAGTCGCGGAAATTGACTACCGACTACATTTAGTGTCATGATTTAGAGGCTGATTTGAAGGCCGTTTCATTCATTGTGTTAATCCTTTTTTGTTAACCCTCAAACCCTCGCTGGAATAATTTGTGAAAAAACATCCCAACCAAAGGGTGATTTTCAATTTAAAATCATCATACTTAGCTCTTTCCGATTTATCTATGTTATGGGTCTACGGCCATTACAAATATTTGTAATCTTACAGCGTGTGGACCGACTTTAGTCGTCAGAATCTGACGTCTACAGACGTCAGATTTTGACGACTAAAGTCGGTCCCCGCGCTGTGAGGGTCAAGTTATAACATATAAGTGTTTACTCACTTGACGTATTGTGTCTCGCGGTGGCGATCCACAACTTCAAGCGGGTAAAACAAACTCACTTTGGAGAATTTGAATAAAAAAATATCCCAAATTGAAGAGCCATTTCTCCACCAGATTTTCTAGTTTGTAGGAAAAAAGCGAGAACGGTCATAGACGTGATTGACACTTTAACCCTCCAACCGCCAAATTAAGTAATTGGAATTTTCGTCCACTTAAAGTTGTGGCTGACTGACGCGATCCACAACTTTAAGTGGGTGAAAATTGTTTGAGATTTGACGAAATGGAAGTCAACGATTTGAAATCTTGCTGATTGATATCAGGTTTGTCCGTGACATTTTCAAAAGCTGGTATTTATTGTGCTGAAAAAAAACTGAATTCACTCAGGACCGGTAGTTAAAGGGTGAATGGTTAACACTGCCCAGTCGGGTAAACCAACGTTGGGCCAACATCTCACGTTAGCTGGGTGATGTCATCTCCTTACAAATACTTAATGTCGACATGTACTGCACTCTGCGACTTGAAACTATTTGAAAAACACCTAAATATAGCTCTAATGACAATTAACTGTACACATGATTTATACCCCATCACCAACGTCTATGTGAAGAATGGGAGATTTTGGATTACCAGTACCATGTTTTTTTTTCTTTGTAAACCTTTAACAATTTTGATATCAAAATATATTTCACCTTATTTTTTAACAGAACCATCTATGAATGAATTTGTTGATCTTTTATCCTGAGAACACAGTAAAAGTCGTAATAATCTAGCCATATTTGTTTATTTTGGACTTATGACTTATTGCAAATTTATGGAAAAAACTTGATTTTCTCCTAGAAACAACAAGATGATTTTCACACTAGGTTTGGCTATAATACTCGACCACCTTCAAGCCAACACTAGCTAAGCAGTTACTGCATTTTGCCTTTGCACGGTAGAATATCATAACTGGGCGAATGATTTAGGAACCTGAAAAATGTTCTGGAACACACTTAAAAGTGTTGATCGTTTTGAGCCGCTGATTATAAAAACAACAGCAAAACATTGAGGTGGCATGGAACCCCCCTTAAAGAGATTTAGCCAAGCAGGTTTAAAAGACCACCAGACAAACCACTTTTTGAGCTCAGAATTTGGTTGACAGCAGACGATCCTCCAATTACTGTTTTAAAGTAACTGTCTGAATTTTATCAAGATTTGTTTGTTTCTTTTGTTTCAGGGGAAAACGTATGTTTTTTATATAAAAATGGACACACCCAAAGACATGACAACGTGGATGGAAGTAGCAAAAATCAAGGTAGGACAATACGGACAATGTAAGCAAATGATCAAGGCAATAAACTGGTCACTTTATAAGCAGTTACTGTCTTTTAGCTCTGCATAGAAGTTAGGCCTCGCAGGTAAACAAGGCAGGTAAAAAAGGGTGGTACTAATCAGCTAAGGTGACGTCATGGAAAATTCCGTAGCGGCTATGGAGTTTTCCATGACGTCACTTTTAACCGACAGGATGGTTGATTATAGTGATTTTTCTTGAGCAGTGACACCATAATATATTATGTCCAAATTTCCAGATAAAGTACAGAATATTCCATTTAGTGCAGAAAACAGAAATTAGATCTAAAATAAACGTTTTTGAACGTGCGACAGAAGATAAAATTAAACACTTTTTTGCGCTCATGGACAAAATCATGCGATCTGGACCCCATTCATAAAAGCATGCTGAAAAATTGTCTTCATATATTAATAATCCTCATCACTGTTATAATTAACATTTGTATGGAAACTAGTACAGGTATTTCTTCAAAATTTCAAAAAAGCCTAAAGATATCTTCCTAAAACGAACTGAACAATTACAGGTCTCTATCCAACTTGAGTTTTATTTAAAAAAATTTAGAAAAGGTGGTAGCCAATCGGCTGCAAGCAGGAAGCTCATATAAAAAAATAGCCATCTATCTAATTCATTACAATGAGCCTACAAAAAACATCACTCTACAGAATCAGCTCTACTGAAAGTACACAATGATATCATTATCATGGACAAGGGTGAAGTTACAGCTCTGACCTTGCTTGACTTGCCGGCCGCTTTCGACACCATAAGACCATTGACCATGCTACATTAATAAATAAAATTTCAGATTACCAGTATGGAATATCTGGGCAGGCTCAAATTTGGTTTCTTCGTATTTGCAAACTAGGCACCAATCCGTAAAAAATGTGGAATTCCACTGGGCTCTTCAGAGATCAGTGCTTTTTTACCCTATACACTACACCACTCATCGCTATTATCTCCAGTTTTGACATAAACCATCATCTTTATGCCTATCCTATTTAAATTTAAATTGCAACATTGCGTAATGACCGTGTCGGCCTGGAACACAGGGTCTGAGCTGAAGCTTAATTCTAGTAAAACATAATTTTTTCTCATTGGGACCAAACTTCAGCAAGAAAAATTCTTTAATAATTTCCCATTCAAAATTCTGGGTCAAGAAACAATATTAAAATCTTAGTGTAGTATTCGACAGTAGCCTGAATTTCCAAAAACACATGTCCAAACATGTAGGGCATGCTTCTATCATATCTGTGACCAGTGACCTGCGTCGAATTCGAAAAAGTCTGTCCTTCGAGCTTGCCAATCAAATTCCAGTGGCACGGGTCAGTAACAAATTAGATTATTGTAACTCACTTTCTGCCATTATGCTAGAAAAGGATATCGCCAGATTACAACGCGTTTAGAACTGCCTTGCAAGAGCGGTGACTGAAGGCCCTACATTTTTTTCGTTCCCTTTCTATTCTAAAACGATTACATTGGCTTCCTGTCAAGTTTTGCATTTAGTTTAAAATGTGCACAATTACTTTCCCAACATAATAAACAACCAACCTGCATATCTGGCTGACTCACTTGTTCATCCGAAATGCTCAAAATATCTACGCTCCACAAATTCAAATAAATGTGTTGTTCCTAGTATAAAGATTAAGACTGGGTCAAGAGCGTTCTCTATATCTGGCCCAGCCTTATGGAGCTGTGACAATACAAAATGTAGAAACAATTTTATCATTCCGGAAATTACTTGAATCTCACATATTTGATCTGGCTTTCCCACCCTAGCTCGTCAGCAGCCCGGCTCCCTGTTGACGAACCTGCTTTGGCCTCGATTGTGACATATGATCACGCTAAAAATGTCTGCGCCTCTGAGATCGGTCCGCTGAGGATATGTGCGCTATATAAGTTTTATTGATTGATTGATTGATTGATTGATTGATTGATTGATTGATTGATTGATTGATTGATTGATTGATTGATTGATTGATTGATTGATTGATTGATTGATTGAACATTGATTCAACTACATGTGAATGTGTCATGTTCCTTGGGGAACAACTATCATGACTATCATGAATTCACGGCTCGATGGCTGATTATCAGATTGTTGTCATAAATGTTGTTAAAATTAGCCCTGGTATGCAATTTCATTGAACAATGTAGCCAAAAAATGACCGTATATACAAAATGTTGCTTGCAATCCAATTAGAGACAATGCCAAGAGTTTGTAGGTTGTGAGAATTTCCCATCTCAGGGTGGATGACACGATCGGATACTGAGTGTTAAAGGGGTTGAGAGCAGAGACAGTGACTCTTTTCCAACATTTAAATCTTTAAGCAGTATTAATTGTCGAGGCTGATTATCGAGCACAGATTTTTTTAGTTCTTAAAACATTTGAATGAAAAATAGGAGTAAACACATCAGTAGGTTGATGTGATAAAATCAAGAAATTTTTGGTAATGGACACAGACGTTCAGCATTGTCTTATCTCGCTATTATTTTAAAATCTGTTGTGTATAAACAACCCAGGCTTCCTCTGTGGCATACAGTAGACGATGGACCAGCGTTGTTTTTAGCTTTGCCAACGACACAGCTAATGTTATCAGTTCAATCTGTTGTCGCTGTGATTTCGACATCTTCATCTTCTTGTCTAAAACGAGTGAGTTCAGGCACTCTACATTAAGTGATTAATGTCCACCTACCTGGTCTGAACATTAATTGTTCATGAGAAGTGCTGGACTCGCATAGTTTGCAGAAAAAATGACTTTTAAAACATTTTTGGTTCCCAGAGTGGTTTGTACAGTACTATAACATTTCACAGGTTGTGTGTATAGAAGCGTACACAATAGAGACTGGCTGTTCCGTTTTGAATTTTGTACACTTACAAAATAGTAGACTAGGGGGCGTGCGTATATTGAACAGACACCTGTCTGGTTAATCGCAAAAGTTTGTGCTATGCTGGTGCAATGTTGGACCAATACATGGCTGTGGTTGGACCAACATCTTCGACGTCGGCCTAGCACTAATCCATCACGTGCTTACTGTAATGTATTGCGTTTGCTAGGCTCACAATCGTCTCCGCCTTAAACAAAGGCAAGAACCAGTGTTGGCCTAATATGGGGCCAGTGTCACAGAAGTTGTGTCAACATTAGAACAGCATCGCGTCGGGACAATCATAACTAACCTCTGGTCACTGTAGCTTAATGAGCCTTCCACGCCTGTTTGTTTCACACATGAGGGAGGTGAACGTCCTATGAGTTTAAAATTACAAAACCAGTTAGGCCTATGCAAAGCACAGAACCGCAGGGTTCCCGTATAGTTGGGCCAACGTCACTACGTTGCTGGGCTCGCTGCTTGTACACCAGGTGACCAATCACGATCCAAAATTAAAAAAACGCTGCAAGTCCGATCTTATACACGATCCAATAACAGATATCGTGTTTATATTCAAAAACATGCTTTGAGGGGGGAATGAAAATGCGTGCAGACGTCAGGCGAAGTAGACCTGCTTATATAACACTCACGATCAAAATATTTAAAATCGTGACCTGTAAGTGTTCAGGCCTAATCCTAGCAGAGAAAACATAATCATATGAATTGACATTTATGTTTGGTTTGTTGTTATTTTCCAGTGCTTTAAGCTGTGGGATTTGGATGCCAGAGGTTTTCATAAGGTAAGATTATATTCATAGCACCAGAAATACACAAGAGAGATTTCATTTCTGTAATGTGTTTGTCATATCGCATATAATTATAGGTTACTAACCTATTATAATATATTATTTTTCACTGAGATTAAAAGGTCGTATGTATATGCCAGTTCACAAATTACAGATACGTTCATTTGATCTCGAATCTATATAATCGTGATAATACGAAAACTGTATAAATCCACCGATGTAGTGTAACTAAATTAATTCTCGTAAAAAACACGCGGTAAAAAATTATCACATTGATGAAAACTTTTGACTGAATATCTGTTTATCCCTGGTAGCACAAAAGCTTAGCCTAATGGTCGTTTGATGCTGGTCAACCGTCTACGACGCTTGCCCACCATCAAACCGACATGGGGCCAAAAATCAATGTTGCTGGGATGTTACATATATAGTTTATGTGATTTAGTCAACAACTGGGAATATTATTTTCTTCGAATTGTGTTTTAACAACAGACATGATAACGTGAATCTTATTGTAGTCATTTCCTGTTAAATCCTCTTTGTGCCTTTCAACATTATAATTAAAATTGCTCTATTTGTAGTCTGCTTGGAGATTGTTTATGAAAGGAAATCCCATCATTGTTGTTGGTGTTCCGGCGTCTCCTTATTCGTGAGTATATTGCGTGACCCTTAGAACGCTCACTTGTTGTCGTTAAAAGTTTTTTAGTCCGCCTTTTAATTTAAAAAGGTGTGCTATTGCAATTGAAATTCAAAAAGGACGATTTATTGAGATTTTTCGCATTTTTACGTCAATAATTTAACCTTGTGAGTGCGATAACTTGAAAAGTTGTTCAAATTTGTTATGTATGTTACTAATAGGCAGTTCTCGGAAAAGTTCAATGATGACTAAAAAATTCACAATGGCGGATTTATTGCATTTACTTCAATAATTTGACATTGTACTTAATCGTTGGGAGGACGTCTTAGAGGGAGGACATTTAAAAATATTGCCGTTCAAAAAGCTTGTGGGTGCGATATCTTATGAACCGTTGGCTGGATCGCATTCAAATTTAAGGTGGGGGTTTGTCTAGGTATTTCTGATGATCTGATTAATGTTGGGCAATAATTCATTTAAAACAAGATGGCGAGACAGGACATTTTGAAAAAATGGCAGCAAAAAAAAGCTTGCGGGCGCGATATCTTATGAACTGTTGGTTGGATCGCATTCAAATTTAATGCAGTGGTTTTCTAGCCATTTCTGATGATCTGATTACCTTTTGGGAATAATTCATGAAAAACAAGATGGCTGAGAGAGGACATTTTGCTTGTGAGCGCAATATCTTATGAAACATTTCTAATGATCAGGTTAACTTTTGTAAATAATTCATTAAAAAATATGGCTGATGATCAGGTTAACTTTTGGAAATAATTCATTAAAAAATATGGCTGATGGAGGACATCTTGAATTTTTTTTACCTGGTTGGGGTATTTTTTACTTGGATTTCTCCATTGTGGAAATCCCTCAAAGTTTGAGTTGACCATGTGACGGGATGCTTTTAATTTTTTTTGTGTCGAGAACAGGCACATCTAGTTCTGTCCATAGTTTGGATGTTTCTAATCCGTTTTATCGCTTTTGTTTCAGTGTCCATAAACCTGATGAAATCACGCCGATCTCTATGAAGCCTCCTCCAAAACCTACAGACACTAAGCAAGTAAAATCATGAGACCTGCTGACTACAGCATCTCTATGAAGACTGCTCCAAAACCTACAGACACAAAACAGAACTAACGAGACATGCAACTACCTTCTCCAACTACAGAATCTCTATGAAGCATTATCTAGAGCCTACATACACTATACAAATGAAATCACGGGACCTGCTGCTACAGCATCTCTATGAAGCCTCTCCCAAGACACTAAAAAGTGACATATATGAGACCTGCTACTACATCATCTTTAAAACGCCTCCTCCTAGCCATGCAGACATTAAACAAGTGAAATAATGTGATATGTTACTACAGCAAGCTGCAATAACCGCCTGCCGGCTATAGACTCACCGAGCGAACAGGGGTCAATACATTGCCAATGTCCAGGTGTTGGTAATGTATTGACCCAACGTATCCCAGCATACACGAAACATTCACCGGTACAATGTTGGCCCAGCATCGTAGACGATGGGCCAACATTGTACCAACATAGGGTGAATGTTTCTTGTTTACTGGGATAGCTTCATATTTTGTCCAAATGAGGACTATACAAGCAGTCCCATGGATTGACTAGATTGACTAATACATGCAGTCCCGTGTATTATGCTAATTGAGGATACTCATAACAAACATTTATGTCTGCCAAGATGTCAGTTTGCCGCGTTCATTTGCAGATAAATAAGATAAATGATCTTGAGTTGTATTATAATTACTAATATTATAGCTGTTATTTTTATTATTTGAATGGAGGTGGCTCTCACAGTTATTTGGATCTGATTTTCAGGTATATTATCTCCTCCTTTCAATGTGTTCACACTAATTTATTTCTGATTATTTTTATCAGTGGATAACTTATTTCTACTGTCACATGTGTTGAAATGCTCATTTTGGCGAGGTTTGGTGAAACATAGCCTCGTCGTCATTGTAAACAAGTGTTTAACATACTGCTGATGCTATATGATTTACCTGATATAGTAACACATACTATATATAGATAGATATATAATTATATAATTTAGGTTGCTTATTTGCGAGTGCATGTGTGAGAGTATGCTGGTGGATGAGAATAAGGTTCACGTTACAGGGTAGATGATATGTCTATGCCAAAAATACGTCATGTTGCGATTAAAGGGTCATTAATTATACGTCCACGTTTTAAATCCTAGTGTGACAAACGCGAAATAATAAATGAAGTGGAACATTAACCCCAGTATCATTCACACTTAATGCAAATGGTCGCTAACAGCGGTTGAAACGCCACTTTAACATACATTATACAAGGTTTCATCCTCAGCCACTAAAATGTTTAAAAAGTTGTTTGTACACAAATCATTTAATTTTAATGATTACAACTGGGATCAAGAATAATTTCTTGTAAAAAAAATTCTTGTAATTTGTATAATCTTTGTATTATCAGATACATATGATTTACATAATTTTATTAGATTTTTGATTGGTGGAGGTGTGGGCCAATCAGATGCTTCATATCTATATTAACCTATCAGCTCTGATTTATTTAAAATAGATGAGAGTTTGCCCTCTTGCCAATTTATCAGATCTCATAGTCAATATTTCGTCCCCTTGGAAATGAAAGGGTGTAACTGCCACTTTTGCTAAGTGGCGATTACACCCTTTCAGTCACATATTGACGATTTGATAGCGAGGTTTTCACCGTTTGTTCATTGATGGGCCGACCAACATTTGAGTCAATATTTTATTGGAGTATTCTGTCAAATTTCCCAGCAAACACGATACGTTAAATCGATGCCGATTTAATGTTGGCCCGCCGTGTCCGACTTTAAATCGGCATTGGTTTAGCGTATCGTGTTTGCTGGGCTGGGAGTGCTTTTGCAATATATATTACTGATAAATCTGTGAGTGATATATGATGTCTTGTCAATTTCCACACAAATATCCACACTGAGGGACTCACGACAAGTCACACGGTTAGCATGAGGTGGTTTCGGTAGTTGATTTCACGTGGAAACAACGTCGCGCGCGCAGTGAGTACGTGCTTGTACACTGTAGATACTACGTCCCAGTGAACACAAAACATTTGTATGACTTTATACAATGTTGGACCAACGTCGAAGACGTTGGGCCGACGTTGTATAAATGTTATACAAATGTTTTGTGTTTGCTGGGGTGTAATGTATGTAGTTGTAAGATAGAATGCATGAATTGGTTCTATGCAATTGTCATATCGTCCCTAGTGCTTAAAGGGTCATAGGCCCTACCTGTCACTCTGCGAGGTTGCAGTTTCAACCTTTTGAGCGTAAAGTGATGATATGATAAACAGATAAAGGATTCCCAGCAAACATGAAACGTTGGCCCAACGTTGTTTTAGTGTTGGTCCAGCGTCGGTGGGCCAAAAGTAAAACAACGTTAGGCCAACGTTTCATGTTTGCTGGGTTAACTGTCTAAAACAGATCTAGATATAAAAATATCACTCCGATTGTACCTTTAGGGTCGATGGAATGATTTACTTTCTGACACAAGACGGTACAATGCAGTGTTCAATGAATGGATAATCCCAGTCATTATATTCTTATCAAGCACTAAACGTTAACCTGATGCTGTCCCAATGTTGACCCACCGTCTGCGATGCTGTCACAACATGGAAGCACCATAGGGTCAACATCTCGTGTTTGATGGCTTATTCTGTGCTGCTTTTAGATAAATATTGTCGGCATGATTTATTGATCAATTACTCTGTAGTGTCGAGGAGTGGAACACGAGAGTACATTGATTTATTCCTGTATTATTATATTATATTATATTATATGATGTAATGACAATGATTAATTAGGAGTGGCTTGGCGCTGGTTAATAACGGCAGGTCACAAGTCGTGTGAATTATGTAATGCTGGATGATCGAGTGGGGGTCCATATGATTAAAGAAGTTAAACAGCTCTGAGTCGCCATCATAGCAGCAACAAGAATTGTTCTGGTTGTGTGTACCACACTTGCATGGCCACAGCGATTTAATTGTGTCGAGACCCGTGTCATGTAAATTTCGTGGTTTTTTTTGCGATCATCGGCTTGGAACGATAGCCATTTTTAACACATGAAACATGTGTTAATGATTGATGTTGGCACGCCGTCTGCGACGTCGACCCAACCATAACCCAGCATTGGTACAATGTATCGTGTTTGCTGGGTTAAGTTTGCCTCATATCTTAGCACTTATTGCTTTCTTAATCGTTGATTTAATGTTGGTTTAATGTTGGACAGCCCAAAATTAAAACGACATTCTTTCAGGATTGCGATCGCACTGACAGCAGCGGGTAACAATCTGTAACTGTACTTTATCCTGATTATTTATATCAAGTGAAGAATTGATAATCGTTTCATTTTTCTAATTCACTTGCTATAGCCCACTGAGTTAATTAATAAATAACAGAATAACTATTTATTTATCTCAAATCACATTGTCTATTTACATTGTGTATTTAATGTGACACATCTAATTTACCGCTGTTGCTATTCATTGAACCTCTGCTATAGGCCTACATCATTTATGTCCTTTTTGCTGCAGAATGTCAAACATGGCGGTGTTGATTTTCAAATGAAGAACAAAAGCTGATTTGAAACACTGTCCTTGGTCAACTTGTAAACAGAAACTCACTTGACATTTTATGTAAAATCACTGTACGTTTTGTGTCAACATGGGCATGGAATTTTTGACGCAATTCCATGCCTATCATGTATGTTGACACAAAACAGACTTATTATACATAATAATAATCATAAATAATGATCTGAGCTTGACATGTAGCGTTATCTCATAAATAATGATCTGAGCTTGACATGTAGCTTTATCTCATAAATTGCAAGTGATATATTTTGAGATTAGAGCTGCATAAATATCGTCACCTTGGTATTGAATTACCTTGTCTTCCAACCCGGCAATCATGAGACATTGTGTTGGTTTAATGTTGGTACTCCGTCTGCGATATTAGTCCAACAGTACTCCAACGTCGTATCTATGTCTCGTGTTTGTTGGGCATTTCTAAGTGGTCGATACGATCTTTTATTAACAAGGTGGCGATATGAGGTCGCGACATCTCAATGATGAAGCACTTGACAAATCATCCTGCATTATTATACTGCAATGTTTTTAGTTATTTATACTAAATACTCATTCAATAATATATAACATAACTGTCGTGAATAGCTGCCTAGTTAGACGTGTAGATGGTTGCATTGTTCGAATCAGCACATAATTATGCTACAAGTGCCTAGATTGTCCGTCCAAAATTATCATTTTTATCTGTGGAATAACGTCGTCCACTTTCAACTGCTGCAATGGTGTGAGAATATTTTGTCCCCTTGGGTATTAAAGGGTGTATCTGCTACTCTGTAAAGTGGCAGATACACCCTTTCATAACCAAAAGGACGATTTCGCTCGCGAGTTTTAAATTATTGGTATTTTCGTGTGATGATGAAAAATAATTTAGAGTAATTTGATTTGCGTAAATTCTAAAGAATATGTTATTATTTGACAAAAATATCATAGTATTTTAACACTGTCGCAAATATAGCCCAACATTGTGGGAACATAGAGCCAACGCTCCGTCAATACCTAACAAACATCCAATGCTGGCTCAATGTTGGGCAAGCGTCGCATGATATTATGATGTTTAATCCTTACGTCTCGAGTTTGCTGGGTATTGTCACTCATCACTACTTAATATCTGACCAATAGTAACTGCCACTGTCAAGTCGCTTAACTGGAATATTCACTCACTTGAAGTTCACTAGGTACAGATTAACGTGCCAACAAAAATGTTATTCAGTGGTGGTTAAAGCGTTGTATTTGCCACTTAGTATACGCGGTTTAAAACCCCAACAGACCTATTAAATGGAGTTAGCCGTAAATAATTTGCATGCGATGTTGAAGTTCAGGATTTAAAGTTTGCAGCTATTAACTATTTTATATTTTAACCCTTACAGCGCGGGGAGCGACTTTAGACGCAGAATCTGACGTCTGTAGACGTCTGAAGTCGATCACCAGGCTATAAGAATTAGAATGTTTGTAATGACCGTAGATCCATAACATAGGTATTCAAATGAAACGGAATGAGCTAACTCAGGCATTTATTGTGATCTCAAATTGAAATAAAAACACTTTGGTCTCCATGGGTTTTTTTTTCAAATTATTTAGCGTCGTAAGGATTAAACATCATAATATCATTGGTGTTTGTTCACCGCGACCGCCTGTGAAACCACCCCATAGGGACAGTCACTTATCCAGATTTACTCATTATTCTGCTCTGCAAAGCCAACAGGCAATGCAGTCATTGCCTTTTTGCTTTGCAGGGCAGTCTTGTACATCTTTGTACATGATTTTCTATAATGGTTGTGGCTACCACACTCATCACTGGTAAAGCACATAGTCAAACCTGCTGTGGGAGGTACTATACTAGTATGTAAGCGCAGTAGGAGAAACTATAAACTGTTTATGTTAGAAATACAGTGAATTTCACGTACACATAAATGTCCGCCGCGGCACTTTGTGGCAGATACCACCCTTTAATATCAGGAGTGTACTGTACAATTCAGAGATACCTTGTACACATTGACATGCTCGTCTGCGGTATACTGTATGTATAATATGGATGTGTATAATTTCCGCATATACAAACAGTTGACACACCATTTACTAAACGCATGCCTAGAGTCTCGCACCTCGACCCGGCGTCAGAAATGTATGTGTTTGTTTGGATGTAGTCAATTTGCCAAAGATAATTGTCATGCTAATAATCATACTGTGTCATCTAACCTGGGTCCGTATTCTCGTACAAGTTACGATATATCGCAGGCATCTGATTGGTCGAGATGGCCATCTCGACCAATCAGAAGCCTACGATTATCGTAACATGTACGAGAATATGGGCCCTGCCGTGCAAAGCTAAAAGGTAGCAGCTGCGTACTTTCCAAGTAAGCAGTTACTGCGTTTCGGCTTTGCACGACAGTACCGCAAATGTTTTTGCGCTGTATTGTGCGACTGAGATTTGTGAAAACACTTGTTTGTTCATAACTGGTCAATAACTAATTTATTGTAATATAACGAGGTAGTTAGCAGAGTGTATAATGGTCGCTTGATGCCAAATATAAACCTGTCATAATCACTGTTGAACTATATCGCAATGAGTATGGTTGCTGTACGCTGATTTATATTAGGAAATATTCCATGTGGGATTAACAGGTGGTAATTGACACTTCAGAGATTAAAATGTGTTTGCCCCCTAGCAGCCAAAGTGTTGTCTGTGCCACTCATTACCATAGATGCTAGAGGAATATATACACTCGAAACAAAATAGGGTCTTTAAAAAGAACCCTCAGGTACTATTACCATGCAACCCCAGTAAGATCCTGCAAGGGTTCTCCTGGGGTTGCATGGTAATTGTACTCAAGGGCTTCTTCTGAAGAACCTATATTGTTTAGAGTGTAGTAGTTTACTTCAATGTTTTGTTTGTTAGCTCCGCTCTATTTGTGTTTTATTCTGGCCGTGTATTTTTCATAGGTTCTACTACTTACCATAAACCGATACGATTTATTATCAGTTGTAACAAGCTCTAAGCCATTTCGTTAAAGGGCGACTTCTCTTGAGGACCCTCGCACGGTTCTATGTCAGACCAAAGCGGTAAAGTAATTAATAGCTCAGGTCATAATCACATCAGATAGATTGCACAACTTTTATTCAACCAAATTCACATTTGTGAATGTCAAAATTTCACCGTCAAAGTGTGAGATCCGTTGAAGAATTTATCATTCAGGTAGCAGAGCTGGTTGTGTCATATTGTATCTTGAAACACATAACACCTAGATTATTATCATTAATAGCAGTGATTATGAAGTGGACATTGTATTTCCATGATCTGATAATAGTGTCAACTCGCGGGTCACAAGTCAATTGTCTTTATAGTAGGCCTACACATAATCTACACTTGGCATACATTATGGTACAATTGTGTCTAATTATGTTGTTCATTATGAGGTGCTCAATTCGTTCAATGTACAATGAAATATATTTTACCAATTAAGTTACACTTTCGGCCGTTTAATAGCGCCAATATTGCATTGGCCCATCATTGGCCGATGTTAGCTCGACGTGGTGCCAACAATTTGTCCTGTGCAACATAAGACAATGCTGACAGACTTGTTTCAATACTGGTCCAACGTTCTGACGTTGGTCCAACATTGAAACGACTTTGTCCTAGTGTCTTCTTCGTTGGGGACTGACGGTTGTAACTGTGGTAGCCTTAGGAGGTATTTATTATACTGTTGGTGTACGCTTTCATGTTGAATTGTACAGATAACTACTATTTTTGGAAGAAAACGAGAGGAATGTGAAATAATGTTATATCGATGAAGTCCACAGATAATAAAGACTAATGTACTGGTAACGCTGTTAATGTCTATGCCAGTATGTTATCAACTTGACTTGGTTTTGTTTGTTATGTTCTTTTACACAATGGTGACACGATTTTCACCCACTTGAAGTTGTGTCTCGCTAACGCGATCCACAACTTTCAAGAGGGGGAAAATGATGCGAATGACCAAGTCCCGTTGTGTTGGTTTTGTGATATCGTAGTTTTCCAGCATGCAGTGCTTCAAAATGTTTTATATGTGTATATAAGGGGCTAATAGGATGCACATCTATCGTTGGCTGCAATATTTTTTCTGCAGCTGTGCCATAGAATGTCACACAGCAAAAACGAACGATACTTACTATTATTAGAGGCTGTTTCCCGGCCGACACACCAACTGTCCAAATATTCCTTCTTTTATGTGTGTATAATATACAGTGATACATATAGCCCTAATAAAAAAACGTTGTGAAATGAAAGCAAAAGGTGGACGAGTTTGCAGCAATGCGGTATATGATATTTTTACCCCTCAGCCCCTAAAGGCAGTGGGGTATAGTGATCTATATCGGCGGGCGGTGCAGATACTTGTGAGCGCGATAACTTCATAATGCCTTGACTAAAGCCCTGTCACACGAATAAAGTTCGTCTAACGTTCACGGAAAGGTGGCAGAACGCAGAAGAACGTTGGGGGTCGGAGAAGAAGCGCTGATTAGAATTGTAGGTCGTTGGTGGTCGTCGAGGGTCGTCGGAGGACGCAGAGGGTCGCGGAGAGTTTTTGACATTTTTTGCCAAAAGTTGCAACGTTTTTACTGCGTCCTAAAACCTCCTGGGGGAACGCCCGATGAACGTTCTGTGAGCGTTCTAGACAGTGGTCGGTTATTAGATGTTGGTCGGTGAGGGGGGGGGGGGGGGCGCAGACGGGTGTAAGATGGACGTTGGAAACCCAGCAAACGACCCCCCCCCCCCCGGTCGAGCGTTCCCCAAGCGTCCTGGCCGGCCCCGATGGCTAATTCGTATCGACTGTGGCTTGTAACCTGGATGTACCAGGTTCGAATCCCGGACCGGATATTTGTCATCGTGGTTGTGCATATACAGTGCTCTAAACTGTTCAAAAGCATTGATTGTACAGCGCTGTCGATGGTACTGTGCACTATAAATAACCCTTGAAGTCATTCGATATAAGCGTAGGGCATTGTTTTAGCTTCAAGCTTCCTTCTGTCGCAATATTACCTCAATGTGTAGAAAGCGACGTAAAGGCCCTGTCTCACTATTCACGTTCTGGACAAAGCTCGCCTAACGTTCATGAAAAGGGGGCAGAACGCAAACGAGCGTTGGAGGTCGGAGGAGAGGCGCTAGATGACCGTTGTAGGTCGTCGGGAAAGGCATAGTGTCGCAGGGAGTTTTTGACATGTAAAGAATTTGCAACGTTCTCCAACGTTCTTGGTGGAACGCTCGCTGAGCGTTCTGTGGGCGTTCTAAACAGTGGATGGTCGTTAGAGGTCGTTGGGGGGGGGGGGGTAAGATTGAAAACGCAGACAGTCGCACAATGGAGCGAGCGCCCTCCCAACGTTCCCCAAGCGTCCTCATACAGTCCATGTATCGTTCTTGTTGCGCTCTGCTCATTGGTGTTCACTCACCGTTCTTTGCTGCCCTTCTGCAGATCTCAGCTTTCCAATACCGACCGAGACAGATCTTGTACAGAACTGTGAGGAGGAATAAATAGGAGATTCCTCTGAGCTACTACTATGAGCTCAAACGACATGGAACATACCGACGAGCCTGTAGAAGTGGACCTTGAGTGCATGTTGGCTGTTTTGCAGAATGAAGTTGACAAGAATGATGGAACGAAGGAGGCGACGTCGTCGAATCTGCTGGACCCGACCCTGGATACTGCGTCGCCCTGAGTTCGGTCTGTACGATCAGCTGATGCTGGAGCTACGGCAAAAGGATGAGAATGCCTTCATCAACTTCAAGATGATAAATCCAGAAATGTTCGATGAGCTCTTACGTCGAATCAATCTCTCCGCGCATCACGTAACAGCACACCGCACACGCTAGACAGCGGTAGAGGAACGCAGATGACCGTACATGGACGGAATACTAGGCGTTGTATGAACGATAGAAGGACGCCGTGAATGGCGGAAGGACTGTACAGGAACGCAATAAGGCCAGGGGATGGGAAGATTTTCGCAACTTTTTGAAACGTTCTCCAACGTTATGCTAAGAAAATATTTTTCACGAACGTAGTTGGGACGTTGGACAAAATGAATCGGGCTTTAGGCCACCTTTGTGCACATATAGGCTAAACTGGGCCAGGAGAACCTCCTGAGGATGGTGAGATGATTGAGATGACACTGTCCTCCAGACACAGGATTCGAAATTCGAGCCCTGGCGGTCTGAGGCCGAGCACGCTACCTCTCGGTCACGGAGGCTCCCCACAATACTAACTTTCACACGTGGATGGGGAAGAAACATTTTTGTTTCTTTGAAACCGCCGAGACCGGGAACCGAACCCCGAACTCTGGCGTGAAAGGCAGCGGTGCTAACCACTACCCTAGGGCCCCCGCCCGGGACGTTGGACAAGAACGTTGTAGTGAGAGTGCCTTAAAGCAATAGATACTTTTAAGAGGACCACATGGACGAAGAACGGTCAAATGAATGTCGTCAAGCACGGTGGATAATGGCTGGAGGCTGGGCGGTGCCGGGAACCGGCCGGGATGCCAACCCAGTACCTTAGAGTTTCGAGTCACGTAGGCCTATGCACTATACACTATTGCAAGCACTATATTTTATATTCTTATATTGATCTTAATAATAGTAGAAGAGCTGGACCTGAGAAAAAATCGGTCCGCACAACCCACCATACTGACAAAATCTAATTATATATTCTGTTAGAGAAAACCTTCCTGATCATTTATTGGGTTGGCGTAAAGTCGAATTTTGATATCACTTTTTTTATGAGCCATAGTTGAGCACAGGGGTGTAATGATTTATACGTTCAAAATCGAATAATTGTCGCTGGAGCACTAAGCTAAAAATGATCATAAATAGAGTTCTGTGTCTTAAAAATACACATATGATATACCAAAATGACCAGAATAAAAGTAGTCAGTAAACGAAATGCATGGATTGCTTAGAAACTGACATTAGGGGAGGGGGGGGGGGCGGTGGTGAATTACTTAATATACCTTATATACTAGTCGCATTAAGGATTCTATTATGATAACAACTGTCACTGATGTAGTCATGTCGCCGAGGGTGGAACCTTGCAAACTTATTTTGCGGATTATTGATGCATGATATGTCTAGTGTGATATGAGCAAGCATGCTAGACTGACATCTTTGAACATTTTTAATGATCACTATTATTCGAAAAATGGCCGCCGCCAACTCATGAAAAAGGGTTTGGGTAGAAATTTGTGTTTCAGGGCCAAAAATTGGCCTGATTATCCATAAATAGCCATATAACGCTCGCATAAAATTCCCCATGAATCATATGCCGCGTTTGGCTTTACAAGGGCAAAAATCAAAGATGGCCGCCAGAAAAAATAGATTTTTAACTAATAATCAGATAATCAAGTGTGATATGTGCTTTCTGGCTATTTCTGTACCTCAAATTATAACTATATGTTTCTGCGACCTACAAGCATTACACGAAGGTCAAAGCATGATCACCAACAGTTATAATGAAATACATTTTTTACTAATAGTCCAATAGTTACATGTGATATGTCGTTTCTGACCTACTTTCTGGCGCTTAATCCATTTATGGTATAAAATATGCTATTCTAGGCATCAGCTATCCGATAAACATTAGCTGTAATATGTATCATTTTAGATGAATTTGGTGACTCAGACTGAATATATTTGAGGGCATAAAAGTAGGCTACGATTCGAGTCCTCAGAATCTTTCAAATCTGAAATGATCTGGATAAAATTCGAACTTTTGTTGTTTAAAACTTGATAATCTGTCTCTCGCAATATGTTCGCTCCTTTATATAGAAGCGGACGTGCAGCCTACACACCATCATCACGTCCCCCCGTGTCGTGTTTTCTAGACCCGTTGAGTTACGACGCTGGGACAGCCTTGAACCAACATTGTTTCAACTTTTGGTCAGGTTGGAGACGTGTATCCATCAATGTTTTGATCCACAAGAGGCCACAAATATTTTTTTCAAGGGAAAACACGTAATGTCAGATTATATAACACTTACACCTCACTTAATTCGCAAGAGGAAGGTATCCATCCCACAAGGAAGCATTTTGTCGCCAAATCTATTTACAGTACAAGTCAACAGCATCGACAAATCTATTTACAATAACAATTAACAGCATAGTCAAGGCTACCCTGATGACATCGCAAGGCCTCGGAAAATCATTATATCGTCAGTTTGGATATGAAAGGGTGTGTCTGCCCCTTTAAAAGTGGCAGACACACCCTTTCATATCCAGGGAGACAATATGTAGACGACTCAGCTTTTATTTTAAATCCAGCAACATGACTATTATTAAACAGGTCTGCAAAGTTGTTTGGAAAAGTGGTTACTTGTGGAAATAACGGTAAATGTTCGTCCTAAAAAACTGTGTGTGTACATTTTCCAACAAAAATGGCTTACACCCTAAGCCTCATCTCAATCTATATAGAGAACCATTACAGGAAAATCAGAAAATTGACGTTATTTAAGGAGTTAGTTGACACTTAAATTCCTAGAGACAAATAATATATCGCTGGAAAGGTATGAAAGTCTAGTTTCACGTAGCGTGAACGGTTTTTGTGGCAAGAGGTCGAGTTTTTCATAAAACGTGCATTTGTGACGTCATGTCGTGATGGTTTTGACGTCACTTTTTCACCAATTTCTACTGGATATTTATAAAGGTGGATCATTTATGAGCTGCGATATACACATGAAGATGCCGTTCAATATCCAGCATTTGCATAAATTATAGAGAATTGGCCTAGGTAGTCACACAAAAATGACATACATGCTTTGTACACATGACACCACTTGATTTTATGCAACAGTCGTGAGCTTTTGTTTTATATGGTCTAATTTTTTTAAAATAAAATAGGTTCAACATTATTATATTTTTTTTAATTTGTATTATGAAATCATTTCTCTTTTTTCCCCAGAGATAAATAATATATCTTTGGAAATGTATAGCTCTGTAGTTCACGTCATATATTTCATTTTTACGACACGTGGTCGAGTTGTGCAAAAAACGTACATTTGTGACGTCACGTTTTCATGTACTACGTCATTTTGGCATTTTCTTTCAAATATTGTCAGCATGTGCACTATGAGAATATACAGGATGCCAGGTCATTTTTTATTTGGCACCGTAAAACGTGGGAAAGCCTAGTGTCATGTACGATATGCAAGTGATCCTATACCAATAAATATAACGTAGGCCTACATCTGTATCACAACAGCATGGCCGCAACGTCACTTTTTCGTGAATTGAATAACACGATAGCCCACAATATTGCAAATCTTGTATGTGGACATTTGATTTTTTATAATCAAGTAAGATATACCGCTGGAAAAGTCACAAAAAATATATTTTCACACAATATGCAGCCCGCCTTGTCGAGTTTGATATAAAACGTGCTTTTAAAAAATATGTATAGAATAGATGTTTCATAACTGCCCAGTGAACACAAAACATTTGTATAACATTTGTACAACTTTGACATTTGTGCACCATTGTAGGCTTACAAATGTTATACAAAATGTTCTGTTTCTTGGGTGGGGCATATCGGCCTATGTAACACGCACACACACCGGTATGAGTTGAATAAGACTGGTAGCTGAATACTGTTTCTTTTCAAGAATTTATATCTCATGCTCAACATCAACATGGTTAATTGGTAGGCCACATAACAAGTAATGGTTGGCCTAACACAATATAACTGCACATAGCAAGACTGTGATCATGCGACTAAAGAAACCATGTAACACGGCCATTTTTGTTATTCATCATGGATGCAGTATAGAGTCTACATGGTATAGGCCTACTCGAGGTAACATAATTATATTATACTCATGTTTCCAAGCAATATCATACCAAAAGGTGTGTTCAGCTCTGGAAACCTAAAATCACATGCTAAAAGAAATTATCGTTTCTCCCTTTCTCTATTTAACCCTTGAAGCGCTGGAATATTTATATTCAAAATAAGAGATCACGGGGATTTTCACTTTGAGACCATTTTAAATGTCTTAGTTTAGAGGTCTTTCCGCTTCATTTCGATACCTACGTTAAAGGGTCTACGGTCATTATACTTTTTATTTTTTTTTCAGTGCCGGGATAGACTTCAGACGTCAGAATTTGAGGCGTGGCACAACACTTATAGTATCAAGACGAACCGTGTCTGTAGAGCATGGCATGTTGATTCATCATCAGACACTCACTGGCAACTAAAGCCGAGTCCACACAGTAGGCCTACGATTTATCTTTAGGATTTTGTGCGGTACCGATTCAACATATTTATTAGGATTTCCAAATAGCAGAAGTAGGCCTATGTAGCAAGTTTATATGTTTCCGTGGTGTCGTCAATATGCCATTTCCCTACCAAAATCAACGCCAGCGACTATTCTGTCTTAGTGAAAGCCTACTGTTCTACTATATATAGGCCTACTGTATATAAAGTATATCCTTTTGTATAATAATTTGTACATTTTGATGTAGAAATAAATAATTATTCTGAGACAACAGATTATTTCTGGATGTAAGCCCATTAATAATATTTTATCCGTCGCGTGATTTCATTTTGCCGAAAATAACTAGGCCACATACAGTTTCTGGCGTAAACATACCATTTAATAGGGCTATACAGATTTAGACGATAACACATCCTTTCTGAATAGACACAATGCTCGGGATAGCCAAAAAGTTTTAACAAACTATCTGTCACTCCCAAACACACGCAAACCTTCTTTTTGCACAGCACACTAATCTAGGCCCAATGTTCGACACACAAAGCAGCCTTTGAACATTCGCTTCAATGCAAGGAAATACCAAAGGCAGTTACTAAAATTAAATTCTGGCACAGAGTAAACTTCGGTTTGCAAAATGAATGTTTTTTTTTATCACAATATATAACGATAGTGTGGAAGTTTAAAAATATCTGTGATTCAAACGTCAATATCACATTTTTGAACCTCCACTCGAGTCGGGACCTCAAACATGTCGAACATGAAGTTATATAATCATATTATTAAGAATGCTGCCACAAAAAAAACACGTAAAGGTTACAATTTTGGTTTTAATTTTAGCAGTCAAAGAATGTAATATGACAAAACTTATTAAACTGTTATGCTCACCACTTCTAAAACATGTAGGCCCCTAACTTGATTTATTTTATGTTACTAGCATCATTATATACATGTGCATTGCATTCATTTATCTGATATAACAATACCAGTCAGAATTAATAATATATTGCTGCTTATATTTTTGGAACTATCCTTTCTCTAAATATATATCGAAAAAGAAGTCCATTAAAAACAAAGTTTAGAGTGTTTCTGAGAGTGGTTCTCTGGCCCAACTCTTAAAAAAGGCTTCGACTTTGGATTCACGTTTCACACACGTTTTGCCATTACATAAATAACTGCATCTATCTTGTATTATTTGTTAGTGTAATATTGAGGTATCATTGAATTAAATGTACCGATAACAGTTTTCATAAGGTTATTAACATAACTTATATCACATAATTATATGACAAAAATAAATTGATGGATAACGACTTTACACAATCATGATAGCTATAATAGCTCTTTAAATAATAATTTTCTTTTATTTCAGCTTAATTTTCTTTCATTTCAGATCACCTCATTTAATTCTCATTCAAATTGTATAATGTACCGTGCATTTATTTATTATGAAAATTATTCTGAAATAAATTAATATGATTTATCGTAGTAGGGCAGTAACTCTAACGCTAAGTAACTCAAGGCCAGACCATACACGGTTAAGGTCATCTTAACTTCAAACACACTGAATGTTGAGTAAATTTTTCAGACATACGTGCCACAAGGATACATAGGCCTGCTCTTAACTTACATTCCAGGAATTTAACAACAGCAAGGCAAGATCCAGATGGTACTGCCGCCTTTTGCCATCACCATAATATTATGACCAATGTTAGTTTCAATTCTCCCAAATTGGAAGAAAAATATAGGCCTAGCTGCAAGAAGGAATTGATGCTACTAATGAATAAAATATCTTTTGCGGAGGATAATTTAGATTCCATGACAACTAAATGCCAGGATTGCGTAATATTTGTTTTATGTACGAGGAACTATTATTGGACTTTGCAATGACCTTAGGTTGTCCTTGGTATGATATTTGTTTGTTACTGTAAAGGCCAAACCTGCAACCCGAACCGATATAAATCTTCATTTTCTTTAGCATACCCCTTTCCATTAATGTGTAAAACATTACATTTTTAAATTTCAAATTGTGCAAGTGCTTGAGGACGGGTGTGAAAACAGTATGATATGACCTTGTTCTTGACCTTTTGACTAATAATCTATATATAACACCGAGTTAATAATACCTATAGGCATATGTTGACCTGTGTAAATATCTAAATATGACAAATAGTTCAGATCAGTTATTCTTCTACTTTTCTAATTTAGTATGTAACACATGACATCATTTAGCATTTTTGGCCTTCAGAAGTGTTAGTTGCGCATTTGACGTCTTGCAATTAAGAATTATGCGCAGAATATACCAGATTGGAATTAATTTCTTAAGATTTCTTTTGATTTGACATTGAAATGACATTATAAAACATCCATCGGGAAAGGGACCCTCAGTGTATCTGAACAGTTATGTTTGGTTCATATTATAACCTATCATGCAGTTAGTTATGTTTATGGGTGATGTGTAGGCTTACTACACGCATATAATGAATAGATGTACCGTTATGTAATTTACTTGGGAATATATATAATAAAGCTTATCGTAGCATTTTAGGCAATATAATGATGTCGAATGATGGTAGGATTTGTTTTATTGTAGTTCCTGATAAAAAATATTATGGAAAATATGACTTCAGTGATTTCATGGCAGCCATTTTGAATTTCATTTTTTACAAAAAACATCCACAAGGATAAGAGCTCCACATCCGCCCATATATCTCTATAGGGGAACCAGCCAAGCATAATCAAAACAGGAAAAAAACTATCAGCCAAAACAATGTTAGCCGCAGTTTTACTGCGATATCCGCTTGTTTTTGTTCATATTTGCATAAATATAAACTTTTTTTTTAAAAACTAATGAAAGAATTGGCTTTCTCATACCTGAAAACATAAGAATAGACATATTATTTATGTCTCTAGCGTATGTAGTTGCAAAATTATTCGTAAATATGTTTAATTTTATATACTTTGGCGGCCATCTTTGATTTTGCCATTTGAGACCTTTTATCGACCTATAAAAAAATGCAATCCCTTTTTTTCTTGATTTTCATGATATTTTGAGTCAGAATCAAATGAAAAATCAATTTTAACAGACAAATTGCACGTTATATGTGACATATGAGCCTACACTATATGAACGTTTGTTTTAAGCATAATTCAGATATGAGGATTTAGCCGGCCATGTTCTCAATGCATTAAAAAATAAGTTTATTTGACTTGAAATGACATTGAAATGACCTTGGTGTCATCTTACATCTATGCCACATTAAAACTCTGAGGGTTATACAGCTATGTGCCAAGTTTTATGAAGCCGCTTCTAATGGTTGCTTATGAGGGTCTACTTGAAATATTACATTACGATTTTTGTTAAATGAAATAAATTTGAACAAAAAAAAGTTTTAACTGGTTTCCTCGAAATATTTTACGGGAGATTTATGCCCATACACATGGGGTGTCTTATGGTGGTATTTTAGAAAAAACGACTGCGATGTTCCGAGTCATCCCCAAAACGGGGTATATAGGAACATTAACATTTTGTCTACCGCAGTCCCTTATGGGCATAACCCAAACATGGGGTGAACAGAAACAAACAAGTATATTTAAAACAAACATTTCCCACAAAAATATGGAATCTTCATAATAAAATAGAATAGGATGAATAGGAACGGTGGGGTGACTAGAAACGAACAGCAGAAAGAATGGAAGGTGCTAACAAGGCTTTAAAACGTAACTGCGCCGATTTGTTATGCATTGTTTCAACGGACCGGTTTGTAGTGGCGCAGTATCTTGGTGGTGCGCCACAGCAATGCATTCATATTCACCCCGTTTTTCATCGAAAAATATCACCTGAAACACAAACAAGTTGCTTTTTTGAGGGATTAATGTCAGGGAGCCACACATTTTCACAATAAATACCCGGCAAGATACTAGTTATCAAATATTTCTTTTGTAATTACTTAGTGTAGGCCTATAGTATCCCGAGATATGGAAAAGTGATGTTTGTCAAAATGTAACACTTGCAGACGATGTCAAAACGTGATCAGTGACCAAAACATAGTTTCAGAATGCATTATACTTTTAACAAAGCGTCTTGTTACAAGCAGGATACCTAAGTTATGTGAGTTCCATATTGATATTTTTAATACTACGGTAGGCCTAATATAATCAGGAGAAATCAGCGCTCGACTGCCTGAAGCATAATATTAAAATCCACGATATTGTTTCTGAGAGTGCAAATGTCATATGGAATTCACTGTTGACTCACAAAATATCATTTCATAACAGTTTAACTTCACATTTAGTCCGTAATAACAGATGCTGTGTGCGAAACAGAGTCTGTAATCATTGCCATTCGTTAAGTTGTGCCCCAAAAATACGGTGCGCGAACGATCGATTGCGCAATGAATTCAGGCGTCATTGTTTGATCAATGATTTTTATTTTACAATGACATATTTACATCTGATTCGAATAATGCCTTTACGTGGGTATTTAGACGCCAGTCTTTATCACTGAATTTATCATTTTAACAGGGTTACCCTGGCATTTTTCATAAAATTGTTGATCTACCAGCATACAGCAATTGGCTACCAGCATACATAAGCTTTTGCTAGGCTCTCCAGCTCTGAAACTAACCCATGCGAGCCTTGCGTCAAACGCGGACTACGTTACATTATGACTTTAAAGCAACACAATCAGGACAAAATCATCATTTTTATTTTGGCTTCTTGATATGTCCATAATATGTCAACATGTCCATAGACTAGAATTTCGTAAGTCTTTTACATTTTGTATTGCTCGAGAAATAAGGACGAGATTTAATTTCGGACTTGCATGTCCAAAATAAGAAATACGAAATTAAGTGATAACTGTGGCTTTCGGCACACTTGCTAGGTTGCCACAGCAAACCAAAAATTTAAAAGATTCCCACAATTCTAATAAATGTTAACATATATATGAAGTCAGATCACTAAAGCATGATAATATGGATCATATAGCGACAAGTGACTTGTGATATTCCAGATAAAAATGTAAGGTTATAACAATAATAATGACACATAAGCATGATAATAATTATTTATGTCAGTCACGGGAAACACGACACTCATACAAAATATTTCAGCTTATTTTAATTAATAATTAGGTCATATCATTTTCAGTCAATGTTGATTTAATGATTTACCCGCGTCCCAACTCAACGGGTCCAGCAAACACGATAGGAAGGAACGTGATAACGGTACGTGGGCTACACGCAACTAAAAGAGTGAACATATTGTGAGCGACGGATTATCTAGTTTTAGTAAACGAAAAACTATTGGTATTGCATTTCCCTAGATATGAAACATTTTATTCATATTTTCATTATATCCACACACCAAGTTTGAATTCTATCTATGTGCATTTTGGATTTGAAATATCCTGATGACTCCATTGATTTACAGTCACCAAATGCGTCAAAAATGACACATTGCAGCTAATTTGTATTCATAACTGATGCTTAAATGACAGACAAATGGATTCAGCGCCACAAAGTTAATCAGAAACAACATTATCACATGTATGTAACTATTCCCAGCAAACACAAAGTATTTGAATAACATTTAAAGAACGTCGGCCCAACGTCTTTGATGTTGGACTAACATTGTATAAATGTTATACAAATATTTTTTTTTTATTGGGCTGGACTACTTATGAATAAGTTGTATTTCCCCTCTGACCGCTGATGGCTGTTGGTCATTTCAGACCATCATAGGGATGTTGAATGTCATAGAATAATGTTTTCACTGATGCCTAGCTACACTGAAATGCCTAGCATGACAACTTTGATACCAGAAATGAATTTTGCATCCAAAACTAAACGGAAATGACAAATCACATGAAACTATTGGACCACTTACGTAAAAGTTGTATTTTCACCATGACAATTACTGTTTATTTTTTTTTGTTTGATATGTTGTTTGAAGGTCACATAATAAGATTGAAGATCACCAAATAGCATTGTTGAGGTCACCGATTCTTAATATGACATCATCATTGATACCAGAAATAGATTAGGCCTATGTGCCACACAGTTAGCCAGAAGGGACATATCACACGTAACTACTGGACCACTGTATTTCAGTATAACTGTATAAATGATCAGGTTTTGACCTTCATGTGGTGCTTGAAGGTGAAAAAAGCGTATACTTGTAATCGGAGGGCAAGAAATGGGTTCCACGCCCCAAAATTAGTCAGAAACACACTCGAATCTCGGATTATTAGTTAAAAATATTGTTTTTTCAAAATGTCTACTGACGGCCATCTTGGATTTTTGCCGTTTTCTGCCAAACGCGACATAGGATTCATACCCAATGTAAATATATGTTACATATATTACAGCCCTATTGATTCTGGTCATTTTGGTATATCATATGTGTGTTTTGTACATAGAGAACTCTATTTATGATAATTGTTAGATTAGTACGCCAGCGACAAAAACATTTTTAGCGTATAAAATCAATATACCCCTGTAGGCGAATAGTATTAGGTTTTGAAGGGGAAAAAAATATGCCCAAGCTGAATTTTTCAGGAAACCTTCCAAATACCATTAGAAATAACATACTAAAACTCCCCGTGATTCCCGCTGGAGCCTTTTCCAATATTCAAGATGGCGTCCAAGATGGCCGCCAAAGTGTTAGCACAACTATATAGACGGGTCGATATACCACCGCACCCCCCAAAAAATTGACGAAAGGTTTATAACGGTTTTCTGTCCTACTAGACATATAGTGAATGACAGTCGATCAAAATCTGACCCCCAAAAATGGATGTAAACTCCAAGATGGCCGCCATCGGCCGTGAAAATCGGTAAAACCACCCTAAATTGCATAAAATTTCATAATTTAACAATAATTCTTGTTTTTATTCCATGTTTTTAAAAGTTAGGGAACTCATTGGAAGCAATAAAAGTCTTAAAATGGCGGTGAGGCTAGGTGTGGGGGGGGGGGGGGGAGGGGGAGGTATGGCAAAAGCAAAGATCATGGCCAAGGTAAAATATGATTTTTCGACAAATGAAGGTAGGAACACGTGTAATACCTCTTTTTCGTCTAATTTTGATTGGAAAATCCATTTCTTATATTATTTTCATGATTCAAGGTCATCTTCAATGTCAAAAGGTTAATCTAAAGGTCAAATAATCGAAAATATGATTTTTACCAAATACAGTTAAGAAATTGTGTAATACCTCATTTGCATGGGATTTTGGCTGATAAAACCTGTTATGATATTATGTTTGTGATTCAAGGTCACTTTTAAGGTCAAAGGGTTAACTTTAAGGTCAAATTCCTGAAAAAGATATTTTTAACAAATACAAATATCAAAAAACATCATATGTAATACCTCGTTTTGAGGTGATTTTTACTGGATAATCCACTTATGTTATTATTTTTGTGATACAAGGACTTCTTCAAGATCAAAAAGTAAATTCCGAGGTCAAAATGTATACAACAAATTGAAGATTAAAAGTCTTTAATGTCTAAACGTCAATTTTAAGGTCAAGTAAAAGCAAGTGTAATACCTATTTTTCGTGTAAAAAGAACTTCATCTTCAAAGTCGAAATGTCAATTTTAAGGTTAGATGAGTGAAAATATGATTCTAACAAATTAAAAAAACACAATGTAATACCTTATTTCAATTTGAGTATTTTAAACCAAAGTCTCATTCCAAACAACATTTTACACAAATAAAAATAGAAACAAGTGTAATCCATATCTTTATGTATCTTTGTGAGGTTTTAACTGCATTTCTTGTAGTACAATTTCGATGGTTAAATGTCATTTTTCGAATCCTGTGTCTGGAGGGCAGTGTCATCTCATTCATCTCACCATCCTCAGGAGGTTTTCTTGGCCCAGTTTAGCCTGCATGTGCACAAAGCTGGCCTAAAATCCCATTCATTTCATTTGTCATATTTATGGGTTTAAGGTTATTTAGCTATTTTTGACTGAATAAAGTGTTCTTCAACGCCTCCCCACCGTTTTTTATCTTTTTTCCGTTGCCCTTTAACGCCACCAGATGCTCCGTAATTCCCGCCAATCGCATATCATCACATTCCAATCACCATTGAACGCCTCTCCGTCACCCTTCAACACTTACTCATCCCCTTTTGTTTCCCCTCCATCGCATTTTAGGCCATAGCATCACCATTTTTACACCTTCCCGTCGCCTATTATTGCCTCGTTGTCGCGCTTTAGCACTGCCTTGTCATTCTTTAACACCTCCCCATTGCCCTTCAACGTCTCCCTGTCTCACTTTATGCTTCTCGATCGCTCTTTAATGCCTCTGTGATGCCCTTTGCCGCTTTTTCGTTGCCCTTTAATGCCTTTTTGCTGCCTTTTAGCGCACCCTGTCACACTTGAACGCATCTTACTCGCCCTTTTATACCTCCCAATAGCCTTTTAACGCCTCTTCAGTGCCCTTTAACGCCTTTTCGCCGTCCTTAAACGCCTCCCAATCGCACTTTAACGCTTCCCCATTGCTCTTCAACGCTTTCCCATTGCCATTTACCGCTTCCTCGTCGCCCTGTACTGCCTTCCATACCACCTTTTAACACACCCAGTCGCACCTTAACGCCTCTGTGTCGTCCTTCAACGCCTTTACATTGCCCTTCAATGCTTTTTTGTCACCTTTTAGAGTTTCTCCATTGCCTCCTGCCCTTTTACTTGTAATGCCTCGTAATTCCTTGTTTAAAAAGACATTTTCACAATGTTTTGTTGACATTTTCACCTTGAGCATGCTTAATCATTAAAAACCTAGAAGAATTATATTATGCAGTCAAAATCACACCTATACGAGGTATTATGCGTCTAATTTGTTGCATATAATATATTATGTTTTTCAACCTTCCCGGAAATTGAGAGGGGTGGCTGGTACACCAAAAGCATAGTATATAAGGCTCCTTTTTATGTCAGGGAAGGGGGTGGAAAAACATAAACACATGTTTTTAGTTTGATAGAAGAACTGAATAAAATGAAGGAAATGAATGATGTAAACACAATGTACATGTATTCTTTGAATTTCAACGTTTTTTTGTGGTATAATTCCCAGTAAATTATTGCTTTACGTCACGTTTTGGCACTAATGGTCATTTATGTGACATTGTAATGCGATAAAAATCAGTACAGACGATTGATGAGAAGAATGATGTACAGATGATGACGTGAGTTTGGGGTGATAGGACACGGTGGATTGTTGAGAGCGTTTTCCTTCACTCGCCCGATAATATAGGGGTTCTGGGCATGTCTGGTGGATTTACCCCAGGCATGTCCATACGTCCAGAGACTCTGGTCGGATTGTCCCCAGAGTAACAATAGTGAAGGTAACTATTTTGCCGGTTGCTTAAGGCTACCACGGCCAACATCAGTGCCTCCACCGACATTGACACTTAAACAGTAGGTATACACTAATTAGCCATAGCAATTTCCTACTTCTAGAGTCATTGGCGGCCATCTTGGATTTGCCACTTTTCTGGTAGTCAGATTTTAAAAGACTTTCTCCTGCCATTAAATACATGTCATTGGTGACAAAACCTCTGGAAAACATCTTTGGCCATCTTTGTAATTTTCCGTGGTGTTCGAGTAGATGTTTGCATAAATCGACCAACTAATATCTCCGCTTGTAATCATCATAACTTTATGTTGTTTATATCAAAATCTTCCTTTTTACAAACGGATTACAATGGAACAGGCTTTGAGTTACGAAATAGTCACATATATCATTTATTTTCAATTTCTGACATTATGTTAATGATTGAAATAGTATTTAAAATGTCATACATATCAAAATCTTGCACTTTCGCTTATCAATATACCTAAATTGCAAATAAATTATAGGCGTGACTATTTAGTGACTCAGAACCTGCTTCAATGGAATCCTTATGTGGATAAATGCACATGTAGACGTTTAAATCATAAAGTTATGTTGATTACAAACCGAGATATAGCGGTTTCAACATTTTGGCGGCCATCTTGGACGCCATCTTGAATAACGGAAAAGGCTCCAGCGGGAATCACGGGGAGTTTTAGTATGTTGTTACTAATGGTATTTGGAAGGTATCCTGAAAAATTCAGCTTTGGCATATTTTTTTCCCCTTCGGCCTGATTACAGGTCTAATACTATTCGCCTACTGTATCCAAGTATGGCTCATAAAAAAACTGATACCACAATTGTAGTTTACACCCACCCTAGAAATGATCAGGGAGGTTTGCTCTAACATAATATACAATCAGATTTTGTCAGTATGATGGGTTGTACCAACTCCTTAAATAAGGGTCCTACATGAACTAGCTCTTCTACTATAACGACCTGATGTGAATGGACAGGAGTCATAGTTGAGGGGTCCTGCCGTCAATTGATGGCTATTTTTTTGTAATGAAGTTCTCGATATAACGTAATGAAACGTTTTCGTGCAAACTCGCTTTTTAACATTTTTATATTTGGGTATTTATCAGTAGTTGAATAATAATTTCCACGTGATAATAATATAAGCAGGTGTTTTTATGTCCATCGAAGCAATACTTGTTTGTCCCAGACGCGGCAATAGTGACGTCACACTACAGCACAGAAAGCTGCACGGACATTACATCGGCCATAATATGTAGTGTAGTGATTTTGCTTTTAATTTTATAAATACAACCCGTTAGCGGCCAAGTTATTATGTTTGGGCTTTGCCCAAATATATTGCGTTTGCTTCAGTGCTCGCTAGTTTTTTATTACTCTGTGTCCATAATATGTAGTGTAGTGATTTTGCTTTCAATTTTATAAATACAACCCCTTAGCGGCCAAGTTATTATGTTTGGGCTTTGCCCAAATATATTGCGTTTGCTTCAGTGCTCGCTAGTTTTTTTAAGAGATCGGGATAGTTTAAACGGACTAAATCCGGATTTTAGTGCCTCCAAAGAGAGGCAACTTCAAAGAATGGTATCTCTTGTTGAATGAGGGATAGCCATTTTAGCTTTTAAGTTTTTCCTCCACTTTCAGAGGCTGGTTATTCCTCGACTTTTTTTATCTTTAAAAAATCTGTTTTTTTGTACCATAATCACACACACAAGCACGTTAACCACATGTTTGTATGATATGTTTATCTATTATAGATTCTGCTACAATTACATTTGAAGTTGAGGGGAGTTTTAATTTTCATGTCATTTGAATGTCGGGTGAAAACATTACGTCGGCTGAAATCAAATCATTGCGTGAATAGAATGAGGCTGAAATACGGGCACTTTGTCCAGGCTGGTTCGCCCTATTAACCCTATAAATGTTCACAATGGTCAGTAGTAAGCTTTTATATGCTAGATTTGACAATTGACAGTTGTAATTCCAGCAAACACAAAACGTTAATTCGTTGTTGTTTTAATATCGGGCGAGCGTCGCATACAGTGATACAACATTCAGCCGACACAGAAACAAGTCAATGTGTTGACTGGGGGCCCTCTAAATGTTTTTCCATTTGCCAAACAAATATCCTATAAGTGAACTTAAAAGTAAAAAAGCTCAGTGGGGACTTAATTCTCATCTCTAAAGTCTGAATTCTGAAGTAAAAAATTCCAATTCAAAATGGCTGCCCAAAAACCCAGAAGCAAAATTCCAATAAATCTGTTGTAATAAAAATAACTCATCAAAATCCAAAATGGCCGTCAAAAAAATCATAAAAACTTAGCCCAAACATTATTGTTACTTGAAAAGTCACAAATCACCTCTAGTTATATTTGGGCTATGTCCAAATATACTGATTTCTCTAGTTCTTTAAACTTATTATTCTGTGCAGTTTTTGTTAGAAGCTATTCCTCCCTTAGTTTTTATCCAATCAACATGGAATTTGAACACCATAGTCCCAGAGTATTCTGCTATGACTTTTCTAAGTCATCCATCATGTTCTTCCGGATTTATCCAGGATTATCTGGATCACTATACTGCTCTGCAAAGGCAGTATCTGCTCACTTGTACAGTGAGCAAATACTGTATTTTGGCTTGCACGGCAGTAGGCCTATAATAGGGACCATGGTGTACATGTAGGCCGATTCTTCATTCATTGCTTGAATGAAGACAGGAGGGTGAACATGGTGCCCTTGTCCAGACCGACTCCACCCTTTAGTCTCTAGATTTGATAATAAAAATACATTTATCCAATGTTTCAATTCCGGGCTAGCGTCGCAGACAGTCGCCCAGTATTGAACCAATATCGTGTATTTGGTATGGACAGTTAAAAGCTTTTAAATGCTACAATTAAAATAACAGTTGCAATTCTATTCAAACAGAAAACGTTGAATCAATGTTGTTTTAATGTTGGGCTAGCGTCGCGGATAGTGATATAACATTAAGTCAACAGAGAAACAAGTCAATGTGTGTACTGGGCACCTTGAATGCGATTCTATTTGACAAATAAATATCTATTTAAAAGTGCAAAAGCTCAGTGGGGACACCACAAAAACCTAGCCCAAAAATTATTGTTACTTGAAAAGTCACAATTCATGTCTAGTGTGTATCACGTCAGCGTCGCGTCAGCGATACACAACTTCAAGTGGGTGAAAATATTTCAGCTTTGACAATATGGAGGTCAGCGATTTTGTTGATTGAGGTCACGTTTTTTCGTGCTCAAATGCTGGGGTGCTAATACAAAATAAAAAAAAGGAATATTATCGGGACTGGTGGTTAACCCTTTAACCGCCAAATTATTCAATTTTAAATTTTCACCCACTTGAAGTTGTGTCTCGCTGACGCGATCCACAACTTCAAGTGAGTGAAAATTATTCAGATTTGACAAAATGTAAGTAAACTCTTTTCACATCTATTGATGTCACATTTTATATTTACCATGTTTAAAACATGGTACTTAGTGTGCCAATAAAAAAAGGAAAACTCGAATATATGCGGCACCGGCGGTTAAAGGGTTAATGTCTTCGCTTAGGCCAACTATATTTGTTTACTATCCCAGCAGACACGAGGCGTCCACTTAATGTTAGTTTAATGCTGGTTCAGCGTCGTAGACTCCAGGCCGATGTTATTCTAAGATTGGGTGGACGCCTCGTGTCTGCGGGGAACGGCTAAGTGAAACGAAATAATTCAAAACAAGTAATTTAGGATTTATTTATTTCAGCAATTATGTAAGCCTTTATTGTTATACAATAATCATCAACAACAACGATATGTACTTGCAGTCGAAGCACCATAACAAAAACACTTCTATTATATCTACAATATAATAGACTATAATATTATTTCGCGAAATTGCCCATATTGAAACAAATGCGTCTTGTCAGTCAATGAATTTTTGTAACTATGGTGAGTAACGTTAAAGCAGCTGGGTCGTTATGCTTTACAGGAACAGACGTTGACCATACGGCGCATGCGTGTCATTGCTTTGTGCGCCCACAATGTTTACTCGAATCACGACGACCCACCTACTTTAAGGTAGGGGCATACTAGTATTATTCATTTTTTTGTTTTGTGTGAGCCATACCTTCAGAAATAATAATGATAAATGATAAATATACAACTCCCTGGCACTACAGCAAGTCCTTGCAAGCACTGATTGCATTGAAATTATAATATAAAAATATTTATTATGATAATAGTCATCCACACCAGAAGTGACGAGACATTGTCCCAACGTTGGTTTAATGCTGGGCAACGTATATGATGCTGGCGGAACATGAAACCAAATGGGCAGCGAGGCGAATAAATGATAATGCTGGTTCAAATAAATGTAAACTTCAATGGGTATTATAGCCTGAACAACTGATATTGGGCCAGATACTGGGCTCCATTTTACATTCTTGACATTCTTTCACCAGTAGAAATTCCTACCAGTTCACCTGGCATATATATGTCACGGACATGTGAGGGTCACAGAGCTATTTAGAGGGATAATTTAAGTACGATCGGTGATGCAGAGCATCTCCTGGAAATGGTCGAACCAACAAAAACAATACACTGAAACAATGTTGTTTTAATGTTGGGCCATCGTCTTTGACGCTAGCCAAACATTAAAAAAGAGCATTGTTTCAATGTAACGTGTTTCCTGGGAATATTATATATTGATTGTGTATATATCTGTAAGAAAACTAGTGTGGCACGCATCACTAATCGTACTTGTGTATATTGACAGTTTGAAGAAATACGTCGGGGAATCCCTAAACTCAATCGGCCAATAGGACTCAAACCTTCAAGCCACACCCCCAAATTGAGTCAAATAGAGGCTGGCCAATCACAACCTAAAAACCAGAGCCCCGTTAATCACAGGGCCAGTGGTCAGGCTATGGGTATTACTGTCAGTAAAGACAGTATAATAAATCCTTTACACGCTGAATTATCTGATGTTAACTTTCACCCACTTGAAGTTGTGTTTCGCTACCGCGACCCACAACTTCAAGTGGCCGAAAATTACTCGTATTTATCTCATTTAAGACCAAAAATTGACAATTGCTACTGATTGAACATTCATTTATATCACATGATAAAAAAAGTATCGAAAACGTGAATAAATAGTCGTGTCCAGCGCTTAAAAGGTCAGTATATAATCAGCATCCCAATTGCCACACAAGTAATAACCCAGCAAACACAAAACATGTGCATTGTATAAATGTTATACAAATGTTTTGTGTTTGCTGGGAAGACGTGATAAGATCAGTAGATACAAACAAAACCACCTCGGAAAAACGTACTTCTATGGCACAACTTCTATTTCATTTGATACTTTAGTTCGGGGTGGATTCTTCGCATTTGACTGGAGTAAATAATGACATAGGCCTAACATTACAAAAATGCATAAAGGCCTACTTTACCTTGAACGTAAGTAAACATTTGATGTTTTTGACAAGAGTAGGTAAGTCCTCTTAAAATAATTCGTAAAATATTTTCAAATAATTTTCGAATAGAATGATTATGCATTAAATATAAACATTATTATGTACAATATACCATTTTGATTTAAAAATTGACAACATAAACTTCAACAAATAATTAAATCAACACATTAACATAGTGGGAGAGTAATTTTCTCTACATTCTATCAACTAAAACATATAATCAGAAAGAGATAAATATCTGTATTCATCTATTTCTGATATAAGGCAATGTCAAGATAAATTTATTGTTATTAACTTGATAAACCACTACTAAGTAATTTCCTGCTGTCGTTTTTCGTCAGCCAAATTAATTAAAATAAACACTGGTGACTGGTGAAAATAAACAAACAATTTTGACAGCCGAGTCAAAAATAATAATATTTGCCGCTAGAAAAACTTATACAAATGTTGGACCAACGTAGAAGACGGCCGACGTTGTACAAATGTTATACAAACGTTTTGTGTTTGCTACAAGTACGCCCATGCATGCACACAGACAATTAATGGTGACCTAGTATAATGTTATCGGTACAGAAACCCATCATACATGGACTGTTGACAAAATGTTGGGTTAATATTGACCCGTCGTCGCAGACGGCGGGCCAACATTAAATCGACAATACTCGCACACGCGCGATGAGTATACTCATGACTCCAAGCTAGTCACCAGGTGTGTCTGTGATTCATATCGAGATACAGGTAGAATAGTTCAGAAGTGGTCGCCAGGAGGTCTGATGCAGGGAGAAGACCTTCAGCTCAAAACGTCTTCCTCTGGATTTGTCAGATTATCAGTTGATTCTGTATAATCCACCTCACAGGGCACTTGCACAATTACAACCATCATTTCAATAACTACATTCCAAAACACATACAGGTCTACTTGACCTTGAACATAAACATTTGATGTTTTTAACAAGAGTAGGTAAGCCCTCTTAAAATAATTCGTAAGATGTTATAAAATAATTTTCAAATAGAATGCCGTGAGCTTATAAAAATGCACACCCAGCAAACACAAAACATTTGCGTACCTTTCGAACAATGTCGGCCCAACGTCTTCGACGTTGGCCCAACATTGTACAAATGTTTTGTGTTTGATGGGAAGATGACAAGTGTAGCCAACATCCTGCGGCGTGCAACGATAGCCTACGCATGTTGGCCAGAAGGAGTGTCCCTGTACGGTACACTCATTTCCATAATAACAAATTTCCCAAACAGATTAAAAACGAAAAAACTATTAGAAAATATGTCATATATATTAGACGTAGTACAAAAAAAACCACAGTGACTACTTAAAATTAATAAATAATTTTGCTATCCTGCATTGCAGCTTAGAACGAGCAATAATATTCGATTCTAGTCAATGTTGGACTTAACCTACTGGGTCGACTATGCTGGCCCAGCATCAAGACAACATTGTAGACAACGCTCCATATTATAGTGGGATCTTTTCTGTCTAAAATATAATACGGGCCTACAAATGTCATCCAATCAATTTACTACTGATTGGTTATATAATAATGTAGGTCCTATATAGTTCTCTTAAAGTATATAAATAATAATGTTGCATAAATGTTAATTAATTACCATTAGTTATAATGTTTTAACCTTCATGAATTAAAAGCTAATGCCAGTTTATTTTACAGCTTCATCACTGGGATTACACATTCAGGCTATAAACCTTGTGATCCGTACAAGTACAAAAAACATAGGCGACATATGCAGCAAATCTAGAGCATATATATATTACATTTTCGAACCAAATACACCGATTTTTAGTATTATATGAATTATTATTATTATATGAATGCCCCTTGCAACGGACAATATTACAATATTCTGCGTAGGTTAATTCTAAATTCCCTTTTAACTCGCTAAGTTATCCGTTTAAAAGTTTCATCCATCAGAAGTTGTGTTTCGCTACCGCGATCCACAACTTCAAGTGGTTGACAGTTACTTATATTCGGTTAATATGAGACCGAAACATGTAAATATTGATGTTGAAACACACATTTCGCTAAAAAAACCGAGTGATTTAATATGCTGATATATGCGAAAAAAACGATTACATTCGTGCTTATGCCTTAAAGGGTTAACCCTTATCCTGCTGAGTCAAATTATTTAAATTTTTAACCACTTGAAGTTGTGTCTCGCTACCGCGATCCACAACTTCAAGGGGTGGAAAATTACTCATATTTGTTTAATTTGAGACAAATCTTGATCTTTAAACACAAATTTCTCCCTTATTATCAGTTATTTTATCGACTAATAAAACAGGTTAAAACGACAGAAGTCGTGATCAGCAGGATAAGGGCTAAGACACAGAGGGACTACTTGGTATTTTACAAAGAAGCAGGTGAAGCCCTTCTGAATTCCATTATTGCCAAACATGTCAAATGGATTTTAGAAATAAAGGCGCGCGTAGGCCAGTTAATATAAAAGGCAGATGTGAGCCTTTAAATCTAAAGGGAATCAGGGCATACAAATTGGAGGGTCATGTCACAAAATCACATTGACAATCAAAGGGTCATTTCTGCCACTTTTCGAAAATGATTCATATCGATTACACATCTTAACAAGTTGCGACAGGGGTTAACATTTGGTTAAATCGTGTTATCCTGGATATGTCATGGGAAAAATAGCAAGCTAGAACAAAGCGTTGGTTAAATAATGGGCGACGTTCAGAAACTTTAGCCCCTGTGGAGTTCAAATAACGTAGACGCAACACATTTACAAGCGGAAGCACCGATTCTGTGTTGATATGACACGTGGCAGAAATTTGAATTATCAGCTGCAATGAAATGACACAATACAATACAAATAAGTAAGCAGTTGCATAAAAATATTGAATCAGAATGTATGCATGCCTTAGTTATGAATACATCTTTTTAGTTTCATTTAGTACCGGTACGTATTTGAGGCTTCTGTAGTAAACGTATAAACCACAAATTTGTCGACACCTGTGTCCGTTGTCGTGATTAAACGAAAATACATCCAGGATATATAGGCCATATATATATCATACGTCCCACTGAAAGTGTATCATCTTTTAGAATTGTCAGCAATTATTTATAACTGGTCTACAATCCGGCCTGAGAACTAATAGCACGGATATGACGTAGGCCTACCCACTTTCTAAAACATGAACACTTAACAAGCTTTGGTCTGCAGTTTTTCCCCCGAAATTAATAGCCGAAGTTTCCTTTCATATAATATATTTTAAAAACAAAATTATTGGCGTCCCCATGGGGACGCCGATAATTTTGTTTGTAAAACACTCGGGTATCGTTCTCTTGGACTATGAACACTCTAAAATGTGGACGATTCACGTTCTGTTATCTAAAGCACCATCACAAAACTGATTAATCAGTTCACCCTCATCTATATCTTCATCTAAAGTCTAGTGATCACATTGTCTTCTTCTATCACGTTATGTACAGTCATAGTTTCGATGTGTTTATAGATGATAACCTTATATATGAATAAAGGTCAATCGTGCCGTAGGCCTACCGGTACTGATCGGGTGCGATGGCTAATTGGAATGAATGCTATATTCTCATCAGTATCGGTACGACCCGACTGACCTTTTTGTATTTTCTCCAACAGATGCATTTATAAACAAAGTCTCAGCAGCTACAAATCTATTATTCTGCCTTACAGGTTGGATCACGTCGGACTATCACATCATTGTGTTCGCTGAACCTGAGTCGGCCTAAATAGGATTGTACGTGGATGGTATAGGCCTACTGGGACTCAAACAAGTGTAGACCTACTCAACTAGCCAGTCCATGTCAAAGGTGGGAAAACTATAGTACAGTTCCGACGTGAATACCCGCCACGGTAACAGAAAGCCTTTATTGAAAGTTAAAGGCTTTTTCGAAAAATGTACGTGTGTGTCGACAAGAATTCTTATCAGACTGTAAAATATACGTCCAGGCTAATGCTCCAAGGGAATGCCGTATTTGTAGGCCTATAATTATCATGTGTTTCACCCGATTTATATAGATCAAGAACGAAAGTTCTAGGCCTTTAATGCTGCGCCGTTCACTCGGCTATCCCAGCAAACACAAAACATTTGTATAACATATGTACAACGACGGCCCAACGTCTTCGACGTTGGTACAACATTGTACACATGTTATACAAATGTTTTGTGTTTACTGGCTACTGTCCATGGAAGCCTACTGGTAGGCACAACCTCATAACAGACTTACCCAGGCCTAAAGTCCAATAGTAAAGCATTAACCAGTCATGATGGTGGGTCAGTAATTATGTCTTCTGAGATAACTACTTTAATGCTTTTGATTGAAAACATGAAAACACTGTTTCTGTATAACTATGATAACAGAGGTATGATAGGCCTAAAAGTTTGAAGATTATATCAGTAACGCTGGCTCAAAATTAGCACAATGCTGGACCAACGTCCAGACTTTGGACCTGCATTGTGCCAATTCCATGCCATTGCGTCTTCTTTTGATGAGTGATCCTCACAAGTCAATTGCCTCGACATGTATACCAGTATAACTGTCCTTTACAGATTGTTAAAATCAGTACATCGCCCTCTTGGATAAGAAAGGGTGTATCAGCCACTTCATAAAGTGGCAGATGCACCCTTTCATATCCAAGGGGACATCCAATATGTATTTTGATCGCGGTCTCAAAGCAGCTCGTAGTTGACGATGAGGGCGAAGCATCGCTTTGACGCCTCCAGCACAGTGATGGTGGGGTCGAACACGAACATCTGGGCCAAGAGCTCGTCCTTGGGCAGGAGTTTCATTTCATGCTTCGCTTTGCGAACCGACAGAGATCCCCAGATTTTCTCGGCGTCGCCCAGTGATTTCGGCCTGCACCTTAAGATGTGTTCTGACACCTGGTCGCTGAACTCTTCCGCAGGGGCGTACTTGTTCAGTTTGACCACAGTGACAATGGCCGCCTCCTGGGCGATGGTCAAGTACGTGTAATGGTGAACTGCAACACATGAAGATAAAGTAGGCCCAACCTAATTATATTAAACATATTTATATAACTGTTTTACGTGTCACCCAGTTATCTGATTTTTTTAAGCATTCCCGAGATAATGGCATTATAGGCCATAATTTGGTGAGGATGCGGCTTGGCGATTTTAAATATTTTTTACTTGGATTATACATCCTACTTATTCAGATGCGTATTATCTTGAATAGTATTCAGAGTAGCCTATAGCGAATAGTCAAAGAACGCCAACGATGTATTTCGATGATTGTCGTTTGGGTAGGCTATATTTAAGAAACAATCGTTAAAATCATCCCAAATGCTAACATTGCAAGTTGAACTGTAAACATCACACCTTAGAATCAATTGTTTTATTACAAAAATGACAATAAGGGATACATTATTTGCTAAAAATAACAACACAGTTCATATGGGTTGCATTTGGACGATGAGATCAGTGGGTAATAAGTAAATCAATAAAGCCGCTGACTCAATTAATATGGGACCAACGCCGGTCCAACGTTGAGACAAATTCTTGTCGTCCAAGAAAAAAAGAATTAGACTTACCCATGCGATTTACCACCAGGCCCACGTGTCCGTCTTCTGGAGTGTGTCTGACCAGCGCCTGGACTATGGTCAGTCCTTGACCCAAGGTACGACTGAGTTCCGCCAGATGTTCCTTTGCCAGTTTACCGTCCTGCAGTTTTAGTTTACAAACCTGAGAAGCATTCAGCTTCACCTGGAGACAGAACAAAATATAACACTGGCTGCTTCTCTGGTTATATATGCATTGTAATTATCCTAATAGGTAAACACCGTAAGCACAATATAATGGACCTCGTCTGATATTATCTAACATTATAATGCTAAACATTGTAAATATTGCAAACAATAATGCGAGGAAGTGAGACACAGGTGGTGGATTATCTGTTTTTATTAAATTTTAATTCTATTTTCCATTTTCTAGGAACAAAGTTTCAACCGCATGCACTACGTAATTTAAAAAAATATTTCTGATTAATTTTGTCAGTCTTGTGTCGTATGTTGCATATCAGCTTAGCAGCTAGAGAGGGGGTGATTATATGAGCCCCCCCCCCCCCCCAGCAGACATAAGACGTTGAATCGATGTTGGTTCAACGTTGGTCTACCGTCTACGACGTTGGACCAGCATTAAACCAACATTTATTAAACGTCTTGTGTCTGCTGGGTTACCACTAGAGAAGGGGTGATTATATGAGCCTTACTACGGTGGTATTTTTGTGGAAGTAGTCAGTAGCCGTCTCAACCAGGATCTTCATCAGTTCCCACAGTCTCATATCGTTACCAGCCTCCTCTGTACGACATGTCAACTAAATACACACAGAAATAAATGTCATCACATAAAAACCAGTGACAGTTAAACATTACCTGTGTATCGTCTGAACATAATGTTCTATTTTGACAATTTTCTTACATTGGTGCGATTCATCACGACTGAAATATCGGAAATAATGAGCCTAATCTCTTAAAACGAGTGGGAGACATGAAGAGAACATGATGTATTACGAAAGTTGCATTGATTGATTTTTATAAGCATTGAAATTAGCAGTCATTATTATAAATAAAAATGATTTGAGCTATAGTATGCATGTATATGGTATGTTTAATGTGCTATGTTATGGTAGGATAGAGTAGCCTAGCTCTATCAGTCTCAAATATGCTGCATTATGATTAATAACGATTTTAAGGTTGAAAGCTCTGTAATTATTGATATAATTATTTTCTTTGTAATAAAACTAGAATATTGTAGTTATATATATATTAGAAATAGCATCGGGCCTACTATACATCCGGCTACATTAGCATTTTAGACAAAGAAGCATATATTAAAAATGTACTTTTTGGATCCAAAAATTTATCTTCAGAAGTAAATATTCTTATTTTCAAAGCCACGATCTCTATTTGCTGTTTTATATGAAACAAAACACACATAGCATTTTTCTAAATACAATGAATTAATGTTTGTATTGTATTTGTATTGTTTTGTATTGTACTGTACTGTATTGTTCGTATTGTTTCTAAATGTTATGTATAAGTGGATAACCCCTCGTCTAGCGTTTAATACGCTTTTTGGGTAATCCACCTGAAATAAATATGTAGCCTATATAAAGATTATTGTATGTTATGAGTCATCTTCTGGTGTACGGAAAGAGTCCAGAGACATATGTATGCCAGTCAGAGCACTCGCTTTAACCCCTTCACTTCCAGGCTGAAGTGCATGGCAGGATCCAGGGATCCTGGTGTAACTATAGTAAATCCGACGGAAATTTCCGTCATGTATGGTTACGTAACATGACGAATGACGACGGAAATTCCCGTCATGTATGGTAGTGAAGGGTTAACAAACTAGGCCTACTGGTAACAGCTTTCCAACAAACAGATCTGATGACATCGCCCCCACAGAGTCACTCCCAGTAGGGTCTGTAACAGCGAGAGTGAAGTCTTTATGATCCTAGTAACAAAGTCCCGATGACTGTAACGCAAACTTGGTGATAGGCTACGCAAACTTGATGATCCTGTACTACAGAATGAAGAGCAAGTTAAGTTTTATCTGTTTTTACACGAATAACAGTCTCTAACCATCATCAAACTAACACAATCTCATGCATCAATGTATGTTGCCATGTCAACGAATATTTCACAACCCTGTGATGTGATTTCTATACACTCCCGATTAGGCTGTTGTGTAAGCACCCTAGTAAATTGTGATTGTTGGTCGGCACACAGCAGAGATCTCTGATTTCTATCGATATAACGGTGGGTTAGAAGTATAAGACTAATTATATGTAATAAACTTTATTGTGTGATGTGTTAGAGCTGAAAAAATGCGAATCCAGTTATATTTTTCACTAAAAGTGTGTAACACAAACTTGATGATAGTAATGGAATGAGTAACAAAGTCTTCATGATAGTGTAACAAAGTCTTGTCAAAATTGTAACCAAGTCTTGATGATAAAGTAACAAAGTATTGATGATAGTGTAGCAAAGTCTTGATGATAATGTAACGAAGTCTGTTTGATTATCGCAGATATGGAATTATCCTGTGCAAGTTCACCCAGCATTTTGCTGGATCAAACAGACATCGCTGCGAATCTGTCCTTGTCAGTACAGCATTTAGACCTCCGATTTCTATCTATATACCGGTGCGAGCTTTCCCATAGTCATATTCGAGGCACCGTAGAGTAGCCCTACTCCCACGAAACGCATAAACTTTGCATGAAAAAGATGTAACGTTAGACTTATTGACCAGAATTGTTTTACATCCTTGTGAACCGCGTGCTACAATAATGTGATTTATTGAATTTTACAACATCCCAGAAAAGCTGTGATGCAATGTGGTTAACGTCAAAGCTACCAAAGCAAACCATATTAAAATAAAACTATTCCAAAAGATTGTGTTCTGTCATACGTTTGGTGACCTCTCAATTTCTTCCAGCTTGAATTCATTCAAATCTGCAGTCACTTCATCAAACTCTTTTGAATATTCGCGTCCAATCGTTCTACTGTCACATTTCATTGTTTACTAGCTTTTTTTTTTAAGACAACCAACCGAGCCGAGTAGGGTCGAAACTTAGCTGCAAATTATCCTGGTTAATATGCTTAGGTCACAATTAGCCAGGGCCCCGTCCGAGCAGGGGGCGCGGCTGGTATCTTAGTCCCTGGCGGGCCCCGGGCACTGTATACTGTGGTCCTGATAAAATCGTGCTTTACAGATATTCTGCCGGAGTTCTAGCGGGTCCCGGCGGGCGCGGCCCGGCTATCGAAAGAGACTTGTCCTCATTTCTCTGAAAGCCTTACCGGGACCCGCAAGTATCCGTCACGGGACCCGGTCGGGGGGCCGTAAGGTGTAAGGGATATCGGCCAGGCACCGCCAAAACATAGGCAGCGTTCCTGCAGGGCCTCTCAGGAGTGCCGGCAAGGGTATATATAGGAGCGTTACCCTGATTATTGTGGGTTTTTTTTATTAAAACACATTCTGGAGGAGATGCAAGCTGCTGACAATATAATATTTCCCCGATGGCTCATTCGGTCCAGTTGTGGCTCGAAACGCAGAGGTACTGGGTTTGTATCTCGGTCGGGTGGGAGGTTCGTCATCGAGGTTGTGCATAATATACATATAGGTTTGTGCGCCAAACTGTTCAAAGGCCTGGAGTGTGCAGTGCTGTCTATGGTACTGTGCACTATAAAGAACCCTTGAATTTATTCGATAAGAGTAGAGTATAGGCTGACTTTGGGCTTCTTTATGTCTTGATATTGCCATGAGTGTGCAGAAAGCGTAGCAAAGCAATATTCACACTGCTGACAATAGTTATTTAGTTGGACTCGGGCTTATATTAGGTTTGCAACAGCCTGAGACCGTTACAAAATTAGCCTTGTGGCATTGCTTTTAGAGCAAGAAATATAGACACATGTAATCCCGCGAAACAAATGTGGTGGGCTCGACCCTTGTTGGCTTTAAAGCCCGTTACAGGCAATATCCTTTTACAGGGTCTAAAACCACGAATAAGCCTACTTCAAATTTTTTATCAGGATGGATCCGTGGCTGATCCACGAAATTTTGCACAGTGTTGGCCCTTCAATTGATATCCACAAATGTAAGGAAAATAAAAGACTGGGCTACTTGTATACATTTTGTGATGTAAGTTGATTCAAGTCAGCCTAAATTGGTTGATTAATTTATTGATGGATTGATTGATTGAACATTGATAAATGCGTCTCTCTGTAACTGTGTATCCCTCTGGAAATCATACAATGGTCCCCGTTTCCCTGGCGGATCCGCAGGGGCGTGCACAGGGGCGGGGGCGGGGAGTCAGAGGGGTCCTGACCCCCCCCCCCTTTAGCTTCAGATTTTTAAAATTTTCCAGGGAATCCCCATATTTTTCAAAATTTTACCTCTTGACCCCCCTCCCCCCTTGACGGAAAGCTGCGCACGCCCCTGGATCCCGACAGGGGCCTCGCCGAGCCCCCGCCGGACTGTTTACAGGCTTGATACGTGGTATATTTCTCGCCGGACCCGGGTTACTTTTCAGTTAGAAAAGGGGGGCCCGAGTGGGGTGAAAAAATGGACGGCACCCGGTCGGGGTCCCTCCGAGTCCCGTGCGGGACGGCCAAAAAACGGCCAAAGACAGCCCGGGAACTGCCCGGGAAGGCCCCATTTGTGAAATGTGACCAAGGCATGGGCTTGAGCGACACCACACGTCTCATCACATTCACATATTTCAAAACGTTATGCTTTGTATTCCAATTTGTTTGCTGTTGACAGAGTAGGCCAAAGCAGTCAACTTTTTTCAGAGTGTTTTATAATGGTGTGTCTGATCACATTTATTGCAACACCAAACTTCCCATGACAATAATGGATACATCCTTTCTTGTGATCCTATTTTCAAGGTAAACGTTATCATCCAGACTGTGTGACATAAACAAAGACTATCAGGAAGACCTTGTTACACTATCACTAAGACTTTGTTACATTCATTTATTGTATTTCACTATTTTGACGATGATAACTAATAAACACCAGTATAACAGACAACCATTATAACAGATAACATTATAGAGTAATACTTACAATCTTTATTTTTGATTATCATAAATAAACAACAACATAAAACGACCATATCAGCATTATATTTGCAAAACATCACTAACTATTGATTATTACATATGTCATGTTATTTTGTACACGGAGACGCGGACAACTAAATCTTATACATGTTTGTATAATTTAATTGCTAAATCATGTGTTTTCCGACCATTTTAAGCCGTCATCAGTTTGTATGTTGTCACACTGTAAACAAAACTATCACCACGTTTGCGTAGCCTATCACCAAGTTTGCGTTACAGTCATCAGGAATTTGTTACTAGAATCATAAAGACTTCATTCTCGCTGTTACAGACCCTACTGGGAGTGAGAGTGGGCCACGCGGAAACAAGTGGGCGATTTCCAGCAAACGCAAAACATTGGATAACATTTGTACAATGTTGGCCCAACGTCGAAGACGTTGGACAACGTTGTATAAGTGTTATACAAATGTGTTGTGTTTGCTGGATCATCATTATGATTTTACCACGACTGAATTGCGTGGTTGGATGACAACAATTGCCTCCTTGAACAACGTACCTATATTTTGGGTGTATCCGATTTGAAATGGAACAAATGGCATCCTTGTAGAAACATCATTACTTGACGATATTCATCTAGCTATCGCCTCTATCAAGAACCCTTGCCAATATTTACAGAGATTAAAAGCAGACTATGTATGGTGTCTCCTAATTTGGCACCGCGGTGCACGTCTTTGCATCTAGAGGCAGAGTGCCAAATGTAACCCTTCACCAGATAATTAGATGGCTTGGCCAAGTGTGTGAATGTTGTCTGGTGACAGAGAAATGGCGTGTTGGGCTGTTTAATTTATTGCTCATCTTCCTACCTCTGTCCTTTATTGGGTGGTTGTTGGCCCTTAAGTGCATATTATATGACTGATATTGTCATCTCGCAAATAAATAAGAGACGACTAGAAAGTGTTCAATTAATGATGGGCCATCGTCTCCGATGTTGACCCAGCGTTGAACCAACGCTATTTAAATGACGATACCAAGAGTGGAAGTGTGGATATAAACGATTTGACCAAAATTTAGTTATTTTATTTGAGTTGCTTGAAATTATTTCGTATTTATTACTTCTTAGTTGTACAATAATGGGGCTGCATCGGTCCAGTTATTGAACAGTGTGTTTGTTTAAAATGCCAAGAGTAGAATATAATGATAAACTTTAGAAAATGATATATGTTCACTCGCCCTGAAGTCGTTGTTTCGTTATCATAGCAAACGAGTTATTAATTAAACCTTGCAATATTTTAAATACAGAGATCTACACAGATCGTTAATTATTAATCGATATTTTATTGTTTAACATCTTCCTTCCTAGAAGTGCGAGTAAAATCAGTTAAAACGATAAGCAGTTGTGGATGCCAGTGACTATATTACAATTAAAAACAGAGATCCGCCCATCAGAATTCTGTCAAATATTACAGCAATCTGTGTGAAAAATTAAATGAATCTCCAGGTGGATGACTTCACTCAGCGCAGTCAACCACATAATTAGTCAAGCCAATCGCACACGGGAATGGAAATAATTAAATCCACTTTATTAATCATCAGTGGATCATTCCAGCAAATGGTGATTTGATGTTGGGTGATTTGATGTTCAGTATTAAATCAACATTGGATCAGCGTCTCGTGTGTTTGTTGAGAGAAGTATTTTGTTTAGGTTACGTAAGCTTATAGATAAAAAAAATATTTTTTGTTCAAACTACACTGCCGTGCAGGAACCTCCACTTATAGAAAGTGAAAAAAGTAGTCAGTATTTACTTTGCACTGGTACGCAAAACGTAGACAAATCCCGTCATATTTTCCGGGGACTTACGCTGGCTTAGAATAGATTGCCGTAAATTCCGACACAAATATATCCGTCTTGGCGTTCTTGGATCACGCACAACTGCTTAATGGCCACGGCAAGGCTATTTACAACCCCATTGACATAATTTAATGATCACAGATTCATCTTTGTGACAGTGATATTATGTCTGATTGGCGAATTAAGCCTTCATAACTTCAGACTGTTCAGGTCATGCATAGCCCTGCGTCACAGATTTGATATGAGTTATATTTAGTTATGCTGCATGCATAAAGTAGGTGGGTCGTTATGATTCTATGAGTAAACATTGTGGGCGCACAAAGCAATGCCCTGAATGCACAGCACGCTCAACGTCCATAGGAGTGGGGTCCGCCGCAATATAAATATCTTGGTTCAGTGGAGCATAACGCCCCAGCTGCTTTAACGTATTTGCTTTATAAATGTCTGAATTTATTGTTATTTTAAACCAAGATTTGTCTCGAATAACTAATGAAAAACTATACTGTGTTTGGCATTATATCCCGGTTATTATACTAGAATGTGGCTGCAGTGTCCACAGTCCAAGCAATACACCCGACCGATGTTGTTTTATTGTTGGGCGAGCGTCGCAAACACTAACCCAACACTAAACCAACATACATCTAAGGTGTAGCTGGTTTTCTGTTGTGTTATGACCCATTTCTACCCGTGTTTCTGCCAAGGTCAAACTTCTGAAAATGGTGCCAAGGCAATAATTGCTACCTTTACTTAACAGGACGTGAATTGGGCCTTTTACGCTCATCTAAAATGAGCTCAAATAAGTGTCCGTGACTCGTGTTTCATAACATAATTCGAAATATTCCTGATGCGATGGTTTCGCTGGAGAGTCAGTGGCAATCGCCCAAAGAGTAGATATGGTATAATCACAGCCATTACTATGCTGATGGGCGATCATTAGAAATTTGTATAAATCATGATTATCAAGCGTAACAAATAAGGGGATCAGATGTAACGAACAACCTCTATTGGCGAGCAGTGAAAAATAAAACATCAACGTCTAGAAAATAATTATCCTACGATTTGTGGCATGTTAATTGTTTCACTACGCTGTGCAAATGTTATGGTGAGAAGGAGCCTATCGTTGCCGTATTTTTTATAATTTTTTTGAGGGGGGGGGGGGGTCTTCTAGCCCACTACTTGAAAATAACGAATATGTCTGAATGTATGTGGGGCAGCCATTTTACTGCAATCATTTATTTATTACTTTTTCACTTACCCGCCTCGATAATCAATCGTTCAAATTTTAAGAGAAATGCTGTTTTAACAGCTTAAACAGTTAAAGATGTATCTTTTTTATTATTTATATACATATAAAATGACGTAATATACAAAAATGGTGTGACAAGCTCCAATCACAACTATGAAGCTGTTTTTTATGAAATTATGCTAGCCACACAGCTATCATTTTTCGAATGATAAATATTTATTCCTCAATCAACAACATCACCAAAGCTTCGATGAACGCATTGGTACCGTACCAAACTCAACATTTGACGGAGTTTGGTGGGATTCTGCTGCCACTGAATAAATTATAAATACATCGGTTTTTTATATTATGTACTTAAGATACGAACGTAAATAAGTAGCTCTGCGTTTTTCCACTTGTTAATTTACATTGTCACTAAAAGTGCTATCGCCTGTGGCAGTGAGAATCGGCCATTGGGGGGGGGGGGGGGGGTTGGTAATGATTGCTTGCAGTCGTGTGGTATTGACAAAGCTTTACTTCACTTCTCCTGTCTATATTACTATACGTGACTCTAGGTCAATCACCCAGCTTACACAATATAAATACACGCAGATTTTTATACGATACTGTTCATCTAAAATGTTCTCATGTACGGATCAAATGAATTTAGGGCTCAAAATAAAAGTATCCAAAACAATGTAACTGTGAGCATTACAGTAGTTCGAATGTAACAGGAATCAACAGTAGGCTCTACGTGTCCACATGTCTTTAACATAAGTTTGCATACAATAGGCCTACACATAAAGGGTTCTTTTTTATTTGATTATTTCGTGATGAAATATTCATGTGCTTAGTTTCATTTACTAACTATAATATTTTGCAGCTTTTCTTAAATTATAATATCAAAACGTCAGCATTTCGATCCTGAAGGGTGCGTTATTCTAGCAGCCCCATACCACCTGTCATTGGTGGTACGTACTCGGTGCTTAGTGGCAATAAATTCCCAGTAAACATAAAACATTTGTATAACCTTTTTACAATGTTGGACCAACGTCGAAGACGTTGGGCCGACGCTGTACACAATTAATGTTATACAAAGTTTTTCGTTTGCTGGGTTAGGCCTACATGTTCTTGAGTATAATTAGGTTGGTCGCATTGAATTAACCGAATTAACCGATTTTTTTCACTTTTTATTTCTTATCAGCACATTAAATACCAGCTTTTGAACTAAAGATAAAACGTGACACCAATCAGCAATATTTCAAAATCTATGAACCCTATGTTGTCAAGTTAGAACTTCGAGTTGGAGAAAATTCCAATTAAATAACTTGATGGATAAAGGGGTCGTATCTGTTCTTTTTATTACAAAACATTGATATTTTCAATGATAAATGGCATGTAGAAATTTTACTTTGTATGCTCCCTTACCTTAAGCGCCACCACCTTGTCGGCTCGTCGGTACACGGCCACCCTGCTACACAACCGAAACTCTTCATCTTTTTTCTCCTCCACGTCCACCAGGTCCATGCTGACGTCACTCCTGTCGTCACTGAGGTCAGAGGCTATGCTCTTGCCGTCACCCTGCATGGAGCCCACCGCGCTGTCTTGTAAGCTATCCTGCAGTGTGTGGAAGAGCTAGGTTGCAATTTCCATCTCCATCAGCACAAAAAGCGTTGCCGTGATGTTGAAACAATAGCGTTGTTACAACGTCACAGAAACGCCCTAGGCTCGATGGATGACTACCATCTACTACTTCAGTAACTAAGAGAATTACCACTAAAAAGAAGTAGCCTTATGAAATCATTTTCATCATGGCAACAACTAGCCCCACACAAAGCAGAAAAAGTTTTTATGTTAAATGAACATCAATCAATCAATCAATCAATCAATCAATCAATCAATCAATCAATCAATCAATCAATTATTCAATCAATCAATCAATCAATCAATCAATCAATCAATCAATCAATCAATCAATCAATCAATCAATCAATCAATCAATCAATCAATCAATCAATCAATCAATCAATCAATCAATCAATCAATCAACCACGCAATCAATCAATCAATCAATCAATCAATCAATCAATCAATCAATCAATCAATCAATCAATCAATCAATCAATCAATCAATCAATCAATCAATCAATCAATCAATCAATCAATCAATCAATCAATCAATCAATCAATCAATCAATCAATCAATCAATCAATCCAACAAGCAAGCAAGCAAGCAAGCAAGCAAGCAAGCAAGCAAGCAAGCAAGCAAGCAAGCAAGCAAGCAAGCAAGCAAGCAAGCAATGAATTATTCAATTTGAAATGTTAATATCTACATTCTTAGCGCAAACAAATAATGCATGCGTTTATTTCACAGTGAACAATAATGTATTTATAGGATTGGTTTGGCGTGGTCGAGGAGTTTAGTTAGAGGATTGAAAATAGTTTGCAATAACGAAAACATTAGAACAGTATATTCAGTAACATAGAAAACGATACGAAACTGATTTTAATGCATTGATTTCATAATACAATCAACTAAAGACATGATAAAACGCGATAAAAATCATGTTATGTCTACTCGGGCGAGGAACAGCCCGAGGCATTGCATAGGCTACGGTGAAACCATTATACCAACATCCACCTTACATCGCCCTAATAGACTACAATATCATATTATTATTCTTAATGTCTGAATAATTATACATGATAACGTTCTGGACAGACATAAGTGCATACATTATTATTTTCATAACAGTTACTTTCAAGTAAACTGCACGGTAATTGTAACCGTTTAGATCCCATGCACAGCCATGACAGATATGGTTAACAGTCAAATTAAGCCACTGAACAACTGATTCATATCTCAAGGAGTAGAAGAATTCACTGTGACTGAAATCACTCAAATATATATATGAACAGCTCAGAAAACACGAGACGTTGACTCCTAAAGGTTGATTTGAAGTTTAAAGAGTAACAGACAGTGTTTCAACATTAAAACAGTGTTGGTTCAATGTCCAGTGTTTTATAAAAGAGCAGCCAGGGTCATAAATACCGATGTCCCCATTCAAATTCATAGCCATTTGGGAAAGCCATATTATTTGGCACACCCAATTGTAAATTTATCAAATAAAAGCCAACATACTACCCCACCATGTACTAAACATCGTTTTTACGAGATGTGTTATCAGTCAGTTGAATAATGAATATGTTTTCAAACTGAATGGCTCACTGTGCACCAGAAGCACGTTATGGCTCTACCCAGAAAGCTCCCAGCGGGTGACGACAACCAATCACAGACAGATATGACCCCTTTTCATAATTATAATTATCCTCATTAAAGTTCGTTAGTGTTTACTGATACATGTAAGAACTATTACCAGATTACATATTTTATTGACCACAACAAACGGTCCCCTTGAGAATAAAGAGTAGGCCTACTTACCTTTTACTTATCACTCAGCAAACACGAGACGTCAAATCCAATGTTGGTTTAATGCTGGGGCAGCGTCGAAACCGAAATTGGATTCGACGTCTTCTGTTTGCAGGATCCTTTAATCTCAGGGGGGGGGGGTGTGCATTGCAGTTAAAAGTTAAAACACCAGTAACTACTTACTTTTCAAGTAAGCAGTTACTGGTGTTAACCTGACATCTTGTGAGAGCAGATGATACCGTACCTGTAGGCTGACACAGTCGTCTGACAGTCTGGGGGAGTAGGGTATGCCGGAGGAGGCGGGGGACACGGGAGGTGAGGACACGGAGGTGCCGAAGGTGGTGGAGGTGGACACCAAGGACAGCTTCCTGGGAGGTACAGGGGGTCCCGTCTTCTTCTGCCGCGTCACCTCTGTGAACTCACTCTGGCTCTGCTGTTTCTTTTGATTTTGTCGCAGCATGTCTATGTTGATGACGGAAGGTTTGTTGATTGCCATGAAGATGCTGTTGTTCTGAAAAAAAAAGACAACACATATTGATTACAACAGAGCTGTAGACTTGCTTTTCATGTCACGATTATATCGGAGTAGGGGTTTTCACAATTCACCACAGAGGACGAAACGTGTAGGCCTACTCAAAGCTAAAAGGCAGTATGTGCTAACTTTACAAATAAGCAGAAAATAAGCAGATATACTACCTTATATTTAAACATGGGCCATTTTAACCTAAAAGTTACACTGTATTGAATTAGGGATACCAACATCCCTTTCGTGATTAATCACTCTCAAATAGCTAGCTGTCCTCGGGTCAAGAGTCAGGTCAAGAAAACACCATAATCGCAGACATGTTGGAATGACGGGTATCATGTTATGCTAAAATGACTTGAACTGGTGACGATCTGAAATCAATAAGTAATCATAATTTATTGGATATACTAGTACTTAGGTTTACGCTACAACATTAAAAGTACTAGAACTGTTGTTATTGCCAATGAAACAGTATATGTATACAGCTATGCACCAAAAAAATACGCCCATAGCAAACATAACATGTGTAGTGAGACCCTCGGTTATTGGTTGAGAAGTGCGATAAAAGACCGGCAATAAGATGGGAATCTTTTCAATATAAAAAAGCGATGTCAATTGGAAAAAAATCACCCATTATCATTCGGATCTGCGAAGATATTGTTTGTGAATCACCTCGTAGTGCATGTAGAATGTGTAAAGGGGCCAGCGATTTTCAAGCCACTCATTTTGCAAAAAAAAACACCAACAGAATGTGAAACAAACTTTCCAGATCATTTCTACGGTAAATTAGGCGTTTTGTACGATAACTATTAGGAGTGAACGATTGTTTTTTTCGCTTATAAGTGGCTATTGGGTTTTTGAAAATACCAAGGAATAACACTATGCCTTACATGCAGGAATATGATCTGCCTGTTGTCGATGTGAGGCCGAGAAGGTTACGTCTTGGTTAAAAAGCGTGCGACACTGATAATACAGTATAATGTTAACACGTCTCTATTACACAAAAATATCACGATGTGGATCAGAGGCTAAGATTCAGAACAAATTAAATATAATCCGGTCACATTAAGCCCTAGAACACTGATCAATGTCGACTGCAGCAGACAATCGGTGATTTTATCAGCACCTTTATAACCCCTGATAACCAGTTGTTAAAAGTAAAATATGCCTTCATATCAATCTTGAAACACTAATATATATTGAGACTTAAATTACACAAATAACATACATTTGCAGTGACTTGAAGTTGTGTGTCGTGTAGCGAGACACAACCTCAAGGGACTGAAAATTTAAATTGAATAGCTGAGTAATCTAAGGGTAAAGTTGGACTATGCCTGTATAGGGCCTATATTAGTAGGAATACAAATTACTAAAAATGTAGGTCATTTCCTTTTGAATAATGTCAGCCCTGGTGACCACAGGTTCACTGTGGGGGCCTTTGGAATCCACTGAGTGCGCTATTTAACATCAGCTTCACATTTACACAAATGGAGATTATTGCAGAGAAAAACATCCACATAGTTTGAAGGGGCTATGAAGCTCACATAGAACACCCCTCTCACCAGAATGAGTCAGTGAATAAATAGATCGGGTGACCGTAATAGTTTTCCCACACATATACTGAAATAAGTCGGTTCGAACCCCTAGAGCACTGATCTATTCGATTTAAATTTTCAGTCACCCGAAGTTGTGTCGCGCTACCGCGATCCACAACTTCGAGAGACTGAAAATTTGTGTGATTTACGAAATTTAAGTCCCAAATATATCAATATATCGGTGTTTCAAGATTAAAAGTATATTTTCCTTTTACCACCTGATTATACAGGTGCTAGTAAAACACAGAATGTCTACTTGTAAAGTAGACATCAGTGTTCTAAGGGTAAGATCTAGGGCAGACTGATAAAGAAAGTGGACCCCAATAGTTCAATTCTCTTCCCATGAGTTGAGTGAAGCAAGCGTGTGCGCTAGAGATGCGCCAAGAGATCCACATTTTGCAGACATGGTAGTCTTTATCAACACATCAAGTCATGTATCGCTTGATGATGATAAAATCCGATGGGCTTATATATTTGATACTAGTATCGTCGACTTTATGCACACTAGATTCTTTCTAAGCATTATGCACCACCACCAAGCCATGACGAGGTGTGTTGACAGATAATGTAACGGCAAAAAATGCTGACTCGGTGGAATGTCACCTCCAGCGCTGAGCTGATGTACATGTAATTTTCATTCCCATCAAGTGCTGAATCGTATAAACACCGGAGTGTGGCATTTAGTGAGGCGGTATGTGACATCTGATCTATGAGGCGACAAAATGCTGTCGTGCAAAACCAAAAGGCAGTAACTTCTTGTTGCATTTTGACTTTGCCGAGCAATATGTGACCACTTTACGCCATTTAGGCTCCTTATCCTGACGTTCAATGGATTATTACATTCTATTTTTAACTGGGCTTGATGTACATATTATATTGACGAGCACATAACGCTACTTGCGTCCAGCAAGTGCAATTCTTATTTGACTATCGTTCACGTGATCGACACGTTCCACACAGACCTCCCCTCTCCCTGCCCCCCTTTAAAATGTGGCTGTCTCAGTCTCCGTGAGATCGAGTGTATTTATACCTTATGTTACATATTTATGCCTTTATATTTAAAGATGCATGTTAAACATCAACAATAAGTATTGGTTGGTTATTAATGCTGTAGACCGAAACTCCCATCAATGCTTAAATAACAGTCAGGTAATAACATACATGCACGGCTACATTTTCAGTCTACATGACCGTAATAGTAATATATTACTAGTAGGTGAAAAGTGGTAGAAATAGTTTGCTCATCATAAATACATATGCCGTATCCTTTTAAAATTATATTTGTTATACTTATTTGTTAGAACTTTGTTAGTTTATGTGTCACGTCACCAGCAAAGACGATCCATGTTTGTTTTAATGTTGGACCACTGTCAGCAACGTTGGCCCAACACTAGTCTAACACGTGTCAATGACTCGTGTTTGCCGGGTAATGCCATGTAATCATGGTAATCTTTGGAAAAACATTTAATTTCAGAACGGTAAAAAATAGTTTAATAACAGGCTGCGATGCTAGGAAACCATGCATTCATCATTATTATGTTGACCAACTGTGTTATTAAGTCGGGTTTTTACGTTGTATTCTAATTCTGTCATGTATAACAGTGTTCTCATTGTTCACAGTTGACAAAGAATGTAGACACAAAATTGCTTTACAGCATTATATGTAGCAGAACCTCATGATAAGAGAGTTATTCAACAACCTAGCTGTTCAGGGATGCACATCTTGACTGTGTGATAAATAGCTTTTAGAGCATATAACAGCCGAGGCCACGCTGTCAGAAAAAGTAGTTTCTTTATACAAATTGCTTTAAAACATTGTGCAAACTATGCCACGTGTTGAATGGATGAATGCCGTTTGTGTTCCAGTTTCCGCAATGTATCTATCACAATTATGTATTTTCCAATATGATCAACAAAGTGCGATTTATTTTTATTTGCGATTTATTTATTTTTATGTACTCATTTCTTCTGATTTTCATTCACCTTTTATCAGCAATTCCCACCACAAATCGAATTGAAATTACTTGTTTCATTAATTTATAAATTATATATAAAATTAACTATTTTTCGCAAAATGTCGCACGTTTCGTGAATGCGAAGATACAGTGTTGGGCCGAATGTTGGCAGTCCATCTATTGTTGGCTGAATGTTGGTCCAGCGTCTACGACGCTGGCCCAACATTAATCCAGCATTAGATCGACGCAGCATGTATACTGGGCAGCTTAAACGGCAGATCAAATTTGCAGTGAGAAAGTGAGCTTTGAGTGCAAATTTGATATTCTTCACTAAGTCAACGACGGTGTGTGTTCTCGGCTACTCAGCCCAAGTTTAAACTCGCGGACCACGTCGACGTAGGGATACTGATATCCTTCAGCGTTGAGGCAGCGTTCGCCAACGTATTGGACGTTAGGCCATCACGAAGTCAATGTCTCGCATTACAGTATTGCGGAGACTTAGCCGGCTTTGCCGACCTTGGTCAGTATGGTCATGAGTAAACTGACCTATATACTTTGGAACAGTCTATATATTTTCTCGTTGTGCGCACTGCATGATGGTAAATACAGTTCATATTATTTGTATAAAATAAACACTGAAAGTGCGGAACAATGTGAATCGCGGCCGCGATTCACATTGTCAAGTGGATGGGGAAAGAGCAATAGATGTGAACATTATGGGAATAAATCACGTCGACTTGTCAATGAAGCACTTCTCTTTCTTCCACTAACGTTACTTGTTTAAAGTGCTAAAATACAGGGTTTAAAACGAAATGGCCAGTGGTTTAAAAGGATAAAATACAGCATGGTTTTATCTAAAAGCTTGTTTTCACCACACAAATCAATCAGATTTGTACACGGTAGGTCAAGCTCATACACGACGCTCTAAGGATGTTAGCCGAAAGGGAATTGGCGAAGGGTTTTTGTGTATTACATAACAGGGAATGTCTACTGTGCAGTGTAAATCCAAAAGGCAGTAACTTCTTACTCTCCAAGTCAGCAGTTACCGCCTTTTATTTTTGCACTGTAGGCCCTAATGATGATAATAAGCTGATGCTCTCAGACAACTCGCCGATGTTAGCTTTTTGATCTTCTCTTATTGGAATGCGAAAAACACTTGCCACCGGGTCGTATTTTAACTTTAGCCAATTTTCCTTAGGATATGTTTGTTCTTTCTCTGTAATGATAGAATAAATAAAGCAGTATTGTGATAGAAAACTCGGATTTAGTTTTACGGAGGAAGGCATAAACACATCAAGTTCCTACTAACAGTTTTTTGTAGTTCACCAAGCCTGCTTGATTTTAAAAGTATCATTTATATAATTGAAAAATACAAACTTTAGACTAAATGTTTTTAATATCCTATAAAATTAAAAAAACAGCGATGAGAGGGGCATATTCGGTGTACAGCTAATGATTTCACATACGTACATATATGCCTACTCAGTACGAATGTGAAACCATATTCAATTTTTTACTGTGCATCAAAACAAGTTTGTAACTTATACTACATCACTGTACATGAAGTGACTACAAAGCGTATCAGAAGCGTGTCATGAGGAGGCCTACATGTGAAAATAAAATAGTGTTATAAATATAGCTGCATTACTCATTGCAAAATTGTAATCGTTTAAAGCAAGCATCCGTGATGTTATTGCTTGATATAAATAACTGTGAAATAAGCCTAATAATAAGACACTTATTATTTACAGCTAGCATAAATTTTAATTTTTCAGTCAATTCTCAACCAGTTTTCATGAAATTTTACACACACTATTGTCCATTTATGTCGTGACTACCCTGAAAGTTTTGCGAAGTTTTGATAAGTATTTAAAAAGTTAGACCATTTGACATGTAGTGAATAAATAAAAATGTTGCCCTCTATAAACCCATTAGCTCGGTCTCAAAATGTTATCAGGCCTATATCTCAAATGGTCTAACTTCTAAAATACTTAGGGCGGGGGCCCTAGGGTAGTGGTTAGCACCGCTGCCTTTCACGCCAGAGTCCGGGGTTCGGTTCCCGGTCTCGGCGGTTTGAAAGAAACAAAATTGTTTCTTCCCCATCCACGTGTGAAAGTTAGTATTGTGGGGAGCCTCCGTGACCGAGAGGTAGCGTGCTCGGCCTCAGACCGCCAGGGCTCGAATTTCGAATCCTGTGTCTGGAGGACAGTGTCATCTCAATCATCTCACCATCCTCAGGAGGTTCTCCTGGCCCAGTTTAGCCTATATGTGCACAAAGGTGGCCTAAAGCCCGATTCATTTCATTTCATTTTCTAAAATACTTATCAAAACTTCGCGAAATTTTCAGGGTAGTCACGACATGAATGAAAAATAGTGTGTATTTCATGAAAATTGGTTGAGAATTGACTGAGAAATCCGCGAAATTCATTAACCTTGGCTGATAAATTTAATGTGAATCTGACATATATAGTCATACGCCTCTATCAGTGTCTAACGTGATAGTTTCTGCGAGGTAGACGGCGACCTAATTGCAGACAATGTGCTGATGTACCGCTGGTAGCCTGTGGTCATCCAACCCAGAAAAGCACGCCGTTTTGCCACAGAGAGCCGAAAAACCCGAGACGAGCTCGCAGTTTTGACGCTGTAAAATAGCCTATAGAACGGTCATTATCGTGCGCCGTCATCTGGAAATGTGCCGTTTCTGCCGTGTCTAATTCAAATAATTGTGGTCGTCATCAAACTATTTTTGTAGCCCGTGTTCGTGTGGTATAAACACGGGTCTACAGTACATGACTAACTGTGTCTTGATCTGTGAAAATCACCAGCATATTCAGTATTAGCTTGATGAATCCGTGGTGAAGAAGGTCAAAAACACAATGGCCCTTCCTTGCGAACACGAGACATTGCCCAAATGATGTGAAACAGTTGGCCCAGCCTCACAGACGGTGGGTCAACTGTAAAACAGCATTTGGTCAACATTGGAGCGATTGTTTTTATTCAGGCTTCAACATCTTACAGTCCTTTTACTTCATATAGCTATCATTGATCTGCAAGATTTAAAAATATTTAGTCTCCGAAAGTGAAAAATAAAATTCACCAGATGTCAGTCTTCAAGTTTGATGTCAGTCTTCAACTTTATACATGTAGGCTATATATAGGCCTATATATATAATCCAAGATACGACAAAACACGACTGTCGCGGGAAATTACGTTTAGCTGTGGCGTGGTGATCCAGACTACAGGATTAAATTCAGAGAAACCTAAGCAACATTTGTATCCGACGAGATATCTCATGTCGTGTGAATTTGATGCGGTGTGACCTACACTTCATTACTGTTTGATCGTAAATATTTATTATTTAATATTTCTTATTACTGGTTTGCAATACCAACAATAAAAACTATTACACAATTTGTAATAAATTTGCAAGTGGGCGTTTTGTAATGTCGTCGTTTTGTAATGTTCTGATAAAACGTGTTCTTACTTTCATCATTTTCATCGTCGTTATTTATTATTTGCAACAAAACCTTTTAATTTAACTACATTTGGATGGCATCAAGCACAAGTGGGCTAACCCACATTTTGACAATTTTGAGAAAAAATCGCGCTGCAGCATGAAGTACATGATAAAACGAATAAATACATATTAGCACAGAAAGGTAACAAAATCAGTGACTAAATAGTCTAACCCTGAATCTGAAACTCGTATATTGATCAAGTTGTTGCTATCAATGACATACATTTTCATCGTTTTTTAATGTGGGTTAGCCCACTTGTGCATGATGCCATCCATTTATTGCAATGTATTTTTAATACAATTTAGAATAAACTGAAAGCATTATGTATGCAGGCCTAATCAATCTGCAATTTTAAAATTTGTATACCGATTCCCACTGAATAGAAATAAGGCGTCACATACAAGTAGGCTAAGCATTCGGTTATTATGAGGCAAACGTCGCCATTTGGTTATTATGAGACAAACGTCCCTATTAGGTTATTATGAGGCAAACCTTCCTATATACATTTTATTTATTAAAGCTCGGGTCAATGTCTTCACTTGTGCTATATTCCATGGGCGGGCGCGATTATTCAGGACTCAGTAAGAATTCCCAAGATTTACGCCACTAGTTTGTGGTTAAATTAAAGATTTATTTATCGATATCGGTGGTGTACACAAGCAATATAGTAGACCTACCACCGTAATTATAATAATTAATCGTCGGGACCGAGTGAATTGTATCTCATTCTGCATGCATGCAGTTTACTTAGTTGGCGACACTTAATTATACAGGAATATAATAATTGTATCATCTGTCTCAGTTTGTATCGCAAATAATATGTGTGCTTTGGCCGTCTGCATGGAAAACATAACCCCAACCTAGCAACCATGACACAGTGATACAATGTTGGATTAATATTGGCCCATCGTCTGCGACGCTGGTCCAATAATAACCCTACATTGGGTCAACGTCTCTTGTTAACTGAAGGCAAAAAATAAATAATCTTAATGTTGATGCGATGCGAGTGACGAATTTTATTGTTACAATATACTGGTGGACCTAGATGTTTGCGAGTAGTACTATAGCCTGCGCTTCGCCCCCACCGTAATTCCGTAGTCAGGTAATTGTTACAGTAGGGATCTGTCCTGCCTGTTGCATGATGTGGGCCTAGAAGCTACAGCGATCATTCAAGGGAGGCTGCAGCCTCCACGTGTCTGGTTATAATCTTGCATTGATACATGCGGCTCTTGCATTGGTAGCCTACATGCACCAATGTGGTCGTGGTAGGACCTTAATTAATCTGCCGACAATAGAGCGTTTGCCATTAGGTCTCTCACGATTAGTAGTAGTAGTAGTAGTAGTAGTAGTAGTAGTAGTAGTAGTAGTAGTAGTAGTAGTAGTAGTAGTAGTAGTAGTAGTAGTAGTAGTAGTAGTAGTAGTAGCCTTGTAGTAGTAGTAGTAGTAGTAAATTGTTGCTCTACGTCACTTTTCACTCGTCCAATAAGGGGTTCTGGTTATGTCTAGGGGATTTATCCCTATGCATGTCTAGGGGATTTATTCCTAGGCATGCCTGGTCGTCCAGAGACTCGGATTTTTGCTCCAAAACGGCTCCGCTATTCTCTGGTCGGATAGCTCCCAGAGTAACTTTAGCCGAGGGTAACTCCATTCATCACACGTGAGACTCATAATTTCTAACACTCTATTGCATGTCATTTTAACATGTTCAAGGCTACCACGGCTAACATCAGTGCATGCACTGTAGTGGCACTGCACTGGCAGTGCCTGCGCTGATACGTGAACTGCATTAGTATCGCTGTTGAACCATGAACACCTCTCGCAATCCGCCCAAAGATTATAGCCAGACACGTGTGGGAGCCTCGAATTGAATGTTTGCTATAGACTAGTGCTTACGTACCATGTAATACAGCATGCAACAGAGGGAACAGATCTCAGTAGATAATATACATCCCCAGAACCCCCTATCGAGCGAGTGAAGGAAATACTCTAAGTAACTAACGATGCCCTATCACCCCACCCTCATGTCATCATCTGTACATTCTTCATTTCGGCAACGCACTGCACTGGTTTAAACGTATTACAATGTCACTTAAATGACTATTATTACAGAAAAGTGACGTATAAGCATTACATTATTTTACTACTACTACTACTACTACTACTACTACTACTACTACTACTACTACTACTACTACTACTACTACTACTACTACTACTACTACTACTACTACTACTACTACTACTACTACATTGCGGGGTACTGGGATGATTGCTAGTAGTAGTACTTTTTGACCCCATCCGGGGAGTGTCATTAGGGATCTGTTCCGTCAGTTGCATGCTGTATGGCATGGTACAGAAGCACTAGTGTACATCAATCATCCAAGGGAAGGTGCAGCCTCCTCATATCTGGCCATAATCTTCGGGCGGATTGCCAGTGGTGTACCCTGGTTCCTCCGCTCAACTGCGGTGCTAATGCAGCTCTCGCATCAGTGCTGGCGCTGGTGTAGTCTGTGGTTGCCTTAAATAATCGGCAATAGCATTAGGTCTCTCACGTGGGATGAATGGAGTTACCCAGAGGGAGTTATCCTTCCTATTGTTACTCTGGGGACTATCCGATCCGAGGATAGCGGAGCTGTGCGCAATGCCTAGGAATTTCAGCATTAAATTCACAGGAAAACACAAGTCTCCGGCCGTCTGGTAGATTCCCTAGACATGCCCAGAACCCCTTATCGGACGAGCAAAGGAAAACGCTCTCAATAACCCACCATGCCCTATCACCCCCACCCTCACATTATCATCTGTGCATCATTCATCTCATCAATTGACTACAACGTTTTTATCGTATTACAATGTCACTTAAAAGACCTTTTGTGCCGAAAAACGACGTAAAGCAATGATTTACTACTATACTACTACTACTACATTGCGCCATACTCTCTTCTCGTCTACAGATCTACGGTCGTATGCTCTGTGATGAGCCGCATAACCTGATAACACAACAGAGGCTATAGAACATTGCGTAATTAAGATAAAATAGGCCTATGCGTATTTGAGAAAAGGGTATCGCCAATGCCAGTTTCAAATGAATGAGAAATATCAGGGAGCTATGCAGCACTATTTTTTATAGCCTTATGGATAGTGTGCGCAACGCTAAACTGTAATTATGGTAACTCAAATTTAATAAACTAGAAGGAGGCTGATGCCTGAAAAAAACTGGAACCAAATTCGGATAATTATGACAAATAAATCACTACTAGAAGATTACATTGTTGTATAATTGGACCAATTGTGTCCCAGTCACTCCACAGTAATGAAAGATGATGGCGCACTACAAAATGTTTTTTTCTAATGTTTGTATTGCCATAGCTACCATAGATCTTGAAAATACATTTAAAAATATTGCGACGGCCACAGAAGATATGCAGTGAAAGTATGGTCTTTACAAAGTATTTTTATAAATTTTATGGATGCCCATATACGAATGAACGCTCATGCGTCATCACTTTGAATGTTGTCTCCACAAATACGAAATTAACCAAACTAAGAAATGTGGTCGACTGCTACAGTAAATGAAAATCTGCGGCGGCCCTGGAATTGCCATCGGCCGTAGAAATGTGAATCCTTAGGAATCTCGATCCTACCACCACCGCCGCAGAGATAGTCATTCTTGTGCACACACACACAAAAAAATTATACAATGTTGTTCCAGCATCGAAGATGCCAGCATCGAAGATGTTGGGCCGACGTTGTAAAAATTTTATGCAGATGGTTTTGTGTTTACTGGGATTGCTGTATCCCTATTGTCTGACACAATGCGTATTTAATAGGCTCTGTTCCAATATATAAACACCATGCTCTTTTGGGGCGTTGGCAACAATTAAACACACAATGGTGTGACGACCACACGACCATGTCCGCTGATGACGTCAAAGAACAAAAACATCTTTGGCACAAACGCTAAACGATATTCGGCTGTACATCCAAAAAGACAATAGATAAGTTTTGCTATAATGGGGCTAGTTGTAACAGTTTCAACAGTGCACTTTGACCAAATTCTTGTCGATTAATTTGCATCTACTAGGTGTCAATTCTGTCTTTCATAGCTATGTATTTTTATTATGTATTTCCATCCGATAATGCCCAGGACTTTTTGAGAACAACCATATTGGACAGAAAACGAGGCGGAAAGTATTTTTTTGAATACCAATTCATTATCACTTATCACAATAAAAAATACATGAAACAATTTTAACTCTGAACCTCTTGGAGAGGTCTTTTATGATGACAGACTAAGTGACTGAAAAGGATTGCTCATAGTGAAATATGTTGCCAAATGTTTTTTGGAGCTTGGGGGACTAGATGTAACAGATGAGTGGGGGCAAGCTAGTTGTACCAATGTTACAATTTGCCCCCATTATCTCCCCATAGTGTTACAAATTGCCCCAATAGATTATGGGAACTCTGTTACAACCTGCCCATGTAAGTATTATATGTATATATATATATAGATACATCTAGACCGGAACTGCCCTTAAATAGATTGTATTAGTCATCTGCTATGTTTAAGTCTACCTTTTTGCTGCATCATTATATTGACCAGGTACACAATGTCCATGATTTAGTAATCCTAAAAAAATAGCAATCTGACAGCTGCAATTTCATTTATGTACGCCTATGAATTAAAGGTTATTACAGACCTAATATTACATAAATGGTTAAATATTTGCTGCAAAACTCTATTTTGTATATTTATGTGTTGTATTATCATGATAATGGCGTGTTACAATGTGCTCCAATGAGCACATTACTTGTGTTACTACTTGTCCCCATGCTGTTACATCTTACCCGTACCGAGGGCAAATTGTAACATTTTAGGTTTAGTCATATTTCACTTTACCACATAACAACTATTGATGATATTTATCTAAATAATTTTCTATATCATACGGGAAATAGTATTTCTTAACTTGATAAAATGACTTCATTCATAAAGTTAATTATCACTTGTAAAAAAACTAAAATGTTCAAAATGTTACAACTAGCCCCGCTCTCCCCTATTTATTAACAAATTTGAGTTTAAAATAGACGTACACACGTTATCTCGTACCTGTACATGCATGCCTAATTATAACAATTGTAGGTAGATAAAGGCGTGGTTAAAATACAAAATGGATAACAAAGTAGACGATTTGATCATAAAGGTGCAGATGCCCACTATGCAGTATAAGTCGTAATTTTAGATCCTTACCGTCCAATATGGTGTCAATAATACAATAGTTATATAATATTATGATTTCACGAACAAATTTTAACATATTCTAAATAATTAAAACATGACTTCTTTGAAAAACATAAACGTTATGCCAATCTAAATCTTGGGAATTCGGTAAGTGTGATGTTGTGTAGGCTACATACAGCATAATTGAGATCGAGGTGATAATTAAAGCGTTAAACATTAATGCACATTAACTTGGTGTTGGTTTAATGTTAGAACAGTGCCGTAGATAGTGGACCAGCTTGGATCAGCTTAAAGCAGTTAGTGTAAACATATTTTATTAACAATTGAAGCAGTACAAAAGTGTAATCGAGGCTTCTCTTGCGATGAAAAAAATAAAAATAAATGTTTCCTGACATGTAAATAAAGTGGTATGGTATTGCTGCACAAAAACATTATACAATAAATCGTTGATATATATACAGAATCAAGAATAGTTATGGCAACTATTAAAAGACTCATGACAAATTATTCAACAATTGAAATCAGTTGGTGGCGATAACATATTCTTGGGTAGCCTGATTTATTATAAAATTGTTTATACCATCACTGATGCCATATAAAAGAACATGAACAGTAAATTCATAATTATTACGCAGAAAGAAATCACATTAAATACGTCTTGGCACAATGTACAGTGGGCATTCGAGAAGAAAATGAGACGTTGTCTCTGGGAGACCACATTCACAGTTTTTATTCTCTATGATATTCATATCAAATAAATGTTGCCGCAATTCGCTGCATCTCATCCGTAAACGTGCCATTATTATGTTGAACTGTCTGTTTCCAAGATAATAATATGGGTTACATTTTGGTTTATGTTTTGTTAAGTGCATTTTCAAAGGCATTTTTTCAAGATGTTTTATATTTTCTTCCAAATTATTCCAGAATAAAGTCATAGAAGGAAAGAATGATTTTCTGTATGTTTCGGTTCTGAATGTAGGGCATGATAAATTTGAGCGGTTTCTTAGGGGATAACGGGCTTGTACTCTGTTTTCTACAGTTTCTGTAATGTGTGGAAGAAGATAAGATGGTGCCCTATGGTGTATTATATCGGAATATAAAATAGTCATGCGATTTTGTCTTCTGTCGCTTAATCTTTGCCATGACAGTTCTTCGTATATCGCGTCGGATGAGGTACAGCGAATTGCGCCACTCACAATCTTTCCGGCTCGTTTTTGTATAGTATCTATCTGTTTCAAGTTTTCCTGGGACGTATTACAAAATAAAATGTCGGCATATTCCAGAATACTACGGACATACGAAAAATACATTGTTTCTAATTTGTGAGACACACTATTTAAAATATCCAAGCGTTTACTTGCTTTCTTACATATATAATCGATATGGCTGTTCCAGCTGAGATCAGATTGAATAATGACCCCTAAATGTTTATATTCAGATACATTATCTAAATCGTGATTATTAAAAATAAGTTTATCATCAGTATTACCTTGATATTTAACAAACATAGATTTTGTTTTTTCGACACTAAATTTGATTAACCATTGGTCAGCCCACGTTTTCATTATTCCCAAGTCGCTGTTAAGGATATTTTTGTTAGTTTCGTCGCTGTTGGACGAAATGTGCATTAGGTTGTCATCTGCGAATAAACTAAGGCTACTCTGTAAATCGTCTTTCATGTCGTTTATATATACCAAAAACATTATAGAGCCTAGCACTGAACCTTGAGGAACGCCGGCGCCTATGTTGCGCCAGTCTGAGCTACATCCCTGCAAAACAACGCGCTGAGTTCGATGACAAAGCACCGTCTATCCCTATACGCTTTAGTTTAAAAAGTAAGCCCTTGTGCCACACTCTGTCAAAAGCCTTGGATATATCTCCAAACACCATTCGAACTTTCTTTTTTTTATCTAGTGCTTCGCAAATTGTATGATAAAGATGTACGAGATGGTGTGTGGTGCTACACCCCGGCAAATATCCTGTTTGATACTCGTAAATTATGTTATTACTATGTAAGTAGTTAAATAAATATTTAAAGACGTTTTTTTCAAAACACCTTGCCAACTACGCTTAAGATGCACGAATGTAATACGGGGCTTCGTTCGAAAATAATTTAATAAATATTTGACAACGTTTGTGCGAATAATGGACAAATATACACTGGAGAAGTTAAAAGAGAGGCTTTGAAATTACAAAAATTATTGGAGACACCACGACACTAATAATGGACATCTTCATGTCTTACTCTTCGGCACAGCAGTTCCCCAGAATCGTTCTGTGATATAACAGTGTTATATAAAGTCCAGATACCACCTCCACAACCAACCAGCCTACTCGAATATTGAGCATCTTTAACGTTATCATCGAAACGCTAACCCAAGGCTGGTTCACTGTTGGCCCACCGTCTTCGATGCTGGTCCAACAGTAAATTAAACATTGGATCAACTTCTTGTGTTTGTTGCATGGGGGCCTTTTTTGGTGTTGTGCATGGATGGCTGTGGTGGTGTTACCACGACTTACAGCAACATTTTCCGCACATGGAACAGAAGCGGACTGACACCACATTCAAAAGTCGAGAAAAAATCAAATAGAAGAAAAGAAGCCCATATCCATGGCATACATAATACATTGTATCTTTTACATGTAGTGTAAATGCGCTTCGTACCACGTACCAAAGAAATAATACAATCTAAGGTTGATTTTGTGCATCATCCAGGACATGACTCCAGCGCATCGCTTCTTTGTCACAGACGACAGTTTTTGTTAGTTAAAAAATAACCATTTAGTAGATTACTTCTTTACAAACCGGATATATGTTGGCGACTGTAAATGATTACTGATTGACATGCGAATGATAATGGTGTAAATTATCTCCGCATATTATAAGGTGTACAGCTTCCTTATAAATTGTGAAAAAAAATAATGATTGGTGCATGAGACGCAGTGAAAGGAAAGAAAAAGCTGAAGAGACACTGCCAGAAACTCTATCCAGCTATTACACGGGTCAGTGGAACGGGGTTGAAATGATTTTCGGCCATCGTCGACGACGCTGGACCAACATCATTTCAACATTGTTTCAACGTCTCGCATTTGCTGGGTTGTTCGGAAGCTGGTGGTCTAATACCGACTCATGAAATATTGCTACGTGGTGCCATGATTCTACCCAGCTAACATTGGGTTGATGTTGGCGCTGGCCCAACATCAACCCATAATTGGTCATCATCGCGTGTTTGCGATAACGTTAGAGTGCTTCTTAGTACGTTAGAGTACTAAGAAAATATTTTTTAAATGTTGAAATTATCATTTCAGAGTGACAAGTCACTCATTTTGTAGTATTAAGAAACTCATTTTAGAGTGCTAAGATACTGAAACCAATTTTAGACTGCAAAGATACTCATTTTAGAGTGCCAAGACTCTCATTTTCTAGTGACAAATTCTTATTTTATTATTTTCATATTAGAGGGCTCAAATATTCATTTTAGAGTGCAAAGATACTAATTTTAGGGTGCTAATATACTCATTTTAGAGTGCTAAGATACTGCACATACCATGCACAGGTGCACAGGCTCTCATTATTCATTTTAGAGTGCAAAGATACTAATTTTAGGGTGCTAATATACTCATTTTAGAGTGCTAAGATACTGCACATACCATGCACAGGTGCACAGGCTCTCATTTAAGCATGCAATAATTTTTATTTTAGGGTTCCGATATATCTATTATAGAAAATGGTTTGCATTGTAATTTGACATTAAATTATATATATAAAATATGCAGTATTGTCCAATTACATGGGCCTCGGGTAGGAAAGTTATAAAGTGAACATTCGTTGGCCATCTTAACACCCTGACCTTCGGGCGTTTAGCGCCTTCTTCAAGGCCACATATAGCAATATGTGCCACAGCTCGTCATGCCATAAACATAAAGCCCGCAGTTACAGTTTACAGGGAGACCTCTTACCACGTTCACAGTTGCATTGCAAAGATTGTAAAGCAAGATCGTAAACTGAAGAATTTGGTGCCAGTTTAATGGGTCTTATTCAATTTTCAATTGAAAGGTATTCATTGTCATTAGAAATACAACATGAAAACAAAACAATATTATACAGATAAAATAATAAATAAAATATATCGCATCTAATGACAAGGAGAACAAAACGCCCACTGGCGTATGCGCCCTCAAAAAGTTATATTTTCGAATGTGTAAAAAATAACAAGTGCAAAAGTGCATGATACCATCAAATAATGTACAATACATCGGAGGATATGATTTGTAGCAAAAAAATTTACTTGATTCAAAAGAAATGTTTTAACGCTCTTTTATAACATGTGAAACTGACATCAAAACATACTTTGCTTGAAAATCATTCCATAAAATAACACCATAACACTTGATGGCCTTTTGTGCGACAGACGTTCTACATTTATGTGTTTATTTGAGACGAGTTATATGATTTGTAATATCTCAACATTGTGAATAATAATATTATAGTTCACCCTCAAGAAATTTGTCCACAAAACGCAATAAAAGCCGCGGATCCATACTTCTAACTCTTTTCAGTACGTATTCACACATTTATTCACCAAGTAGTCTTGCTAACGCTAATCAAGTCAATCAACTTAATATATTTGAACATAAATGCAACTAAAATACAAATCTGGTCCGCTTTAGATTCACTTAGAACTTGCAAAAGTAGAAGAAGTAGACTAAGTCATTATTGGTACTTCAAGTGTTATGTTCTCGTGTGTCAAATATAATTGAAAAATTGATTATCCAGAAAATGAGATTATCAACAAAAATATTTGGAACATTATCAAAAAGGATATCCGGGGAAATTTTGGGGAATATACAGTGAAGTCTTCACACGTGTTTGTGAAATGAGTCATTAATTACCTACGTCATCCACCATGAATAAACCATTGTAATTAATTCATCAGATCCTATAGTGACGACGTAACCTGCCTTAAATTTTACACACTTGTGGGTGAAAATGGAAAGGTGGCACGATTATTTGACTGACGCTGGTCCAACATTGTTCAAATGTTATAAAAATGTTTTGTGTTTGCTGGGAATCGGGACCGGCGATTAAAGGGTTAATGATTAAAATACGCCCTATTATGTGTTGTAAACATCTGCCATGCAAGCATGTGTACGTGGGCCTACACATTAAAGGGAACGGCCCAGGCTAAAATCATAAAAAAATCGGTGAATTTATTTTGGCTTCTTAACATAATCATATGATGTAAACATGTCCATAGACCAGAAATGTAAAAGTTTTTAAAGTTTTTGTGCTGCTCATTCACCAGTTAGGCTAGATATAGAGACGAAATTCCTGATTTCTAATTATTGACAACCATGTCAAGAATTTCGTCTCTATATCTAGTCTAACTATGTAGGCTACATGCAATGCAGATACATATAGAAGACCCACTTAGTGTTTCAAGGATACATTATTTTAATTATAAGCCAAATAGATTTGCTCTCATAGTGGCCCCCTTTGCCCAATAGCTTGGGTAAAGGGGGCCAGCGCATTGGGCAAAGGGGGCCACCCTCACTTTGGGTACTTTTTTATTTTGATACCCAAGTGTGTACACTGAAGAGAGTTTAATAAAATAGATATGAAAAAAACCTTTCATTTGATGTACATGGTGCTATACCTCGTTGGACATAATACTAGGTAATATAACAAATATTTCGCTCACTGGGATTAGTTTGTGAAATATGTACCCATCGAAAGTTCGCGGGCAAAGGGGACCATGCTGTATGGTCTTTGTATTGAAATGGGCTGGCCCCCTTTGCCCTGGCTCCCTTTGCCCAAAGGGTAGAGGTGGGAAATTTAGCCTATTATCTCTTTCCAAAGTGATCTCCTGACTAAAGTAATGACTAGAAAACAAAGGCAATATAATGTACCACACAAAACAAAAGATTTTCAGAAGAAATCACATAAATTCATCAAGAGATTCATACAAATATATAAGCTTATATTCACAAGATTGTTATGTTCATAATTCATAACTATGACGTCATTAAAATTTCATACAACATGTCACAATTAAAATATCATTGATGGCCCCCTTTGCCCACCGGCTCCCTTTGCCCGCCTCTCCCATATATATAGATACATCTAGACCGGAACTGCCCTTAAATATATTGTATTAGTCATCTGCTATGTTTAAGTCTACTTTTTTGCTGCATCATTATATTGACCAGGTACACAATGTCCATGATTTAGTAATCTTAGAAAAATAGCAATCTGACAGCTGCAATTTCATTTATGTACGCCTATGAATTAAAGGTTATTACAGACCTAATATAACATAAATGGTTAAATATTTGCTACAAAACTCTATTTTGCATATTTACGTGTTGTATTATCATGATAATGGCGTGTTACAATGTGCTCCAATGAGCACATTACTTGTGTTACTACTTGTCCCCATGCTGTTACAGCTTACCCGTACCGAGGGCAAATTGTAACATTTAAGGTGTAGTCATATTTCACTTTACCACATAACAACTATTGATGATATTTATCTAAATAATATTCTATATTATACGGGGAAAAGTAGTTCTTAACTTGATAAAATGACTTCATTCATAAAATTAATTATCACTTGTAAAAATACTAAAATGTTCAAAATGTTACAACTAGCCCCGCTCTCCCCTATTTATTAACAAATTTGTGTTTAAAATAGACGTACACACGAAAAACATTATCGTTATGTCTATCTAAATCTTGGGAATTCGGTAAGTGTGATGTTGTTTAGACTACATACAGCATAATTAAGACCGATGTGATAATTAAAGCGTTAAACGTTAATGCACATTATCTTAGACACTTGCAAATTAAAGATCGAGAGGCTCAGATATTCAGGTGGTGGAATCACGAGACATCTACTTGGTCAACTTGGTGTTGGTTTAATGTTAAAGCAGTTAGAAATAGTACACATTGTACACTCCAAAACTTAAGAATATAATTTGGTTTAAACAATATTTCCATTTAGCAATTGCGGCGATGCACGAATGTAATACGGGGCTTCGTTCGAAAATAATTTAATAAATATTTGACAACGTTTGTGCGAAAATTGGACAAATATTCACTGGAGAAGTTAAAAGAGAGGCTTTGAAATTACAATAATTATTGGAGACACCACGACACTAATAATGGACATCTTCATGTCTTACTCTTCGGCACAGCAGTTCCCCAGAATCGTTCTGTGATATAACAGTGTTATATAAAGTCCAGATACCACTTCCACAACCAACCAGCCTACTCGAATATTGAGCATCTTTAACGTTATAATCGAAACGCTAACCCAAGGCTGGTTCACTGTTGGCCCACCGTCTTCGATGCTGGTCCAACAGTAAATTAAACATTGCATCAACTTCTTGTGTTTGTTGCATGGGGGCCTTTTTTGGTGTTGTGCATGGATGGCTGTGGTGGTGTTACCACGACTTACAGCAACATTTTCCGCACATGGAACAGAAGCGGACTGACACCACATTCAAAAGTCGAGAAAAAATCAAATAGGAGAAAAGAAGCCCATATCCATGGCATACATAATACATTGTATCTTTTACATGTAGTGTAAATGCGCTTCGTACCACGTACCAAAGAAATAATACAATCTAAGGTTGATTTTGTGCATCATCCAGGACATGACTCCAGCGCATCGCTTCTTTGTCACAGACGACAGTTTTTGTTAGTTAAAAAATAATCATTTAGTAGATTACTTCTTTACAAACCGGATATATGTTGGCGACTGTAAATGATTACTGATTGACATGCGAATGATAATGGTGTAAATTATCTCCGCATATTATAAGGTGTACAGCTTCCTTATAAATTGTGAAAAAAAATAATGATTGGTGCATGAGACGCAGTGAAAGGAAAGAAAAAGCTGAAGAGACACTGCCAGAAACTCTATCCAGCTATTACACGGGTCAGTGGAACGGGGTTGAAATGATTTTGGGCCATCGTCGACGACGCTGGACCAACATCATTTCAACATTGTTTCAACGTCTCGCATTTGCTGGGTTGTTCGGAAGCTGGTGGTCTAATACCGACTCATGAAATATCGCTACGTGGTGCCATGATTTTACCCAGCTAACATTGGGTTGATGTTGGCGCTGGCCCAACATCAACCCATAATTGGTCATCATCGCGTGTTTGCGATAACGTTAGAGTGCTTCTTAGTACGTTAGAGTACTAAAAAACAATAATCATATGATGTAAACATGTCCATAGACCAGAAATGTAAAAGTTTTTAAAGTTTTTGTGCTGCTCATTAACCAGTTAGGCTAGAGACGAAATTCCTGATTTCTAATTATTGACAACCATGTCAAGAATTTCGTCTCTATTTCTAGTCTAACTGGTAAATGCGCAGCAGAATTTTTTTTAAACTTTTGCAGTTCTAGTCTATGGACATGTTTACATCATATGATTATATTAAGAAGCCAAAATAAAATCACCGATTTTTTTATGATTTTAGTCTGGGCCAGTCCCTTTAAAACCCCTTCAATATTGTGCATATAACTGGCATCCCAAAAAACACAGAATTTACACACTAACGTATCCTTCATAACACAGAATTTACACACTAACGGATCCTTCATAACACAGAATTTACACACTAACGTATCCTTCATAACACAGAATTTACACACTAACGTATCCTTCATAACACAGAATTTACACACTTACGGATCATTCATCAATATTAAACGGCTTATTGTTATTTTCTTTTCTAACAACCCGTGAGCTTATCTGCTTATAGTGACCTTGATGCCGCGCGCTACATCTGTCCATTCTCCTGACAAACCGAATAACTGTCGATGTTGACTGTCCCGCCCTGGGACGTCTCATACAGCCAGATTATTTTGTTCTGTCAATTGAGGTGTCACACCCTCCCTACATGACGTCACCTTTCATCCTTGAATGGTACAATACCTCTCAGTAGAGAAGAGACGCTGACTCAACGTTGGGTCGATGCTGGACCACTACTCTTACAACGGACCGGCGGTGAAACAATGCCAAGCCAGCGCTTAAATTCTTTTGAAAATTCCATGAAAGCTTGCAAGCGCTATTGCTTACCATTAGTCCAACGGAAAATGCTCGGACAATTTCATGAAAAAAATATTTTATACGTTCCACTATCAAACCATTAATTTGAATAAAAAATGGTCGTCTAACTGTTAAAATACTTCGTGAGTTTCACACATACTCTGCATGCTAGGCCAGCAAACAAAAGACGTTGACCCAATGTTGGGCCAGCGTCGCAGACCATTATCTTAGTACCTCGTTGCATCTTGGTGTAGTCCTTATCTGACAAACAGAATCCGACGTTTTGTTTTAGAGGGCCATACACATCTGAATGGTTACCAGTTCTTCCCGGGGTACACCAGGGATCTATTCTCGGGCCACTCCTATTTATTTTATTCATAAAGTTAGGGGTCAGCTCTACCTAATTTCAGTAGACATGCTTTCTAACATGAAAACATATGATTCAACCCTTAAATCGCTGAAATACTTTCGCATAAACCATTAAGGCCAAAGGGTTTCATCATAAATGTCTTCGTTAGCTCTTTCCGATTCATTTGAATACCTGTGTTATGGGTCTACGGAAATTAGAAATATTGTAATTCTGTCAGTGCGGGGATCGGCTTTATACGTCAGAATCTGACGTCTCCAGACTTCAAATTCTGATGTATAAAGACGGTCCCGGCACTGAAAGGGTTCATTTCAGTAGGCATGCCTTCTAACAGCAAAAACGTATGCTTTAAATCGATATAATATTTTCACTCGCATCAAATTGAACATCGCGATAGAGATTAAGTGATCGATAATATTGAACTTGATAGTCGCAATAATTGATCACGTACACTGAAGAAGACAACATCAGGATGTCATCACAGAAAACACGATACAATGTTGGTTTAATGTTGGTCCACCGTCTGCGACGCTGGCCTAGCACTGAGACAACATCGGTTTAGTGTCTCGAGTTTGCTGGAATATAGCATCTATAAGGCTTTCATCAATCATAATTGCCGTAAACACAAAACATAACACATTTGTGTATATAGATAAATTGAAAAAGAAAGGGTTAAGTAGACATACAATACACGCTGTAAAGACCATATTAACTTGTGATAGTTGATACTATTTGTTAGATTTTAATCTCCCTATATCACCAAACTCGGGTAAATCAATATTATGCAGTCATAGATGATCCATCGGACAGATAACATCGTCGCGGGTTGCTCTAACCTGCTGTTTAAAACATAATCGGATGCCGATAGACGCATCCAACACTTCGTCATATCAATATATATTGAATTCGGTTTGATCACCCAGGCGATTCTGATAAAAGTTTTCAGCCAAAACTTGACGTAGAGTGCGAAATATTATAATAGATCTAGATTATTATTATTTTGTTATACCTCAGGGAATATTCTTTGATTATTCCAGGAATGTTAAAGGTAAAGGTGCAGATTTTTTATAGTCTGATATCAAGTCTGAAGACCTATCATCGGACTTTACATTTTACCCCCTGGTCACTGGACCTGTTCATTCGTGTACCATTTCAACTCCCCGGGGAGCATACAGTTCTGCAGCCGTTTCGGCGCATTGAACTTATCGTACACATTGCCATCTCTGTTCTACCAGGTACTCATTTACACCTGAGTTAAGTGAAGCATTTGAGGGTGGGTGTCTTGCCCAAGGACACACCATCTTAACAATGTCCCAAGATTGAGAGATATTTCTCTGAAAATCCTGCACAGGATTTGAAACCGCACGACAGGCAGTGACATCGGCAGAGCGCCACGCTCTAACCATTGCGCCATGTCCCTCTCTTACACCCACAACGGGACATTGGGTCAACTATGTCTGAATCTAGAATGTTCAGCGTCACAGACACGGCCCAACATCTAGACAGTGTTGGCCACCGTCCAGTATTAGCTCTGTCCATGACGCCTGGCAACTATGAAGGCCTGGTGATATTTTTCATTTGAAAGTTCACATTTTCATTCACCGGAGCGCAATTCCCACCTCAATGGGAATAAAAGTAGGAATGGGGAAATCCAGGCAATTCTCATGTGCAATTCTCATTTACACATAGCAGTTGCTGTTCTGGCAATAACATGAATAAGGCTAAACATATAAAACAGAGCAGTATACTTTTATCTGATAAATCAATGTGTCAGCAATCAAATGTGAATAAGTTCATAGTCATTAATGTGAATAAGTTGCTTAAATTTGAAATCAGGGATGAATAACAGTATATTGACAGTGAGGACACAACGTTAATCCAATGGGGGTTTAATGTTCCACCAGTCTGTAACATTGGCCTAGAATAAGATATATAACATAAATGACATCTATCAGCCTTAGGGGTGTGCAAACGAACGATAATGGGGGACGTTTATCTTTTACGACGACTCACGTTTCGATAATGTTCACTTGTCATGCCTGTGACATACCGCACAATGATAGTTTATATTACTTCTGATATATAACAGAACCAAGTGGATCAGTTGTACTTTGAGATGACAATATATTCCACATTATTTCGAATGACTTCAAGGGTTCTTTATAGTGCACAATACCGGTGGCAGCACATTCCACATGCAGTTCTGACAGTAACTCTGCAACGGGCATCGTCCGATGGAAGATGGAAATCAGAGGTAATGTGAAGAGGAAATTCAAATGTTTTCGCTTCCACTTTGGCACAACGCCAATCAATCAACCCATCCGCGACTGTATATTGGTACATTTTTGGTACATTTCAGATACCTCGGTCATGCTTAATCATTGACGAGCTTATCACTTTTAAATTGAAAAATGGCGGAATCCAGATAATTACTAATAATATGCTAATAAACATGATAAATATTATCTAAAATGATTTTAGTTTCTAGACTTTTTAGTAATTCATAAACACTCCTTCGTTAGTTGCTAAATTATTTGCAATATACTGTATATGACGTCAGATATAAATCTCCATTATTTTTATAACTTTCAAGTATGTCGTTTGCTTTTCTTTGGTCAGGTTTTCACCGTTTTGTGTTATCATTAAATTTTCTCACTGTGTATTAAAATTGTGCGGTCATGACCATACTAAATATATTGTCTCTATTAATCGTGATAGTTGTATCAACAAATGTTTTTTTTATAGTTTTGTATGTAGTAATTACGCAAACTTATTGGGGTGTGAAAAGGCAGCCTATACATGTACACATGGAATGTACATTCCATCAAAGTATATACAATATTGCATTCTTGGCCTATTTGATATGTAATTAGATAAACATGCTAAAAGCATTATGTTTTTAACCCTTTCAGCGCGGGGACCGTCTTTATACGTCAGAGTCTGACGTATAAAGTCGATCCCCCGCACTGTAAGAATTAAAATATTTATAACCACAACATTTAGACCAACAACATAGGTATTAAAATGAACCGGAAATAACTAACAGAGACATGTTTATGATGATTTCAATCCGAAAAAAAACTATATTATCCATGGTTTAAACAAAAATAATTTCAGTACTTATGATACTAAGGAAACTCTAAATAAACCCTTGGAGCACTAATGTCGACTGCAGTAGACATTCTGGGTTTTATTATCACTTGTATAACCCCTGTGAACGAGCTGTTCACTGTAAAATATGCCTTCAATCTTAAAACACTGATATTATATACTGGGGCTTAAATTAAAAAAAAATAACAAATAATTTCAGTCACTTGATGCTGTGTGTCGCGGTAGCGAGACACAACTTCAAGTGACTGAAAATTTAAATTGAATAGCTCAGTGACCTAGGGGTTAATGAGAAAGTTATAAACTATTAGACCACTAATAAACTTGGCAAGTTATCGCAGGTCGGTATGTCGAGTGCATAAAATCTGATAATATAATAACAGTGTGTTCAGTGCAAATCCACGAAAATATTTACTTGAACTTCTATCTGTTTCATTTTCAGTGTGCTCGTCAAAATTTCATAATCATACACAAAAGTCATTGATCACTTTTGGCTTGAATATAGTATCTAGCAAACCTATGCACAGCAATCTACTTCAAACTATTCAAATGAATCATCATGATCATTTGCTATAAAGCATAAAACAGATAGACCGAACTATTCTATTAATGATAGGGAAAATAATCTTTTAATGGGATAGAAATAATTATTCAATCTCAAAGTTGCCAGTCATGGTTAAGATCTACTTCTGGTAACTACACATGCATGTCAACACTGCTTTAGATCTGATCATGCTGACAGGGTGGTAATGTATTATATAATGTCATCCAATTGCCTATTTATCATAGTAAGTTTGATACAGCTTGAGCTCGGTTAACTGGTTATTGTTGTTATTTAATGATATACCATCACCTTGTAAAGGACTGCGATCGTAAACGTGCGAAAAAGTCAAATGTCAGCACTTCGAAAAATCTACAACCGAATGAGCTACCGCGGATATAATGGAAGTTAGATAAGTTGAGTAAGTTATGTACAAGGCACATTCAACATGGAGTTTTGTCTATTTTGTCACGTATGTAGTGCCATAGGACTCAATAAGGTAATGGCAAGAAAATGATAGCTACACACAAATGATGGATGGATAGTTTGAAAATGTCGACATAAACGTGATAAACCACAGAATATTTAACACTAGTCTGTCAGACACTAACAGTTTGAAAAGAAAATTGTAGAATCACTAAATCTGCGTCGTTAAGCATGGACTGTTTGACATCACATATGGGAGGCATGTACTTTGACCCTCAAACCTGTCATCAAAGAGGCTAGTTTTTCTGGCAGTTGAAAGGGATGTATTCTTGTGATAATAGTATCGCATGTCTTTTAACTTTCTCGGCAGTAAGAACACGCATGCAAATGCGCAGTCGTTTTTCCAGATGGTGTCGAATGGCTTGAAATTTGACAATTTCGCAGATAGTTTAACCTCGTATATGTAAAGATGAAACGAAAAAGATTAAAATAAACGTAATCAGTTGTTTTAATAACGTCGTCTGTCGTCATGGACGCTTTTCTACCGGGCACACGCCGTTGATACGACCTTGAATCTACGTCAACGACGTTGATTCAAGGTTGCAACAAAGTATTGTGCCCAGTGGGTTTCTTAATCACCATTCCCTTGTGTGGGGAGCGCGCAGCGCGTGACCCTGCGTGAAATTAACCTCGATACACTTGTTTCAACCTTAACTCAACGAGCCGTCATTAACGTGATCGCCTAGGCACATTGAGAAGGGAGAAACAAGGACATTTATCTGAAAAAAACACGCAGGTTGTCGCGGGGTTCGAAACCCTGCACGCATGCATGACTGGCTGGACGAACATGCGCTCTACCAAAGCGCCACGCCCCCTTCTATCCTTCTTCTGTCTTCTGTGAAGCGATTTTTAAACCCTACCCAGCAAACACAAAACATTTGTATAACATTTATACAATGCTGGACCAACGTCGAAGATATTGGGTCGACGTTGTATAAATGTTATACAAATGTTTTGTTCGCTGCACCATCATCAGATTTACTCCTAGCATTCAGAGCGTTGTTTGTGCCTGTATGACACTCTGGTTTCCACTGGTAGAATTATAATGCTCACGTAATCACGAAAATAACGCTTCACGGAAAACCAAGCCTAACGTTGGCCCATCGTATACATGTTACACCAACTTATAACATGTATAACAAAATATCAGATTCGTTGGAAAATATATACCTTCAGTTTTGACGTTATCTTAGGCTCCTATATCAAAATTATCTATTCAATCTCTTCTTTTAACATCCAATAGAAAAGACGCTCAAAGATAAGTGGTCGTTGAAAATGTAGGCTGCCATACATGTATGTTATCGGCTTATGTTGGCACAAACACGGTGCAAAAATTCTGCCGGTCACGATATCGAGGCCTGCATGTCTGAACGTACCGTATTCATTTTTAAAGATAAAAAACGATTGCTAGTGGAGTAAAACTGTGACCATTATATATCATCGATCATACTTGACATATTTGACAAAATTCAATGTATAATTATCTTGCGTGACATTTACGTGTCAAACTTCAACTTAAAACTAGCAATTTGCTCACAATTTTATGATGTTCGTTATACTGTGGCCGTGCAAAGCCGAAATGCAGGATCTGATTGTTTAACAAGTAAGCAGATCCTGCCTTTTGGCTTTGCAGAGCAGTAGATTATTTGAATATTCAATAATAGTTGTACATCAATTTATTAACTACTGTAACTATTGTTATTGTAACTATCCAACACTAAACCAACAAAGGTTCTCAATATCTCGTATGTGCTCTGATGTCAATCCTTCAAGTAAAAAAAATCGTTTCCTATTGGATTACGTTAGCTGCTTAAACATTTTAAACTGAACTTCCTCAAGCACTAATTATATGACCTGATAACGAATTCGAACAGCTTGCAATATCATAAATCTGCATCGTAACTGAAATTATTATCTTTCATAAGCTCTCGTCTGTTTAACCGTGTTCAACTGGATTTGTTGCTGGAGGCAAATAATCAACTTGAAACCGCAATGACTCCTTGCCATACTCCGTCGAATCTCCCCTTGATAAACAGATAAATATTCAAAGCTCCCTTCGTTTCCACACAGATTTGGACCATCAGAATAAAATGAATTGCTACTTGCGCACGAGGTCATATGATTGTCATCGTAGTATTACATTATTACACAGTGCCACAAACTGTTCAAAAGCATGGTGTGTTCAGTGTTGGCTATCATGGTACTGTGCACTCACTATATAAAGACCCTTCCAGGTCATTAGAGTAGGGCATAGTCCTGATGTCTGGCTTCGTTCTGATGCAATATTGCTACAATACGTGTAAATTAGTATAGAAAAATATGCTCACGCACCCATAAATGCAAGTGAGTGATAACACCTTAAACGACGCAATAATTAACATTTAAGAGCAGGCTTATGCTTTGACTATTGATACATCTATGTGATCAGTTGTTTCCATTTATTTATTTATGTGTTTTGCTTTGTTGTATTTCCTAATAATACATATGTGTACTAATCACTTAGATGACCTATATGAGTATTTTGACGACGGGATATTTTGGAATTCTACTCAACGCGGGTTACAAAGTGCATTGTTGACTATAAGTAAAGTATTGACAGATATTTGCCAACCTGCAACAGACTAAGTCATGGCACAGCAACGTGAAAGTGAAACTCCTATCAGTTTTTCCGGTTATCAGTATTATATTCAACAGACAAACCAAACCACGTGGTGTAATTTATTTGATTGATTTGGGTCAATTCAGGCGGCTCGAACACTAAAAAAGAGTAATCTGGTAATTTTGTGTCGTAGCATAAAAAATTGAGACTTGACGTTTGCGGGTTCCGACATATTGTGAAATATGGACATCTGCTTGTCCATGATACGGGTACTCGTCCGTGTGCGTCGTCCGTTTGACGCATGCCCCCAAAACACCCGTACAAAATGTTCGTGTGCAAGTGAAGAGCTCTTCTACGCCATTTACATTTTTAGGTTATCAGGTTTATGATTAAGAACTTTTTGAACACATCTTGTGCTTGTCGACAAATGAAGTGTTTGCAAAGTGGTCGGGGACTACCCTGAAATCTCAATTTGCTAGCGCGCTGCGTGAAGCACGGACTAATAGGGGGCCTACCCATGGGTGAAACCTCCCCTTTTACATATTGTATAGCCACAACGTTCACGCACATAATGAGTGTCCTTCAATAATTATCCCTTACAACGCGGGGATCGACTTCAGTCGTCAGAATCCAGTCCACCGTCCAGTATTAGCTCTGTCCATGACGCCTGGCAACTATGAAGGCCTGGTAATATTTTTCATTTGAAAGTTCACATTTTCATTCACCGGAGCGCAATTCCCACCTCAATGGGAATAAAAGTAGGAATGGGGAAATCCAGGCAATTCTCATGTGCAATTCTCATTTACACATAGCAGTTGCTGTTCTGGCAATAACATGAATAAGGCTAAACATATAAAACAGAGCAGTATACTTTTATCTGATAAATCAATGTGTCAGCAATCAAATGTGAATAAGTTCATAGTCATTAATGTGAATAAGTTGCTTAAATTTGAAATCAGGGATGAATAACAGTATATTGACAGTGAGGACACAACGTTAATCCAATGGGGGTTTAATGTTCCACCAGTCTGTAACATTGGCCTAGAATAAAATATATAACATATATGACATCTATCAGCCTTAGGGGTGTGCAAACAAACGATAATTGGGGACGTTTATCTTTTACGACGACTCACGTTTCGATAATGTTCACTTGTCATGCCTGTGACATACCGCACAATGATAGTTTATATTACTTCTGATATATAACAGAACCAAGTGGATCAGTTGTACTTTGAGATGACAATATATTCCACATTATTTCGAATGACTTCAAGGGTTCTTTATAGTGCACAATACCGGTGGCAGCACATTCCACATGCAGTTCTGACAGTAACTCTGCAACGGGCATCGTCCGATGGAAGATGGAAATCAGAGGTAATGTGAAGAGGAAATTCAAATGTTTTCGCTTCCACTTTGGCACAACGCCAATCAATCAACCCATCCGCGACTGTATATTGGTACATTTTTGGTACATTTCAGATACCTCGGTCATGCTTAATCATTGACGAGCTTATCACTTTTAAATTGAAAAATGGCGGAATCCAGATAATTACTAATATTATGCTAATAAACATGATAAATATTATCTAAAATGATTTTAGTTTCTAGACTTTTTAGTAATTCATAAACACTCCTTCGTTAGTTGCTAAATTATTTGCAATATACTGTATATGACGTCAGATATAAATCTCCATTATTTTTAGATCTTTCAAGTATGTCGTTTGCTTTTTGTGTTATCATTAAATTTTCTCACTGTGTATTAAAATTGTGCGGTCATGACCATACTAAATATATTGTCTCTATTAATCGTGATAGTTGTATCAACAAATGTTTTTTTTATAGTTTTGTATGTAGTAATTACGCAAACTTATTGGGGTGTAAAAAGGCAGCCTATACATGTACACATGGAATGTACATTCCATTAAAGTATATACAATATTGCATTCTTGGCCTATTTGATATGTAATTAGATAAACATGCTAAAAGCATTATGTTTTTAACCCTTTCAGCGCGGGGACCGTCTTTATACGTCAGAGTCTGACGTATAAAGTCGATCCCCCGCACTGTAAGAATTAAAATATTTATAACCACAACATTTAGACCAACAACATAGGTATTAAAATGAACCGGAAATAACTAACAGAGACATGTTTATGATGATTTCAATCCGAAAAAAAACAATATTATCCATGGTTTAAACAAAAATAATTTCAGTACTTATGATACTAAGGAAACTCTAAATAAACCCTTGGAGCACTGATGTCGACTGCAGTAGACATTCTGGGTTTTATTATCACTTGTATAACCCCTGTGAACGAGCTGTTCACTGTAAAATATGCCTTCAATCTCAAAACACTGATATTATATACTGGGGCTTAAATTAAAAAAAAATAACAAATAATTTCAGTCACTTGATGCTGTGTGTCGCGGTAGCAAGACACAACTTCAAGTGACTGAAAATTTAAATTGAATAGCTCAGTGACCTAGGGGTTAATAAGAAAGTTATAAACTATTAGACCACTAATAAACTTGGCAAGTTATCGCAGGTCGGTATGTCGAGTGCATAAAATCTGATAATATAATAACAGTGTGTTCAGTGCAAATCCACGAAAATATTCACTTGAACTTCTATCTGTTTCATTTTCAGTGTGCTCGTCAAAATTTCATAATCATACACAAAAGTCATTGATCACTTTTGGCTTGAATATAGTATCTAGCAAACCTATGCACAGCAATCTACTTCAAACTATTCAAATGAATCATCATGATCATTTGCTATAAAGCATAAAACAGATAGACCGAACTATTCTATTAATGATAGGGAAAATAATCTTTTAATGGGATAGAAATAATTATTTAATCTCAAAGTTGCCAGTCATGGTTAAGATCTACTTCTGGTAACTACACATGCATGTCAACACCGCTTTAGATCTGATCATGCTGACAGGGTGATAATGTATTATATAATGTCATTCAATTGCCTATTTATCATAGTAAGTTTGATACAGCTTGAGCTCGGTTAACTGGTTATTGTTGTTATTTAATGATATACCATCACCTTGTAAAGGACTGCGATCGTAAACGTGCGAAAAAGTCAAATGTCAGCACTTCGAAAAATCTACAGCCGAATGAGCTACCGCGGATATAAAGGAAGTTAGATAAGTTGAGTAAGTTATGTACAAGGCACATTCAACATGGAGTTTTGTCTATTTTGTCACGTATGTAGTGACATAGGACTCAATAAGGTAATGGTAAGAAAATAATAGCTACACACAAATGATGGATGGATAGTTTGAAAATGTCGACATAAACGTGATAAACCACAGAATACTTAACACTAGTCTGTCAGACACTAACAGTTTGAAAAGAAAATTGTAGAATCACTAAATCTGCGTCGTTAGGCATGGACTGTAATGGATAGGTGTTTGACATCACATATGGGAGGCATGTACTTTGACCCTCAAACCTGTCATCAAAGAGGCTAGTCTTTCTGGCAGTTGAAAGGGATGTATTCTTGTGATAATAGTATCGCATGTCTTTTAACTTTCTCGGCAGTGAGAACACGCATGCAAATGCGCAGTCGTTTTTCCAAATGGTGTCGAATGGCTTGAAATTTGACAATTTCGCAGATAGTTTAACTTCGTATATGTAGAGATGAAACGAAAAAGATTAAAATAAACGTAATCAGTTGTTTTAATAACGTCGTCTGTCGTCATGAACCCTTTTCTACCGGGCACACGCCGTTGATACGACCTTGAATCTACGTCAACGACGTTGATTCAAGGTTGCAACAAAGTATTGTGCCCAGTGGGTTTCTTAATCACCATTCCCTTGTGTGGGGAGCGCGCAGCGCGTGACCCGGCGCGAAATTAACCTCGATACACTTGTTTCAACCTTAACTCAACGAGCCGCCATTAACTCGATCGCCTAGGCACATTGAGAAGGGAGAAACAAGGACATTTATCTGAAAAAAACACGCAGGTTTTCGCGGGGTTCGAAACCCGGCACGCATGCGTGACTGGCTGGACAAACATGCGCTTTACCAAAGCGCCACGCCCCCTTCTATCCTTCTTCTGTCTTCTGTGAAGCGATTTTTAAAGCCTACCCAGCAAACACAAAACATTTGTATAACATTTATACAATGTTGGACCAACGTTGAAGATGTTGGGTCGACGTTGTATAAATGTTATACAAATGTTTTGTTTGCTGCACCATCATCAGATTTACTCCTAGCATTCACAACGTTGTTTGTGCCTGTATGACATTCTGGTTTCCACTGGTAGAATTATAATGCTCACGTAATCACGAAAATAACGCTTCACGGAAAACCAAGCCCAACTTTGGCCCATCGTATACATTTTACACCAACTTATAACATGTATAACAAAATATCAGATTCGTTGGAAAATATATACCTTCAGTTTTGACGTTATCTTAGGCTCCTATGTCAAAATTATCTATTCAATCTCTTCTTTTAACATCCAATAGAAAAGACGTTCAAAGATAAGTGTTCGTTGAAAATGTAGGCTGCCATACATGTATGTTATCGGCTTATGTTGGCATAAACACGGTGCAAAAATTCTGACGGTCACGATATCGAGGCATGCATGTCTGAACGTACCGTATTCATTTTTAAAGATAAAAAACGATTGATAGTGGAGTAAAACTGTGACCATTATATATCATCGATCATACTTGACATATTTGACAAAATTCAATGTATAATTATCTTGCTTGACATTTACGTGTCAAACTTCAACTTAAAACTAGCAATTTGCTCACAGGGAATTCGTAAGTGGATTAATTTTCTCAAATGAAAGATGACCACCGGTCTCTGTACAGCCTAAATTTTATGATGGTCGTTATACTGTGGCCGTGCAAAGCCGAAATGCAGGATCTGATTGTTTAACAAGTAAGCAGATCCTGGCTTTGCAGAGCAGTAGATTATTTAAATATTCCATTATAGTTGTACATCAATTTATTAACTATTGTAACTATTGTTATTGTAACTATCCAACACTAAACCAACAGAGGTTCTCAATATCTCGTATGTGCTCTGATGTCAATCCTTCAAGTAAAAAAAGTTCGTTTCCTATTGGATTACGTTAGCTGCTTAAACATTTTAAACTGAACTTCCTCAAGCACTAATTATATGACCTGATAACGAATTCGAACAGCTTGCAATATCATAAATCTGTATCGTAACTGAAATTATTATCTTTCATAAGCTCTCGTCTGTTTAACCGTGTTCAACTGGATTTGTTGCTGGAGGCAAATAATCAACTTGAAACCGCAATGACTCCTTGTCATACTCCGTCGAATCTTCGTTTCCACACAGATTTGGACCATCAGAATAAAAAGAATTGCTACTTGCGCACGAGGTCATATGATTGTCATCGTAGTATTACATTATTACACAGTGCCACAAACTGTTCAAAAGCATGGTGTGTTCAGTGTTGGCTATCATGGTACTGTGCACTCACTATATAAAGACCCTTCCAGGTCATTAGATAAGAGTAGGGCATAGTCCTGATTTCTGGCTTCGTTCTGATTCAATATTGCTACAATACGTGTAAATAAGTATAGAAAAATATGCTCACGCACCCATAAATGCAAGTGAGTGATAACACCTTAAACGACGCAATAACTAACCAACCTGCCAACAGACTAAGTCATGGCACAGCAACGTGAAAGTGAAACTCCTATCAGTATTTCCGGTTATCAGTATTATATTCAACAGACAAACCAAACCATGTGGTGTAATTTATTTGATTGATTTGGGTCACTTCAGGCGGCTCGAACACTAAAAAAGAGTAATCTGGTAATCTTGTGTCGTAGCATAAAAAAATGAGACTTGACGTTTGCGGGTTCCAACATATTGTGAAATATGGTCATCTGCTCGTCAATGATACGGGTACTCGTCCGTGTGCGTCGTCCGTTTTACGCATGCCCCCAAAACACCCGTACAAAATGTTCGTGTGCAAGTGAAGAGCTCTTCTACGCCATTTACATTTTTAGGTTATCAGGTTATGACCAAGAACTTATTGAACACATCTTGTGCTTGTCGACAAATGAAGTGTTTTCAAAGTGGTCGGGGATTAGCCTGAGATCTCAATTTGATAGCGCGCTGCGTGAACCACGGACTAATAGGGGGCCTACCCACGGGTGAAACCTCCCCTTTTACATATTGTATAGCCACAACGTTCACGCACATAATAAGTGTCCTTCAATAATTATCCCTTACAACGCGGGGATCGACTTTAGTCGTCAGAATCTGACGTCTGTAGACGTCAGATTCTGACGACTAAAGTCGATCCCTGCATTGTAAGTGTGAAAATATTTATAATAATCACTGATGATCGTAGCCCCATATGCTAACATAGGTATTCAAATGAATCAGAAAGAGCTAACTAAGGCATTTATGATGATTATAAATCGAAAATAACCATTTAGTCTCTATTGCTTAAACACATATAGGCCTGATTTAGCGTTGTGAGGGTTGAAATGAGATACAGACACCGATCCTAGCAGCCAAAGTGTCACATGTGCCATTCAAATGAGTGACACATTGTGACACTCTGACTGCTAGAGGGACCATGTGTGTCTCTATGTTTGGCATAAATCAATATACGCAGCTACAGTGTCTGCCAGTATTAAGAAAGAGAATCGACACCAAAAGTTAGAAACGAGTCTATTTATCCCATACGGTGTTCACAAAACAGTCGTACGCTTGGAGCTAAAATGTCGTATCTGACGTCAGTAAAGCAAAATATGAAATATAGGCTATATTTACTGATCAGACAATGGGTTATTGTATTGGGGATTATTATTGCATGGGTGCTCAGAGGGATTGAATACAATAAGAATAACTCATTGTGAGAACACAAATCATGTGTAAAATGTTGGGAGACTAAAATGTAGTGGAGGGTTTTACGGGAGACAGACAAATAACACACGGGCAACCACAGACAAACAGAAAAAAATGGAACACCACTTTCACCTTTTTTAATTAATCTTTATTTGCGGCGACGCTTAATATTCAGTCAACAAGACACACTGAACCACGCACAGAATGATAGTGGTCTAGAGTTGGACCACGTGTGCAAAGTCGACCCAACATTATACCAAGATGACTCCACTTCCATCAACTGCATTGTTTATTTTTTTCGACGTTTGTGCAGCATTGTATAAATGCTACACAAATGTTTAGTGTTTGCTGTGATTGCTTCGACATTGCTTGCAATGTTGCCCTCTGGCAGCGGCGCGCATGGCTCTCAATTCTCCACATTATTGGTCTTCTGAAATATTTTACCACGTACAGCAAACACGAGACATGTAGCCAATATATTGGTTGAATGTTGGTCCAACGTCTGCGTCGCCGGCCCAACACTGACTCAATATCGGGCAAAAAACAGTGTTTGTTGGGTAAAATATCTAGCGTCAGTCCCTGCGGCAAGAATTTACTAAACGTTAAGGAAAAGATTTGAGTAAGACCACACGACTCTCGACCTTCGCAACTTTGAGGACGACGTACGGACAACACCTAGGAGTACACTGGCCCAATGTTGAATGAGTCGGGGATCCAGCCTTGAGCCAAAATGGGCCAGTTTCGTGTCTACTGGCCATTAAAGTCCTTAGACGACACATATATACTTATTGACCAGTGGTCATGGTGGTTACTAGGACTGGTCGCCTGTTCATTACTGTTTACTCGACCATAAAACCACGGGTCGTAACAACAGAATGACATGGTTTGACAAAGACGTGAAAAACACGCCAATTCTATCTACCATTAACCATGTTACCATAATTATATCAAGCTTTATGCAGTTAATACTCCATTAATCAATGAGCAATATTTTACATGCATGACGACCCAAACCACATTTTGTCAGTGATCTAGTAAATCTATATTATCTGGTCTAGAAAAAACCTAACACAGATCAGGGATAGCCCTAAATCTATTTATATTGATTGAAATTTAAAACCTTCTATTTCACTTTTAAAACGAGCTTAATCCTAATATTGTCGACTGCAATTTGTCTCATAACACATGACTGCGGTGCTCTTTCATAGGAACATTTACAGAAATGATCATGATTATAGATATAAAAACCATATTGAGACTTGATGGCGACAATCATAACAATGACAATGACATAATAATATCCACGCGCGCCTCCGAGGATATAAACATATACGATACACTCACCAATGTTGGGTTTATGTTGGGGCAGCGTCACAGACATTGGTTGAGTGTATCGTGTTTTGTGAGACGAGTTTGGAATATCGCATCACAAAATAGAATAACTTCCAACAGACGTCTGCCCCTTCATGTTGTTTTCATATTGGCACATCAATTTTCGACGCTGGGCCAACATAAAAACAACAGCTGGACATCTTCTGCTGGGAACTTACGGGTCATCTGATCTTAATGAAAAATCTTACCAAATCGTTACTATTACCATAGATTAACCACATGGTCAATCTATTACTAAATGATAAGATTTACCAAATATGTGGGCCTAAACTCGCTCAAATCCGATTCACAAAAATAAAATGTAATTTGTTTGTTCAAATCTGACTCACAAAAACATATGGCCCTTGGGGACTGGTAGATGTTATCAAGCCAGATTATTTTATACCCCCCCCCCCCCCGCCGGCTTGTAGTGATCGCCATGAGCGGTGTCATTTGTTCTTCTAATTCCAATGTTGGCTTAATGGTCTAGCGGTGGGTCAACATTGAAACAACATTAATTCAACTTCTCATGTTCGCTGGTAATGTGAGTAGGCCTAATAATACTCTGTAACAATATTCAGTAAGCGACAGCATTTTAAAAGCCAGACTTTTCATGAACACAAGTGCAAGTTATTTTCATTAACACAAGTAAAAGTTATTTTTCTGCCCATTTTCAAAGCCAAATTATTTTTTGCAAAAATTTTCCACACCCCCCCCCCTCACCTCGGAAAATGATGCAATAATTTTCGCTGATATTTTAATTTTGTGACAATACTATTGCATCGTTCACTAATAGCCAGACAATACAGACAATGGGCGCACGTCGTTGTTTTAACGTTGAATCAACGTCATTGTTATTGATTCAACGATGATACAACGTTGGTGCAACATTGTAAGATTATTTCTAATGAGTTGGTGAATGTTTTTATTTAAAATAACTCTGAATGATCATTTGCATCACTGTGTTTTAGTAGGCCTAAATTATGACATAATCACATACACTGACTTACCGGTGTGTTGTTTGGGCTTGAATATCTCCGTTGACTGTGTTGTGGGCTGTGTTGTGGCGCGTCCTCGGCTCGAGGCTGCGGCGAGGCAGATCTCGATCTGGCTGAGGAGTATCCTTGCGAGTGCGAATCCATATCGTCTGGAACACCAAGTGTGATGAGAGTTCCTCCTGTGACGGCGGTGGACGCGCTGGATGATCCGTAGTTTGATGAGTGACTGGATTCGCCGACCAGGATGGTGAGCTCACCACCCTTCCCCACACTAACCATAGACGCCATCTCACAATGTCACCAGAAAGATCCTGAAATATCTCAACTCACAAACAGCTATGATTACGAAGAACTCGGAGCACAAGGGTCTTGACATCGGCGTCACATCACACCGCCGACAATACAGACTCCGTGAATCCTACAGAAATAAATCACAATTTGTCCAAGTTCAACTGATGTCATGCAGTAGAATTAAAGGTCTAACAGTGTGTTCCGTTTGTCAGCGCACGTCTGGGCGCACAGGAGGACACCGGCGGTATAATACCTGTGATAGAGGCAAGTCACATACCTAATATTACCTCGTCGGTGGCCAATAAAAACCTGGCTTGTTACAATCGGCGGCGCGCATGGGTGCCTCCTTCAACGAGGTAGCTCATCCAGAAAGCTGGTGCTATTTTACAAAAGTACACACACACACACACACACACCGGGTTATGTGTAAGAGTGGCTGGTCTGACCTGGCGGGTACACACACCAGCATACTGGTGACGGCCCGCTGCTCCCCAGCAAACACGATACGTTAAACAATGTTGATTTAATGGCGGGCCGAATTCGGAGATGGCGGGCCAACATTAAATCGGCATTGGTTTTACGTGTCGTCGTCATCTGCGCTCAACCCCTTTCGCTTCGTGACCACCGAACATGGTTTTGTCCCGGATTTGAGGCCCATTAGGGCGGTGGCCTTAGGGTAGTGGTTAGCACCGCTGCCTTTCACGCCAGAGTTCGGGGTTCGGTTCCCGGTCTCGGCGGTTTGAAAGAAACAAAAATGTTTCTTCCCCATCCACGTGTGAAAGTCAGTATTGTGGGGAGCCTCCGTGACCGAGAGGTAGCGTGCTCGGCCTCAGACCGCCAGGGCTCGAATTTCGAATCCTGTGTCTGGAGGACAGAGTCATCTCAATCATCTCATCATCCTCAGGAGGTTCTCCTGGCCCAGTTTAGCCTATATGTGCACAAAGGTGGCCTAAAGCCCGATTCATTTCATTTTTGAGGCCCATTAATTCAATGCGTCGTCGATTGTTTTTCGATGAGTCAGGGTGTGAGAATAACAATAATTACGACAGACAACAAACCAAATATAGAAATAACAATCCACATCAAATAGTTGACCCCTTTTGCGGTCAACTATGCGATGTGGATTCATCATTTTTCTTTAAAATTATACGCAATATGACCGCAATGGTAACGCTTTGGGCTGTGGTGCACTCTTTGAACTTTAATAGCACGTTATTTCCATCCCTTCGCTGCTCTCATTTTTTAAGACATACACCACCTAAATCCGATAGGTAATTTCAGCTTTCATATCAGCTTTCACAGATCAAACACTACTTAGACGCCGAGTGACGTGACTGTAATGCCTCGTTTTAACAGTTTAAGTTTTGTTGTGCTTTTTCACGCTCGATGGAACAGTAGCTATGCAGGCCGATAATCACTTCCATAAGTTGCTTATGGCACTTGTAACTTTTCTTTACATTAGCAAACTGCAGTTGTCGTCATACCTGAACCACATCAAGCAGAGTGTAGTGTTTTTGAACTTACTTGCACTGCTAGGTAGACCTACGAGCTTTTAAATGGACATCTGAAAAATATAAATATTTCGAATCTGTGGCCACAGATTCGAGCCTCTGTGTATCTTGGTCCAAAACAAGCCATTGCGTTTTTATGAGGTAAATTATATTGCTAAAGAACACTGATTTCACAAAATCATGATCATGTGCATGCACTAGCATAGACTTAACAGGATCACTGATCACTCTTGTCTTATATTCCTATTACACGTAACAGTATTTTACTATCGGCCTATATCGCAGACACCAAAGTCATCATCTGATCAACATCATGATCATAGGGATTGTTATCAGCTGTTTTAGGCCTTTTTGTAAAAAATATATATTCGAGAGAAAGATTTCCCGATGAACGTAGATTTACATGTATGTTTTTCGGAGGAGGAGGGGGGGGGGGGGGTATGTACAAGAACACAGCGGATGCAATGAAGTACAAAGTAAAATAAAATAACTTTATAAATGATAACTAAAGGAAAAGTTTGGTTTTAAATTTTACATGTTGCTTTATACACTTTTTAGACAATTCAGGATTTTTTTACATTAAAATAATACTGCTATCGTGAACATTTCCAATCAAAATTGCAAACTTGAGGATATCTCGTACAGGGTGCGGAAGTAGGCCTAAATTAGGCTTACATTGTGAGATAAAGCAATATTCATTGTTTCATCATTTAAATTGCGAGGTAACTGTTGATAAATTAAAAGTTCAAATTGTAGGGCCCTGTGGTACAACATAATTTGCTCTAGAAGATTGAATCCATTCCGTCCAAAATTGTGACGATATAAGCCTATCTTACAATATCAAAATGGTCACGATATGTCGAGATAGCAGAAGATATTGGACCATTATAACCTATTTAGTCTTTAAGATGAGCATTATAAATGCTCTCACGTAATCTCCGAGTTGCAGTCAAACTAAACTGACCGTGTTTCTTTAGTTTTATTAGATCGATGTGTATTGCCGCTAATATAAGCTCTGAGTGCTATTAAAGGGACTCAATCAGATTAAAATTTTCAAAAAATCGGTGATTTTATTTTGGCTTCTTAATATGACCATATGATGTAAACATGTCCATAGACTAGAACTGCAAAAGTTTTTAATTTTTGTGCCGCGCATTCACCAGTTAGGCTAGATACAGAGACGAAACTCGCGTATTTCTTATTTTAGACATGCATGTCCGAAATAAGAAATCGGGACTGTAACCTATCACATAGGGGCCTATCCAAGCGAACACGACACATCTAGCCAATGTTTGACCAATGTTGGGCCAACGTCGTAGAGGGTGGGCCAACATTTGTCAAACATTGGCTAGATGTGTCGTGTTTGCTTGGATTCTAGCTTGTGGTTATTTCACCAATCACTTTATATGTAAATGTGGTGATTTTAGCCTGATTGAGTCCCTTTAATATCGAGCCAAATAGGACAGAATTGGAGAAGAACTGCTACAGTGACATTGGGATAAGGCCTACGTGACCAATGTATTATGTATTAGACCTACTTGTCTATTTGTCACAAAGCACATTTCGAAACGGTATCCCCTGTATGTAGGCCTTTTTTGATGCTGTTTACTAGCCATTTGCTGTGGTTGCAGTATAAAATATTATATATAGAAACTGCACGTAATTTAATTCCGGCACATCAAGTGTGTCATATCAGAGTGGTCATATCGATTTAGCAGCAAAATAGACAGTCTCGTGTTTTTACTTTACAATTTTACAATGGTCAAAATTTTAATCTAACGTCAGTAGGCCTATATAACATAATTTTAGAGTTCCTAAATTAATGATATTAAAATTCGTATGTTTATCGGGAAATTATTTCCCATTTTTTTTTGTGAAATCAGCCATACGCTCATCAGAAGATATTAATTGGCGGTTTGCTGATAAGAAACGATGTGTCAACTGAGTTTAAGAATTGAATATATCTGTATCCCAATGTCCATGGAGACAACATTTTTTCAATTTGTTAGCTCTTCCCACTTCATTTGTATCTATGTTACGGGTCTACGGCAATTAAATTTTTTTAAATTCTGGCAGTGTGGGGACCGTCTTTAGACATCAGAATCTGGCGCTTTTAGACGTCAGAATCTGACACTGAAACCGTTAAAGGATCTCATATCCATATCGACTGGTGAATCAATTAATATTTTCATAAAAGTGTAATTTATTGCTGAAAGTTTCTGATTACTGACACCCACATTTACTAGGGTTTTTTCTACGTTGTTTAAATTAAATCCAAACGCGAACACACTGCATCGTTTCCATATCACCCAGGGTACCTCTGCAGGGTACCGGTATGGGATAATGGAAACAATGTGTTCGCGTTTGGTATGATACCCTACATTTTGGTAGTGTCACTGTAACATATCACATAGGGGCCTATCCAAGCGAACACGACACATCTAGCCAATGTTTGACCATTGTTGGGCCAACGTCGTAGAGGGTGGGCCAACATTTGTCAAACATTGGCTAGATGTGTCGTGTTTGCTTGGATTCTAGCTTGTGGTTATTTCACCGATAACTTTATATGTAAATGTGGTGTCGATGGGTGCATATTTAATCTCTATTCGATTTCAGGTCGTTATGCTGTCAGAGGTATATAATCATATATATTATAGTGATCATAGGGAGGTATTTGTCCGGTCTGTTGACAAAAAAGGTAGTCTGTTCATGATTATCAGCAAATTCAAGCCAACAGCCTTACCGGTCTATAAAAGTAGCTAACTAAATTATAATCCGTCACCAAAGTAATTTGGCTTATTATCATACCATATCGGTATGACGGTAACCATGGTAATAAAGTCGTTCTGTAACTTATAAAAAGCCGTTTAACTTTTGACAACTACATTTTAGACAAGCACTTAGACATCTATAGGCCTACAGGTTTTGTGGGCTACTTGGAAAAGTAGAATACCACATATAGCTGTAATTGACCAATCATCACGTGTTTGAGACCGGCCCCGATGGCTCATTCGTATCGACTGGGGCTTGTAACCTGGGGGTACCAGGTTCGAATCCCGGTCGGGACGGATATTTGTCATCGTGATCGTGCATATATATTCCTCAAACTGTTTAAAGGCATGAAGTGTACAGTGCTGCCTATGATACTGTGCACTATAAAGAACCCTTGAAGTCATTCGAAATAAGAGTAGGGCATAGTCCCGGCTTTGGGCTTCCTTCTGTCGCGATATTGCCATGATTGTGCGCGTCTCAAGACCGGACAGTCCGACAGCGCTTGACAGCTGGCTGAGAGCAAAGTTTGCCTGTTGCCGTTGGTATGATAGATCAGATAGATAAATAAGCTCGGAATCTCACGCTGATGTCATTGTGTTCCGAGCTCCCTGATGGCGGCCACTATATGATTACTGGCCGCCATGACGAGATTCGGTACACCTCACTGTCCAAAACGAGAGATTCCCAGCTTGTCTATAGAATACATCTGGCAACGGAAACAGGTAACTGTGCATAAGAGATGAACAAGAGGTCAATTCTTCCTGACCTTTTATGACCTTTTTATAAATCTGAAACATTCAATAAGGTTTGAATCTCAGACACACCCCCAAGATGACCACATATACAGATATAACTGATTAAAGTGCTCGATACGGCCAGGCTCCTGCGGTAGCACTCGCGTGAGACTGGCCAAGGGAAGATGTTTAACCCTTACAGCACTGAAGTTTTTGTTTCTAAACACACAGACCAAAGGTTTTTTTTAATTTGAAATCATTATAAATGTCTTAGATTGCTCTTTCCGCTTCATTTGCGTGTGACCTACGTTATGGGTCTACGGCTATTATAAATATTTTTACTCCTATAGTGCGGGGATCGACTTTCGACGTCAGAATCTGACGTCTAAAGACGTCAGATTCTGACGTCTAAAGTTGATCCCCGTGCGGTAAGGGTTAAAGTTTTACCATTGCATACCTTAGACATTCCTTACAGAAGGGTTTTTTCAATTTGAAATCATCATAATTCATGATCATTTTTGTGTATTACATTGGTTCATATTTTCTGCACGTTTTCTGCATATTGCACGTGTGTAATATCAACCCCGTGGAACCTCCGTGCTTCCACTCAAACAAGTGAGAGACATTTATAACTCCTTATTGTTCCGGGGGACGGCACGTGTAAAGGACGAGGCGGAGATTTATCTCATGGAATAGACTATTCTGTCCCCATTGTCACTGAGTAGCCTATATCAATATTCGTCCGTATATATTTTTCAGATATCGCATTATTATTTATGATGCTCGAAGTGATTTCCTTTGAGTATAAATGAAATCTAAATTGTGTAGAGCTATCAATATAATAACTGCATCTATTTATTTATATAATTTTATATTTCACATCATTTTATGTTTATGTGGACTTATTTGCATATTTGAAGAACTCAGCATTGGCACCAATAAATTACTTTCAGATAATACAGGATATATGTTTTGCTACATTTTAACATCAGATTGAAGGCCTAATTATAATATATTCGTGTGAAATTATAAATTATTATATCATTATGGAGAAACACATGCCAGCAAGTTAGCTATGTGGAACCAGCTGTACATTATGTCAAAGCAATTTTGGCGAAAATTATTTAATCATATTCTAAAAACGTTCAGATAGCTTGAGCAACCAATCTAAGTAATCCCAATTCTAGTCAATTTTGCCTAAACCGTGTCCTTATATGGTACAATACTGCTTTGCAAAGGCAAAAGACACTGCTTACTTGTAAAGTAAAAGCAGATACTGCCTTTTGCCTTTGCACGGCAGAATAGTCTTACATTACGTTAATGCGTTATACATTCAAAACCGTGTGAAAGCGTCCTATATTATAATCATTCAATAAGCAGCCTTCAAGTCTACTGCCGTGCAAAATTAAACCAAAATGCAGTAACTGCTTACTATTAAAGTGAGCATTTACTGCCGTTCGGCTTGCAGAGCAGAATATGTCCACCTCCCAAAATCAGACTCCTTTCACGGTTTTGTCGTCTTTTGAGGATAGTTTAATTTCGGGGTTTCATACTCATTTAACACAGCTCGTAGTTTTTGTCCTTGTTATCATAATTATATTTAATCAAGCCGGTAGTTACGGGGAAAATCCCAGATCAAATGAACAGATGAATTCAGAGGTTTTGATATACAACGTATTAATAGAACTAATCACGAGACACGCATGCTTAACATTAGAGCGAAGAATGATCGAGATGGATTCAATCATTTACCATTTCGTGATAAAATATCGTTATTCCGAATTACAGGATATCATAATTAAAAGTCTACTAAGTGATCCCAGGTACGAGCTATGAACAATCTAATATAGGAATAAATTATTATCTGTTGGAATCGGGCCACTCATAAAGTGTCGTAGCCTATCTATAGCTTCCTATATCTAGGCCTACATGTATATGGTGTAGTCAGCAAACGCCACCCTCCACAACATGTTGCGGGTTAGCAAGCATTCCATATCTGCACCGTAAGATGGCGTGTCGCCAGTGACACGCGATTGATTTAACTCCTATCAACGCCTTCTAAATACATTTTAATCGGGTTTACCTAGCTTAGTGATCATTTATGCATCTACTGAGCTGATTTTGAAACATTCCATCAGTTATTTATCATATGAGAGCATTTTTAAAACACCTCCCAAAAAATATTTTGGCAATTTTTACCATTTGTGATGGTGTGAGTATCTTACGTTTCAGATACATGCTGAGATCGTTCTAACGAATATGTTGGCGACACGATGTCTAACACTCTTGTCCTTAAATCAACTCTGCAAATTTTTGTTTTTCTCGATGTGAGTGATTGCGATAACAATTCTCACCTCATCGTGAATAAAAGCAATATGAATAAATCAATATAATATAACTGAATAAACGTAATCAGGTGGTAATAGGTCTATATTAACTTTGTGTCTCGCGGGGACCTAGGGTAGTGGTTAGCACCGATGCCTTTCACGCCAGAGATCGGGGTCCGTCTCCCGGTCCCGGCGGTTTGAAAGAAACAAAAATCTTTCTTCTCCATCCACTCGTGAAACATCCACCCGTGGCCGAGAGGTAGAGTGCTCGGCCTCAGACCTCCAGCTAGGGTTTGAATTTCGAACTATGTGTCTGGAGGGCAGTGTCACCTCACTCATCTTACCATAATCAGGAGGTTCTCCTGGCCCAATTTAGCCTATATGTGCACAAAAGTGGCCTAAAGACCGACTCAATAATTTTTTTGTCTCGTTACCGTGATTCACAAATGCAAATGACTGAAAATTACTTGGATTTGTATAATTTGTTTAATTTGAGACCAAACAAATATTTGCAAATCTTGATTCCTAATAATCAATTTTATTCCGAATATCAGTGATTTTACCCATTAATAAAACAGATGAAGACGACCACAGTCGCGCTGCGTGGTTTATGGGTTAGGACATACAGTATGTCATTTTTGGAATCTGCTTACACTAGTGGTGGACGGGGGCCCTAGGGTAGTGGTTAGCACCGCTGCCTTTCACGCCAGAGTTCGGGGTTCGGTTCCAGGTCTCGGCGGTTTGAAAGAAACAAAAAATGTTTCTTCCCCATCCACGTGTGAAAGTCAGTATTGTGGGGAGCCTCCGTGACCGAGAGGTAGCGTGCGTGGCCTCAGACCGCCAGGGCTCGAATTTCGAATCCTGTGTCTGGAGGACAGTGTCATCTCAATCATCTCACCATCCTCAGATGGTTCTCCTGGCCCAGTTTACCCTATATGTGCACAAAGGTGGCCTAAAGCCCGATTCATTTCATTTGACAAACATATTTCAAATTATCCCAGCAAACAGAACGCGTTCACCCAGTGTTGTATTAAGGTTGGATCAGCGTCGTAGACGCTCGGCTAATGTTGAAACAAAAGTGAAGACCAATAAATAAAGACATACATTTTTTTAATTATTTGATCAATCTAATTATAAGTTATTAATAATTATTTCATTACAATATGGAAATAATGTTTTTTTTTTTTTATTAATTCATTTTCGCTCTGTTTGAACATTCTTGTCGATGTTTTCATAAATCTTATTAGTTTTATCTAATATCGGTGTATTACGAGGATTTCACGGCATATTTAGCCTAACTAGTTGGCGCGATGTACCGTTGCGTAAAAATCGCACCGCAATCATAAAACAAATTATACTCAATTATCACAACGACATTTTTCCCCATCATATCGAGACGTTAGTCCAGAGCTGTCTCAATGTTACGACATCTTCAGTGACACTTGTCCAACGTTCAGTTAGCGTTGATACAACGTCTTGAGTTTGGTATGATTTTATTTCAAATAATTATAACGAGGTATTTTATTTTACTTAATTAAATTGGCCAGCATATTGTACATTCCGGTATGACAGCAAATTTAGTTGTGATCGCAGAACTTTCAACCGCCAAGTTTTTTAATTGGAAGGTTCACTCACTTGAAGTTGTGTCTCGCTGACGCGATCCACAACTTCAAGTGAGTGAAAATCATTCAGATTTGGTAAAATGAAGAATTCACGTTTTATCTTTAACATGTTCAAAGCTGGTATCCAAAGTAGGCCTACTAAACGAAAATAATCGGGACCGGCGGTTAAAGGGATAAAGTAGGACTTGATCTTGTATGCGAAATAGAATAACCCTTTGACATGCAAAATGAATGAATCAATAATGAATAATTAATTAAGATTATCTTTATATCAAACAAAGCGATACATTGGTATTCGAACGTAATGTGCTCAGTGGAATGGTGTCATAAGAGCGTTGTGATCGGTTAATTATATATTCTATATTCTATGTTATCAATAACTTTACATAGATAAAGTTCTGGATTATCGGTATATAAAATATATTCTATTCTGCTCTGATATTTCTATCAAGATATACCGATAAATAAAATATTACCGATTTTGATTTGTAGTGTGATTTATAAATGTACGTAGTGATATTCTCAATGAAAAATGTTTAATTGGTTTTTATTAGCCGCTCAATAATTTCAGTCATTGGCAATGAACTTTAAACATTATGATTTGCAAATGTTTGGGCTCAAATTAAACAAATATGAATAATTGTCACCAACTTGAAGCTGTGGGTCGCGTTACCTTCAAATGGGTGAAAATTTATAATTACCTTATACAGCGATCATGGGATAAATTACTCCTGCTATCCTGCTAAATGTTTTACAATTGTTGATTTTTTGGTACCTGTACCTGTACAGGGGCTGATTTAGACCGGTTTGACAGGGTTCCGGAACCATGTCAGCATTTTCAAATCTATCAAATTACAGGGTTTGAGACCTAAAAACTGACAAATTAATTGATTTTGGGGGAATTGCAAACCTGTCACCGTTTTGATGACAGGGTTCCAAAACAAAACTAATAACCTATCTTTCTTTGTTGGTCAATTAGGATGTTTCATTGACCTCAAAATAAACGCTGGCACTAGGACTTAGAGGTGTGAAACGGTGTAGTCAGTTGGCCAGGGGTGGCCAAGGAGGGTTTCGTCACCACTTGAGCTTACATACCTGAAACCTTTTTTAGTATGTCAAGGAGACCTCTGGGCATAACTAGCACCCGGTCGTCGGCTTGCAGGTGTGTGCATGAGTTTTTGAGGGGCTAAATAAGATTTATTACGAAACCGCAAAAAAATTAATTCCGTGAGAATAAAATAATTTATTACAATTAAACAAAACGTTTTAAAAATGACACAGAATAGACCATAGATATGCACAATATCATTTAAAATGTAGCTTATAATGAAATAAACGACATTTGTCAAGTTATTGGATCACAACGAAAAATTAGTAAACGGTAAACGGTTAAACCGAGTGCTTTCCCTGTGCAAGTAAAATCTTTGCAATTGATCAAGGATCAGCCTATTTTTAGAACCAGTATTTTAGGGCGATAGTTATATGAAATATGCAGGATACTACTTTGTTGTGATATATCATATACTGTGCAGTCAAAATAATAATATTAAACTCGATAGTATATAACACATGACACCTGGGAGAATGCATATGTATGCAAATACATGTGAAATAGGTGCATAGAAATAAAGTTAGGGAGACCAGATAAGTATACATAATTATTATAAATATAGATACTGTGGCATCAGCTTTTAAAAACAAATACATTTTCAAAGCCGATTGTGCTTAACAAACCAATAAAATATGATAAACTAGTGGCTCATAGTTTGTCACTTCAAGTATGAAACACGTTTCTGTGCTTTTGACATGTAACATACACAGAAATAACATATTAGAATGTTGGCAATTCGGTAAAACATCGAACTTCCATGTTTAAATGAACCATATTATCCAGTTAGCAATTAGAAACAACCCATCTGACGTCTAGCACAACTACTCCGCGAATTAATACATTTGCTTGCAGTACACAAGTAGACATAGCTCCGGGCATAAAGTAGGCATAAGCTGACATCTCATTGGGATGGGCAGTGGTGGATTCAGCAATTGAAGCCAATTTGTTTACTATAATTTCTAATACACACCACAGCTGTCACATTCATCCTCTTATTTGCTTTACAGGGGTCCGGGGTTATGCTCCTCCAGAAAAATGTCAAACTCTAAGGTTTAAAATGGTGCTTTCTTGAGCATATAAAAGCCCAAATTAGTAGTTTTTTTAAGGGGGGATACTGAAGGGAGGGCTCCCTCTGGATCAGCTACTGGGTTGCATAATTCGATTGGGCTGATTCTTCTGGAGATGATATACCAAGGAGAGCAATATGGGTACAGCACAGACCCTAATAAACTGTTTTTGGTAAATCAGCCTTTGTGGGTGTTTTTTAAGATCTGTTGCTTTTTATCATGGAAGTGAATTGACTTCTACATCAGTTGATGATGAAGGGATAGTACAGTTTGATCACACATTTCTCCGCTTTTTAAAATTTAAATCTGCCATTTTCAACGCTTGAATAAAAAGTATGGTTGATATCATTACTCATATATTAGCTGATGAAGATATAAATATATTTGCTGTGAGATGTCCTCTTCATCTTGTCTAATGAATAGTATAAGAGTAAAGTTAACAGATCTGTGCCACAATATGTTATGAATGCATCAGGATGATACATTATGTCAGTAGATCTACATGCATATATGGTACAGTACTATATAAAGTGTACAGAAGCGATATTATAGAACCATAAAGTTACAATAATTGTAACGTTATCATTGATGCCATATTTTAACATTAAATTATTTAATGTTAAAATATGGCATCACAATGTAGGCTCATTATATTATAATGCCACTATATGATGGTATAATATTGTCACAAACCTTAAAATTTCATGCTATGGCATGACAGTGTCTATATATGATAATCATAGTAGGGCCTACCATAGTATGGAATTATGATGACAATATATAGCAATAAAAAAAAGTATAATGAAGTATAAGGAAATCTATCAAAAAGTATAATGAATTCTATGTTTTTATACCCCAGCATGACATTGAAATGGTGGGATATCCCACATTATGCCATACAATAATGGAATGGAGCAGTACAGTTTCAGGCTGTGTTACATTAATAAAAGAATAATACTATAATATTGCACTAGTAGCTGTAGTGTAAAAATATAACATCCATATCATTGTATATTTATTAAATATTATCGGCATACTGTCACAATAGGATGCTATATTTTCAGAATATGGAGTTATAGTATTAAGATATGATACTAATTTCCCACAACATGCTATTATAATGTATATATATGACATTAACTATTCGATATATGACATTTTGTTTAACTTTATATGACGGTGTGAGTTCTGGTAATAAAATTATATGTGGAGATATTGTATTCAACATCAGCATATAATGTCAGAATATGACTTTATAAAGTGTGAATATATCAATATAATTGGCAATACAGTAGTGAATAGAACCTGCTGTGAGCATCCACTCTTAGGAGCAGCCAACCTCCTATGCGAGGCCAGTTGGTCATTCTCAAAAAATGACATTTTGTATATAAATTAACCTCCTATGTGCAGCCACCTATATTAAAAGGCCACTTTAACTGTGTCGCAAGAGTGGTGTGATCAAAATCTGCTGAAGGCAGGTCGAAACGTTGCAATTGCAATCGTTTCACCACACTAAGTTACAAAGTGAGTACAATTTAATCACAGATCTGACATTTTAGTATCCTAGATCAAAGCCATTATAATGGCATGATATTGCTGTATTATGGATATACGTGACACTTAAATATCCGCATATGTTATTATATAATGTGAGATATTAGTAATATAATTGAGGGATGTATTGCCTGCTATAGTGTGGAAATATGGTATTGTAATATCATGATATAAGATGTCATGTAAATATCAAAATGTCACTTTAATGTGACGATATGGCATTATATATTATATGTTAACATATATATATATATATTTAACCCTCATGGATTTAATGTGGCATAAATATAAGATGACACCAATGTCATTTAGGGGTCATTTCAAGGACAAATACACTTTTTATTCTTGGGTGGCTACCGAGGATTCACATTGTTACGAGCTTGAGCAAAATAATGGTTAATTTTTTTCTCCGAATGTAAAGGGTTTCTGCCTTTAAAAAACATGTTCAGGTATGGATTATTAGAGTATTCTAATCATTTTAACTGGTTTTTGGGCTCAGTAGGTAATTTCGAAGACGATGTATAGAAATAAAAAGATATTTATTTTCAAAAACTGGCGCTGGATTATACACATATTTGTCATATTTTCAAATTAAAGAGTTTGAATGGTATGCCTAAATACAAAGTTAAAATGTTTTTTTTACTTCTCCTCCTTTGATCCTTGATCAAAAATATTATCTGCATGTATATTATAATAAAGCTATATAACCATGATAACCTCTACAATATTTTTTATTTTAATTAGTTTTTTTCTGTGTATAATAATGTTGATTGACTGGTAAAATTGACAATTCAAGGGTGATTTTGGCGGCCATTTAAAAAATAATCTGTAGCTCTAGATCAAATAATATTGTCCTAAAGCACATCATTAGAGTAAAACTATATGACATCCAGATTATTTTATATTTTTATTTGAGTGTTTTCTGCTCATAATAATGTTGATTGACTGGTAAAATTGACATTTTAAGGGTGAATTTGGCGGCCATTTTGAAAATGCTCTGTAGCTCTAGTGCACACACATGAAAGCCGACAACCGGTCGAGGTTTCATTATAAGAGGTCTGAGAATACATCTAGCAAGGTTTTAGGTATGCACAGAAAAGTCGACACGAAAACCTTAAATAAGCTCTTTTCTGATTCCTGGCCAACTGACTAGTGGGGGTAACACCGGCAGCAGGTGTAATTAACATTCTGCCAAATTATAATGTACACTGCTCCACAAAGCCAAAAGGCAGTAGGCTATCTGCTTACTTGTAAAGTAAGTAGATACTGCCTTTTGGCTTTCCACTGTAGTATATGCCTGCATCCCAGCAATCACGGGACATTCACACTTGTAAATGTTGTTTCAATGTTGGGCCAGCGTCGAAGATGTGCAAAAAGATCATCATTGGAGACCGACTATTGCATTACATTTACACCACCCTTTGTCTTCAAAGACTGCAATAAATTAAATAGGGCCTACACCTAGTTTAGAAGGCGCTCTACACATTAAAATTGTAGTAAGTTTGTTCTGTTCAACTTTAAGTGCATTTTATATATATTTTTGGTACTGATATAGATCTCGTAATATTCACGAATTTTAAATTTTCACGAATTTCGCGAAGAGAACAAATTAGATAATTTAAAAATCTATAAGAAAATTATTATTATAATGGCGCTAGTCATAATCGAAAATGACTACATTTATTTTTAACTGCGGTCTCTATGAAGACTCGACAATAATGTACATTTTGTATATTAGCCGATAGTGCTAAATAACTCGAGAATAAAGAGTACAATTATCAATTTGTATATTTATTGCTCATTTCAGTCAGTGATTTAAACGGTTTTGCTATCGTTAGTCTACTAACGTATAACAATATCAGCTAGAGAGTCCATTGCCACCGCCCAACTAAAACACTGGATGTTACACCAACGCTGACTCAATGTTGGCCTAGTATCTCCGACGCTGACCCAACATCAAATCAACATTTGAGCAAAGGCCTGTTGCGAAGGTCGGCACGTGTCGTGTATTAGTCGGATTCACATTAACAGTGGTGAATGATTTTCGCCGATTTCTCAGTCAATCTCAACCAATTGTCATGCAATTTTACATGGACTAGTTTCTAAAAAGCACCCTAAAAAGTTCATTGAAAAAAAAATTGTTCAGGGTAACAGTTAGTCTATTTCTAGCTTCTGAAACACTTATAAAAACTTTGCGAAAACAGCTATATATATATATTATATATATATATATGGCAATTTTAGGGTTTGGAACCCTGTCAGTTTTTTTCTGGATCCGCCCCTGCTGTAAATTGGATAAATTTTGATTTTTAGTTCTGTGATGCATAGCATAGTAGCAGAAATACATAAGAGAGTATTTATGATAGTAGGCATATAGATAAGATGAAGTCATATGGTTATAATATATTAATATAGTAGGCTATCTATATTTTTCATCTGACAGGAAATGTTTCTTAGCTTTAGAATTGACATCCATCAACACATGCACCGTGCAAAGACAAATCTGAGTTACTTTTCCAGTAAGTAGGCCTATAGTTACTGCTCTCTACCTGTGGATGGTAAACGTGTTGTCACATGTTGTCAACCTACTGATGGCTGTCGCCCCGTTATTGACCTAGGAAGTCTACAGTCCACAGGTGACGTCCTTGGCCTCGGATGACCAGTTTACTAGCTCAAGTGCTGAACCTTTGTCCTCGCTTCATTGCATCGTTTATTCTTTCATTCAGCCTGCTAACCGACCGACCACCAGTATGTTATTTTATTCAATTCACTTGGAAGTTGGTTCGTTCTTTAGTAAATCAATCAATCAATCAATCAATCAATCAATCAATCAATCAATCAATCAATCAATCAATCAATCAATCAATCAATCAATCAATCAATCAATCAATCAATCAATCAATCAATCAATCAATCAATCAATCAATCGATCAATCAATCAATCAATCAATCAATCAATCAATCGATCGATCGATCGATCGATCGATCGATCGATCAATCGATTAATCAATCAACCAATCAATCAATCAATCAATCAATCAATCAATCAATCAATCAATCAATCAATCAATCAATCAATCAATCAATCAATCAATCAATCAATCAATCAATCAATCAATCGATCGATCAATCAATCAATCGATCAATCAATTAATCAATCAATCAATCAATCAATCAATCAATCAATCAATCAATCAATCAATCAATCAATCAATCAATCAATCAATCAATCAATCAATCAATCAATCAATCAATCAATCAATCAATCAATCAATCAATCAATCGATCGATCGATCAATCAATCAATCAATCAATCAATCAATCAATCAATCAATCAATCAATCAATCAATCAATCAATCAATCAATCAATCAATCAATCAATCGATCAATCAATCAATCAATCAATCAATCAATCGATCTATCGATCAATCAATCAATCAATCAATCAATTAAACGATCAATCAATCAATTAAACGATCACTCACTCACTCACTCACTCACTCACTCACTCACTCACTCACTCACTCACTCACTCACTCACTCACTCACTCACTCACTCACTCACTCACTCACTCACTCACTCACTCACTCACTCACTCACTCACTCACTCACTCACTCACTCACTCACTCACTCACTCACTCACTCACTCCGTATAGTAGCCCTAGGTGTATCAAAATAATCGCATTTATCCACCCAGAAGAGTAAGGCCATACGCGAGTCGGCTCTTTGGGCTTCTGTCTGTCACCACAGTATTGTCTCAGAATCAACCCAAGCCAAACCGCTCACTTACTGCAAATGCACACTATAATAAATGCTTACTTGTTATGTGATCAGTTAGTGCTGTTTACCTTTGTACAGCAGACTGCAGTCAAGTGGTAGTGACTCTTACACTTAACACGGGAGTGTTAGTTGAACAGCTAGAGTTAACAGACACCGGCACGGTGGCCTTCGGCTTATACCTACATTATCATATTTACAATGCTTATACATACCATTTAGAAGATTTTCTATGTGCAACAAGTGACAGTAAAGAATGTACTAGAGGCCTACTTGAGGTTACTGGGAACATAACGTGATTAACAGATTAAGAGCCTGATCGATGATATGTGAAAATGATATATTATTTTATATTTAAAAAATATGCTTATGAACCTGACGATGTAAATACATTGTTTCAAATATATAGCAAAAGCATGTATCAACATCTGTATGAACAGAATAAATGTGATAAACACCAACAACACGTTAAAGGCTTATTTATTTAATGTCACCAGTCCGTTATTTAAATTCATTCAGAAGTTGGTTTGTCCATTGGTGTCCGCTCTTGTCACATTAGCTTGAGAAAGAAGAGTCTATCCGGCCGGTACTTAAATTCTGCCACTTACTAATGCCACCTAATATATCAATAAGAAGACATCCAAGATCGATAAAATGTTGATTTCGATGAATTCTGAGCCAGATGACCATTTCAAAAGTGTTCCTAGAGCGAAGAGAGGCTGGTTCATAGTAGGCCTACATATTGGAGTTTGGCCTGGATGCAGGATACACATTTTATGGAGTTTTCTTCACAAAATAGTCATGCAATTGGAGGTCATAGCTGATCATTTTGCAGCCTCACGAAAGAGTAGTAACATGATGTAACGGCTAGTATGCGACGACCAATATGGCCAAGTAGTTAGGTTTGCATGGTTAAGAGTGAGCTACCGCGACCCACAACTTCAAGTGGGTGAAAGAGACCTTGCTAAACATTTACAAATGTGATGTTTGCACACACATTTCGTTCGAAATAACAGTGACTTAATGAGCCAATAAAACGAAATAAAAAAAAGTATAGTCTTACTTATCGATTTCAGGGTAATTGAGTCCCCGGGATAACTCCAAAGGACTTTTAGAGATTCATTTCATGAGAATTGTCGCCCGGCACTACGACTGGATCAGGCAGGTACCATTTCGCATACAATCACCTTCGTGCTGGAAAGCCATCTTCCCTAACAACCCAGGAAACACAAAACATTTGTATGACATTTGTACAAAGTTGAACCAACGTCGAAGACGTTGGGCCGACGTACAAATGCTATCTGCGGTAGCACTTGCGTGAAGCTGGCCAAGGAAAGATGCACCAAAGCAGGCCCAGCAGACACAAGGCGTTGAATGATCAATGTTGGTTAAAAGTTGGTTTAATGTTGGTCCAACGTCGTTTGAATGTTGGACCAACGGTAAAGCAAAATTCATTCAGCGTCTTGTATCTGCTGGAGGGAGGGGGGGGGGAGCTCGTGGTTTGTGAACACTTTTCTAGTTTCTACATGCAAATAGATTTTTTTCAAGTTACTTGACACATTTATATCAGTAGGTTTATATCAGTATTTATAGATGGAAACCGCAAACTCGTTTTTTCTCATTTTCCCAACGGGTGTTCTGTCGCGGAACTCTATTAATAACAAACAAGAGAAGAGGCAACACACACATACCGGGTATGGGCATAATTTGAGGTGAACACAGAAAAAAGCAACATTGGGAATCGATGTTCAAAGCTGGAACAACATTGTACAACATTTGAAATTCTCGAATCAATATAAAGTAACACTATATTGCCAATTATTATTTAATTGTTTATGGAACAATTATTGAAGCATATCCATCTGTCCATATAAGGTGATGTGCCAGCTTACAGATAATTATAGTATCAAGCGTTGTAGTTGAATCATTTGAATTCCAATTTGTAATGTATGTCTGTAGTATGTGAAAACCGTGTACTATGTAGAAAGAGCAAAGTGCCAAAAGAGATGGAACTTACGAGACAAACAGCTGAATGCCAGCAAAGTGAGTCATATGGGGATAATGACAACTTACCATAGCTTCCGCTGATTGAATAATTGGCACAATCAACACTTACACCCTTACCCTTTCATCGCGGGAACCGGATTTGTACGTCAGAATCTGCCGTCTGTAGACGGCAGATTCTGACGTACAAAGACGGTCCCAGCGCTGGAAGAATTAAAATATTTCTAATGATCGTAGACCCATAACATAGGCATTCAAATTAGTCAGAAAGAGCTAAGACATTTGTGGTGATTTCAAATGGAGAAAAAAAGATTTGGTCTCCATGATTTATACAAAATAATTCGGCGCTGTAAGGGTGAAATAGTGGCGCACTGCATCATCACGTCTGCAGCTGAACCTTGTTGGAGACTGGCGCCATTCCAAGACTGTCGTGGGTGGAAACGCAAATCATACAAGGCGACGTTGGTTCAACATTAAAACGGCTCAATGTATCGTGTTCGCCTGAGTGTTTGACTTCCATGGTGCCAGAAAATGCACTCAGTAGGTGGAAAGGTATGAACCATTGACGTCACACTAAAATCGTGATAGGACCTACCCCATGCACTGGGCAAACGAGGTTGTTGCGACGTTGATTCAATGTCGCAACAACGTCGTGTGCCCAATAGGACGTAATCTGTTAGTGAGTTTGTGTGTGTGTGAATGTGTGTGACAACATGCAGACAAAGTGTGAATATGCAGACAGAAAATCCACAATCTGACAACATGCAGACAAAATATGAATATGGTGAAAGTCCTCAGTCTAACAACATGCAGACAAAGTGTGAATATGCAGAAAGTCCACAATCTGACAGCATGCAAACAAAGTGTGAATATGAAGAAAGTCCACAGTCTGACAACATGCAAAACAAAGTGTGAATGTGCAGAATATCCACAATCTGACAACATGCAGACAAAGTGTGAATATGCAGACAGAAAATCCTCAATCTGACAACATGCAGACAGAGTGTGAATATGGTGAAGGGGAGTCCTCAGTCTGACAACATGCAGACAAAGTGTGAATATGCAGATAGAAAATTCACAATCTGACAACATGCAGACAAAATGTGAATATGCAGACATAAAATCCACAATCTGACAACATGCAGACAAAGTGTGAATATGCAGACATAAAATTCACAATCTGACAACATGCAGGCAAAGTATGAATATGCAGAATGTCCACAATCTGACAACACGCAGACAAAGTGTGAATGTGCAGAAAGTCCACAGTCTGACAACATGGCGACAAAGTGTGAATGTGCAGAAAATCCACAATCTGACAACATGCAGCCAAAGTGTGAATGTGCAGAAAGTCCAATGCAGACAGGAAATCCACAATCTGACAACATGCAGACAACGAGTGAATATGCAGAAAGTCCACAGTCTGACAACATGCAGACAAAGTGTGAATGTGCAGAAAATACACAGTCTGACAACATGCAGACACAGTGTAAATGTGCAGAAAATCCACAGTCTGACAACATTCAAACAAAGTGCGAATATGAAGAAAGTCCACAGTCTGACAACATGCAAAACAAAGTGTGAATGTGCAGAATATCCACAATCTGACAACATGCAGACAAAGTGTGAATATGCAGACAGAGTGTGAATATGGTGAAGGGGAGTCCTCAGTCTGACAACATGCAGACAAAGTGTGAATATGTACACATAAAATCCACAATGTGACAACATGCAGACAAAGTGTGAATATGCAGACATAAAATCCACAATCTGACAACATGCAGACAAAGTGTGAATATGCAGACAGAAAATTCACAATCTGACAACATGCAGGCAAAGTGTGAATATGCAGAATGTCCAAAATCTGACAACATGCAGACAAAGTGTCAATGTGCAGAAAGTCCACAAACTGACAGCATGCAGCCAAAGTGTGAATGTGCAGAAAGTCCACAGTCTGACAACATGCAGACAAAGTGTGAATGTGCAGAAAATCCACTATCTGACAACATATGCAGACACAGTGTGAATGTGCAGAAAGTCCATAATCTCACAACATGCAAACGAAGTGTGAATATGCAGAAAATACACAATCCGACAACATGCAGACAAATTGTGAATATTCAGAAAGACCACAGTCTGACAACATGCAGACAAAGTGTGAATGTGCAGAAGTCCACAGTCTGACAACATGCAGATAAAGTGTGAATGTGCAGAAAATACACAGTCTGACAACATGCAGATAAAGTGTGAATTTGCAGAAAGTCCGCAATCAGCATTCTTACTAATCATCAGAACAAATATCCATATGTGTTCAAAAATTTCCAGATTGAGAAACCATAAATTTAGCAACTAGTAAATTGAAGAATATCTTATTGACCGACCTCCCTTCTGACCTAAAGCCGTCCAAAATACATATTGCTGGTAGAACTACAGCTTATCAATTTAAATTTAGCAGGATCAGTATTGAAACTAATAATACTAGGCCTAGTTGCGAGTTAAGCGTATACACGGTCACAAATAAATGTTTAACATCTTAAAATTCTCTGACTTTTTCAGGTCATGTGGGAACCATGAGAAGCGTTCACATTCAAATGACGGACGCCGTGTATTAAATGAGCAGAACGGACGACAGACAGCGGACACCGGGTGCGGACGCCCCGTGTGAACGCCCCTTAGAGTATCGAAAGAAAATGTAAACTTGAAGGGTCACCGTTTTTGTAAACAAAAACTGGAGATGTCTCCCCTCCCGCAGCATAAAGTTTGATAGCTAATAGATGTAGTGTCAGTGGATTTTATAATTAATGTTAATAAATGGCTCTAACCTCCCATGTGATTTATATCTGCCATTGCAGAAATATTTTCATAATCTGTAGGGCTTTATTTATTTTTAGACACAAGTGACATTTGGGTCATATGGGACATTTGGGACACATGTGGCATCCGGGACACATGGACAATTTGGGACACATGGCACATATCAGACATTTGGTACACATGCGACATTTGGAAAATATGGGACATTTGAAACATATGGGACATTTGGGACACATGGGACATTTTGAACACTTGAGACAACGGGGCCATTTGCTTCCTCATACTTCACATAGCCATCACATACTACTGGATAATTGTTTTGGTGACATTTTGATCCCCATATAATCAACCCTTTAATTACAAATATGTTCAGCTATGTCAGCCAATGACCTGATCAACTTTTGGGATCAAACAATTTTAAAATGGCCGTTTAGCGGCCGTTTTAAATTTTTGATCCCAAAAGTTAATTTTGATTTTTTTGTAATATTTACTTAACTCAAGAAATGCAAAATGACTGGACCATGAATAAAAAAGAAAATGTAATGTCTCACACAAGGATAACTCATGACAAATTTCACATACAAAAATCCAAAATGATTGCCAGTCGGCCATTTAAAAAAAAAAGATAGCTGATCTATGAATTTCTGCATCCTCATACTTCACATAACCATCATATACCACAATTTTAAAATAGTGGTCGAGCGATAACGGAGGGCTGTTTTCGTGTTCGTTTCCAAACAACTCTTTCTAGTTACAATTGTTATTTCTTGTGAAATGTAGCATCTCAAAAGTCTCATTATCCTTAATGTTGGTTCAACGCTGAGCCACTCTATGCGACGCTGGCCTGTCATTGATGCATTAAATATAATTGGCACAAAAAGAAACGCAACAATTTCAAAATGTTCCCATTTCGTGTAATTTACTCAAAACCTTTCAATCGATTTAAATAATGCTGGAGTGTACATCCGCATTTTGTGTTTTGACCTTAATAACGGACAAATGACCTTCAAATCGTAGAAAAACAACTTCCAAGGCCATGGGCCATCTGACCATGATCCCAATATGCGGGTCATCTGAAATTAAGCAAATATGCGGGCTGGGGTGGGCGAACAAAAAGTCCTTTTTCAGAATAATTTAAGTTTCTTTTTCAAAAAATGATGGGTTAAGGAAAATGACTCGTTTGACAATTGTGTAACGTGAGCCTGTTTCTCCATGTATTGCTATGGCTGAAGGTGGTTTGGCTACGGCTCAAATTGCAGGAAAACAGGCTAGCAATACTGATATTTAACAAGACACCAAATGACCTCTGATAGATCACAATATGAAAGATATGGACAAATAATGCACTGAAGATCTTTAAGCCATAGTAAAACGTGTTTCTGTGCAGGCACTAACGTTACGCATTGAGGCCAAGCGGCCACGAATGAGTGTCATCAGTCGATCGGGGAACGGTGGGTCAACTCGTTTTAGCAGTGCAATATGCAGCAATGGGTAATATGCACTATTGTGGGTGACCCACGTTAAAAAAGCTGGTAGATACTCAGTTTTATCACCCAAGTAATAATTATTGTATTTTAGTTTCTTGAAGGATATGAAATATTTTGAACAGTAGGCCTATATCCATAAAGTGGTGTTGCGTTCCTTTTTTAGTTAAGTATATATATATTTCAACTATCTAATTTAAGCGTTTGTGAAAGGGTCAGGTCAGTGAGACGCCTACTAAGTGGACCTGTATCAGTGGCCAAGTTGCCTACCACACTATGCCCAGCAAACATGACATGTCAACTCAATGCCAGTTCAACACTGGTCCACCGTCGCCAGCTCTGGCCAGCAACCGTTCAACACTGGACAGTGCTTTCTGTTGGCGGTGGTGTGTCCACAGAGTACAAGCTGACACAGATCCAATATCTGTTAAATGTTGGACCAGCGTCGCAGGTGCTGGCCAGTATCCATTCAGCCCTTGTCAAAAGTTCATGCTGACAGGAGTGCGTGCACATAGTATACAATGCCCCAATGCCGCTTAAATGTTGGCCAGCGTCGTACACAATGGCTTGGCATCACAGTAATGCATGTTACACCGACACAATGCCGGGTCAATGGTGGGCTTGCGTAGCAAATACAGGCAGTGGCACGATGCTTTGAAAAGCTGGGTTATTGTACGCCCGCTGTCTGTGATGCTGGCTCACATTCAACGTGGCGCCAAAAACGACACAGATACACTGAGCAGACATAGGTGAACCAGCATGTCCCTCACCTCTGTCTACAGCAGGTGAGACTTAATTAAGTGTAAATCTGGTGAAATAATAAATATCATAGCCTACCTCTGATAAGGTTACTAGGAAACGTCTCTAAAGCTTCTGGTCCCGATGGCATCAGTCCTCGTATACTGAAACATACGGCATTATCTATATCACCAGTTCTAGCTAAACTTTTCAATCTTTCTCTGCAGACCTCATATTTTCCACTGATATGGAAACAGGCTAATGTTATACCCGTATTTAAAAAAGGGAACTATAGATCAGTTTTACTCTTAAGCGTAGTTGGCAAGGTGTTTGAAAAAACCGTCTTTAAATATTTATTTAACTACTTACATAGTAATAACATAATTTACGAGTATCAAACAGGATTTTTGCCGGGGTGTAGCACCACACGACATCTCGTACATCTTTATCATACAATTTGCGAAGCACTAGATGAAAAAAAGAAAGTTCGAATGGTGTTTGGAATTATCAAAGGCTTTTGACAGAGTGTGTCACAAGGGCTTACTTTTTAAACTAAAGCGTATAGGGATAGACGGTGCTTTGTTGCGTTGGTTTGAGAGTTATCTGAGTCATCGAACTCAGCGCGTTGTTTTGCAGGGATGTAGCTCAGACTGGCGCAACATAGGGGCTGGCGTTCCTCAGGGTTCAGTGCTATGTCCTATAATGTCTTTGGTATATATAAACGACATGAAAGACGATTTACAGAGTGGCCTTAGTTTATTCACAGACGACAACTTAACCCTTTGGACCCGAGCCTCCTGGAGATAACTGCCTCTCCCACCGAGCCTCCTGGAGCAGTAGACCCTATTGGTGATATTATGGTGGGATGGGGAGCCCCTCGCGCCTCAAACTTCCTTCCCCGTCGAGTCGACGGTTCCAAACAAAGCATAAAACTCTTTTTCCACTTGTCATGTTTATTCGTTTGACATTTGGCAACAACAAAGCACAACCTCCGCGCACGGCACGTCCTATCTGACTTAGCGAGAGCGAACTACGGCATGTCCGTAGTCGCCGAGTGTAACGCCTGAAGTTCGGGAAAAATACCAAAGCCGCACAGTTTGAAATTGGGTGCACCCGTCACCAAGGTACGGAAACGAGGCGGTCGTCCACAACCTCCCGCGTCCGAGAAGCCGGGAATAACTGCCACCTTAACTGAACGAAGTCAGGATCCTACATTACCCCCGGGTGAGTGATAACGTAGGACCCAACTGACGTGTAGGAGACTGCTTCGTGCAAGTAGCGGGGTTGTAAAAATATGTAACCTCTTATAACTAAGCATAGTCTAAAAAATATAGCGAGTGTGGTTACAGCGTGGGTGGTTGAAATCGCAGCATTATACATGAATTGTCCCATCCTCTTAACACCAACTGTCCTTTATGTATGTATTCATTTGCTGCAAGCTGCGATCAACCCACTCATTTAATTAACATAAATTTCTATTCGTATTTTAGCAATGAACTTGCTAAAAAAAAAATGTCTTTACATTTATATATCTGTACACAATGCTGCCAGGCCTGGCATATTCATTTACAATTTAAAAACATTGTAAATACGATGTATGCGGTTGGGCCCGCCATAGATGTCGTTAGGCGCAACTATGGCGTGAACCATCTGCACGAACCGGGCAGGAGTCTGGATTATTCGTCCGACTCTAGTTTTTCGCGCTGTTTGGTCGGTCGAAATTTTTTCGCGATTAGCGATATTCGCATGGTTGCTTTTGGTCGAGTCGATTACGGCGTCAGCAGCACCCGGGGTTTTACCCCGTAGATGTAAAGGTATGCGGGAATACGTACGTAAACCACCGCCGTTCCCGTTAGCGCGGGACACGGCGGGGGCTCGCGAATGCGGCGCTACATAAGTATTGTCTCTGTTAGACAAGTTGACTTTAACATCTATTTGCTTTGGGACTGTGGCCGATTTTTGACTGCTTCTGACTGCCGTCGACTTTTTCGTTTTAAGTGTCCGCACTACCAGTTCTAGGTGGACCCTGTGGGTTCCTACTAGATGTCCTGGTAGCCGTCGATCTCCGTTGCTTGGCGTTTTACGCTGTATTGTCGTACCTGTCGTAGTCTCGCACTCAAGATGTGCGGGTTTAACGCGATCTAAAGAGACCGTCTCAACCTTGCCTTTAACTAGGATTTTCATTACTCTGCCACTCCTCGCGACGACCTTATATGGTCCGTCGTAAGGGGCGGTCAGAGGCGGCGCAATTGCGATTCGGCGCAAGAATACATGAGTACATGTAGCTATTTCCTTGAATTGGAAAATGTTGTGTTGTTGTGTGTCACGTGGCGGACATAGACGGAGACGCGACATGGCCACGCGTAGCTTGTCTGAATAATTCTCCAAATCAGTGTTGGCGTCGACGGTGTACTGTTTAGTAAACTCTCCTGGGAGTCTAAGGGTTGTCCCGTAAATCATCTCGGCAGCTGACCTGCCTAGTCTCTCTTTAACGGCGGAACGAATTCCTAAAAACACAACATATACCATTAATAATAATATAATGCTGTGGCTTGCCGAGACAGTAAATTATGACGTCATAATTTTATTTATAATTTGTGCTCTATTGTGTTTTTTTTAACTTGGTTCATTACACAATATTTAGACCTAAAATTGTTAATTTGATACCGATATATCGGTACTTCGGGATATATGACGTCACAAAAATATCGGTACATCGGGTCCAAAGGGTTAATGCACATTTTGTCCAACAGCGACGAAACTAACAAAAATATCCTTAACAGTGACTTGGGAATAATGAAAGTGTGGGCTGACCTATGGTTAATCAAATTTAGTGTCGAAAAAAACAAAATCTATGTTTGTTAGATATCAAGGTAATACAGATGATAAACTTATTTTTAATAATCACAATTTAGATAATGTATCTGAACATAAACATTCAAGGGTCATTATCCAATCCAATCTCAGCTGGAACAGCCATATCGATTATATATGTAAGAAAGCAAGTAAACGCTTGGATATTTTAAATAGTGTGTCTCACAAATTAGAAACAATGTATTTTTCGTATGTCCGTAGTATTCTGTAATATGCCGACATTTTATTTTGTAATACGTCCCAGGAAAACTTAAAACAGATAGATACGATACAGTAACAAGCCGGAAAGATTGTGATCGGCGCAATTCGTTGTAGGCTACCTCATCTGACGCGATATACGAAGAACTGTCATGGCAAAGATTACAAAGAAGACAAAATCGCATGACCATTTTATATTCCGATATAATACTCCATAGGTGACCATCTTATCTCCTTCCACACATTCCAGAAACTGTAGAAAACAGAGTACAAGCCCGTTATCTCATAAGAAACCGCTCAAATTTATCATGCCCTACATTCAGAACCGAAACATACAGAAAATCATTCTTTCCTTCTAGGACTTTATTCTGGAATAATTTAGAAGAATATATAAAACATCTTGAAAAAATGACTCTAAAAGTGCACTTAACAAAACATAAACCAAAATGTAACCCATATTATTATCTTGGAAACCGACAGTTCAACATAATAATGGCACGTTTACGGATGAGATGCAGCGAATTGCGACAACATTTATTTGATATGAATATCATAGAGAATAACAAATGTGAATGTGGTCTCCAAGAGACAACGTCTCATTTTCTTTCTCGAATGCCCGCTATACATTGTTCCTAGGCGTATTTTATGTGATTTCTTTCTGCGTAGTAATTATGAATTCACTGACCATGTTCTTTTATATGGCATCAGTGATGGTAAAAGCAACTTTATAATAAATCAGGATACCCAAGAATATGTTATCGCCCCCAACCGATTTAACTTGCATAATAATTTGTCATGAGTCTTTTAATAATTGCCATAACTATTCTTGATTCTGTATATCAACGATTTATTGTATAATGCTTTTGTGCAGCAATACCATACCACTTTATCTACATATCAGGCAACAATTATTATTATTTTTTTTCATCGCAAGAGAAGTCTCGATTACACTTTTGTACTGCTTCAATTGTCAATAAAATATGTTTACACTAAGGTTACTACTGTTACCTGATTTTTGAATTAGAAGCAAATTATCACCTCCTTAGAAACACGCACATATAGGCCTATATCGTGCTCCACTCGAAATGTTTGTAGTCAAACACCTTCCCAATAAACACAAAACATTTGTATAAAATTTGTAAAATGCTGAATCAACGTCGAAGATGTTGGGACGACGTTGTACAAATGTTATACAAATGTTTTGTGTTTTCCGGGCTCCAGCCCCTTATTTTAGGCTTGCAAATAACTATCATCAGAAATAGATTTTTATCTATTTCTGCTATCATGGAACAATTTAACTAGTGCGACATGTTTATAGCTCATCACTATTTCTCTCAAACTATTTGCAGGATTTAGCTAAAATGTATATGCAAGGCTGCAATGGCCCTAGTCCATACAGGGTGTGCTCCAGGTGGTGCCACCTGTCATATTTCCCGGTCATTTTAAGTTGTGAAGTGGAACTTTGCGCCAAACGCTATTTCTCTGAAACCATTATCAAGATTTAAGTAAAATTCATATACAAGGCTCCTATAGACCTAGTCAATACAGGGTGTGCTCCACGTGACGCCACCTGTTATGGCTTCAGGGTTTCCAGATGTATTTTCACAGAAGAAAAATTTCTCCTTGCCCGCTGTTAGGCACTGCTCTGCGGCATGTTAAAGTTTGCAGATGGCGGACGTCATATCTCCCCCACTCCCAATTTCAAGTATTGTTAGTAAGCTTGTGATTGGCCGGCTGTCCTGCTAAAAGTACCCTGCTTGGCTGGCGAATATAATATGGAGAGTAGACAGACACCTGTGTGGAGCCTAACAAACACGATGATTTGACCCAATTTTGTTTCAATATTGGCCCACCGCCAACGGGGCTGGAGCCACATTGAAACAACATTGGGTCAAGTCCTCGTGTTTGCTGGAGAGCTGTCGGCATTTTGAAACGCGCATGCCATCTGTGTCTGGTTGGAACAGGCTACACAGTGCTCTATGTACGGTTACAGAAGTAGAAATACAAGTTAATGTTGTCGAATTACATCTCAACTCTAAAGTTGAAATACATGTTAGACTTGTATTTCGACAAGAAACAACTTGTGCTTCAGAAACTCTAATTCTAACAATAGAAAAGGAGTTCCCGAACTACGAGGCTCGGCTTCAGTCTGTTTGAGAGCTTTAGACAAAACATTGACCTGATATTTTGTAAACATAGCTGAACACTTTTTAAACACAAAAGTACTTAACCTACTAAATACAGTAGTATAATTATAGGAGAGTTGGATATAGGCTTTCTGCAAGGGGCAAACGGAGCAGCATTAAAGCAATAAATGGAAAGATTTTAATGTCATCTTACAATTATCATTGTTTATATAAAAACACAACAAATGCCATGATGTAAACAGATATGTATTTCCTCCCCCTCACAGTTAGCACTGTGTTCGTGAGCTTAACAAAATGGAGCTTTACAATATTCATAGCGGTCCACTGGAATTGAAAGGGTGCGTTTGCCACTTGATTCAGTGACAGGCGCAACCTTTCAATTCCAAAAGCAATATATAAACACATACATTGTATACAAGCACAATTTAGCTGACAAAAGACGTTGAAAAAATGCTGGATAAACACTGACCCACAGTCTGTGAAATGGACCAACATAAAGCCAGCATTGGTTCAACATTTCATGTTTGCTGGCACATATGATATCACAACAGACAATATATGAGATATCACCATGACCATATAATGCTCTACAGAGCTGCTTACTTGTAAAGTGAGCAGATACTGCCTGTTTGGCTTTGCATGACAATATAGATAAGTTGATTGTAGAAAACCCACATTATTTACATAAATGAATATTGATGATATATTCACATAACAAAACACGCGGTGTTTGTAAAACAATCATCACAAGTCAAGAACCTAAATTAAAAGATATAAATTAGCTAATTGTAATGACACATACACTGATATGCGAAGGTAAAATGCAGTGACTGCTTACGCAAAGAGTAACCAGTTACTGCTTTTTGACTGTGCACGGCAGTATACAGTAGAACCTGTAGTGAACGGACACAAGCTGGCCGCTCAATACAGGTGGTCGTTCATGGGGGGGGGGGGGAGGGGGGGGGGTTGGTTTGTAGTAATACTACTTTGGGGAATGTTCGTGTGACCTTCCATAGAAGATGTGTTATTCGTAAGGGAGCTGTCCATAACACTGTACGTACTTATATTCCGTCCATGAAATTTGATTAAATGACCATTAAACATACACAATACAGTTCTATGTGATTACAAACAAGATGAAAAACATAAATAACTCAAGGTCTTTGACTTGAATAATTAGCTCCCCATAATACTTTAAGCCCTCGCGATGGATTAAAACATTATTTTACATCCCAGAAAACAGGCTTTATTTTCCTACAACTAGGGGTTTTAGAAACTGCTTTACCAATACATGGCAATTTTCTTTAATTTTTCACCCACTTTGAAGCATCTTCGTCCACTACAAGTCGAGAATTGTGACAGCAATTCGCGGCTTACAGTGGACGAAGATGACAATGGTAAATTCAGGCTTGAAAGGGTTAAAGCACTAATTAGTTATAAAATGTATTTTCCCACTCATTAGAAGTTGTGTCTCGCCACCGTGACTGACAACTTGAAGTAGGTAAACAATACTTACATAAAAAACAATTTGAAAAAAAATGAATTGGAAGTATCCCCGTTAGATATTTACAGGTACATCCACCAAAAGAATTGCGCCCGAAATAATATCATAATCATATTTGATAAAAAGACAAGACAGCGAACGGTAAGGATCACGTTTACAAATTTCCTTGTTTGGTCATCTTGGAAAAAACCCTTTATAAGAAAATGTTAAAAAAATTAAACTGATAATTCCCTGAAAAAACATTTCAAGACTACGAGAGAGAAGTACAATAATTAGAATAACCTCCAACACAACAAATGCCACCAACCCACCATGTCCATTATTACGACGTTGTATAAATGTTATAGGCCTTTAGGAAAACTTTAGGGCCAAATGTTTTTTTTCAATTTGAACTCATCATAAGTGTCTTAGTTAGCTCTTTCTCTCTTTAAAAACTCGAAAATGAATGAAAACAGAGCTGTTAAACAGTTAAAGCCAATGTAACTCAGATATGTATAATATTTCGTTACGTTTGAATTTGGAGATTACGATACATGTGTTTGTATTGTATATCCCGCAGAGCGCGTGTAACCTTAAATATGACACTGAAGGATAAAACGGACAACACTCGGCCGATGTTGTTTTGATGTTGGTCCATCGTCTGCGACGCTGGGCTAACACTGAACCAACATTCGGTCAGCGTGTGTGGCATTGAACCAACATTGGATTCGTCTATCTTGGCTGCTGGGATCTGTTTAAAGTGTTAGTAATATACAATAAACTAACTGTACCGTTATTTTTTACATTATGTTATCTTACTCAGATTTTACCACTGTGTATTACCAAGTGAAAAAGACACGAACCATAGACCCGATGTTTGATTAATGTTGGCCCACGGTCTACGACCTCGGCCCAACATTAACATTGTGTAAACGTCTCTTATTGGCTGGTTGTAGGCTTACACCATGTGAAAAGACACACCAAGCCGTCACAGTATCTTACATTGTGTCACAGTATATAATGAGGTCTGAATGACTGCTCTAAATCCAAGCGAACACGCCACTTCGACACAATGTTGATTTAATGATGGGGCAGCCTCACAGACGGTGGACCAACATTTATCAACATTGGCATTTTCTTGGAGGGTACCTGTTATAACAATGTCAATACTACACTGCATTTTTATACAGACTGAAAATAAAATTATTTTTTATGGTAAACATACAAATTGTGACATTAGCGTCTTCTCAAATAAAACTAATTTAGAGGTACTAACACACATTTATGATCTGTTTGATCATAGCTTGCAAATCATCTATATCTGTAGGATTAAAAAATTATCATCTTCAGACAGATTCTTCTCAAATACATTAAAACTGATATTCAAATACTAGTACCAGGGTACACAAATTTAGTGTTAAACTAAATATATAATTTATTGCATACACAACAAACCAAAAACATTGCCTGGCTTACGTGTTGACTCAAATATACTTTGTTGCGAATGTTTTAAACCAGATATACTTTCTCAAGAATGTGCTAAACCAAATAGATTTTCTAAAGTATATGGTAAACAAAATTTGCTTTCTCAAGTCTTGTGTTAAATCAGATATACTTTCTCAAGTCTGTGTTGATTCTAATGAAACAAATACACTTTGCCAAGCATATGCTAAATTCAATTTCTGTTAAACTTCATCAATAATAGTGATACATGCCTGCTGAATACGTGGTGTTGACTATTTTGTTTAAATGCTGCTCCTACATCTGTGATGCTAACTTAGAATCTGATGGGTGACACAACATGCACATCGTTTCCACCAAAAGCTTTATAGTTTATATTGATCACTACGTCGTCTTAAGCACAGCGGTACATTTGGTGTGTTAAAAAAAAAGAGAATATGACATGCGGGCAACTCAGAATTAACATACCAGTATTGTATTCATCCAAGAGGAATTAAAAATGTTGTTCGTAATATAATACCTCAAGGGCAACACCATGGGTTGATTCATTCACCCTGCTATTGAACTAGTGCCCTGCTAGAAGAAAAATGTTTGTGATGAATGCTCAGTTTAACTAACTCATTTCGCGATATTTATACTCATTTTTCGTCATTTGAAGCTGGAAATTGCGTCAGCAATTCCAGCTTTAAATGGATGAAAAATAGAAACAAACAATTCAGTAATTGACTTCCATATTAAATCGCCGTCACTGTGGATAGGCAGACGTTTTAGATGTCGAGCTTGAACAATGAGTCAGGACTCGGCCAATGTGCTCGGTTTCATCTGCTCCGCCTCAATACTGCCCTGCCTGATTTTTTATGCACTGCCACACTATATTTCAAATTCCTAGAATAAAATTGGCATACAGCATAATCAGGACACAGCTTCCATTTACCCTCTAAAGTTCTAAAAAATAGAATTTAAATTTTCACCCACCTGAAGCTGTGTTTCGCTGCTGCGACCCACAACTTCAAGTGGGTGAAAATTACTTACATTCCTTCAATTTCAATCAAAAGATATGACGATCTACCGATTTTGCTGCTCTTTTATTCTTCAAATTTTCTTGCTTGAAGGTAAAACAAGAGCGCACTCTACAATAGCCTGCCGCCATTATTGAACTTAATGTTATTGGACCCACAAGTTCAAATTATTGACATGAAAGGCAAAAAATCACAATAAATCGGTCATTTTGAATTTTTTTCTAACATTACTAAATTTTTCCGAGATCTGGTCATTAGCAACATGCATAACAAATTTGCGCAGGATATATGAAAAACTTTGGAAGTTATCAAGCCCACAAAGGTCAAATTATTGACATAAAATGCGCAAAAATTGCGTAAAAATTGCTCATTTTCGATTTTTTTCCAGCCATTATTGAACTTGTCCGAGAACTGGTCATTAGTAACATGCATAACAAATTTGGGAAGGATACATGAAAACTTTTCGAGTTATCATGCCCACAAGTAAATGTTAACGCCAACTCCGACAAACTTCAATTGCAATAGTTCATCTTTTTTAATTAAAAGGCGGGCTAATAAAAATGCTAAAAACGGCTATAAATGTGATTAGTACCCTTTAACCGCCAGTCCCGGTTATATTGTTTTTTTTTTCATTTGTTTAGTAGCACAGTGAACACCAGCTTTTAAACATGGTAAAAATAAAACGCAACATCAATAAGCAAGGTTTAAAAATAGTTTACCTCCAAATCCTTGTCAAATCTAAATAATTTTAACTCACTTGAAGTTGTGGATCGCCTCAGCGAGACACAACTTCAAGTGGGTGAAAATTCAAATTTAATAACTTGGCAGTTTAAGGGTTGAAATATCATACAAGTGTTGAATTTGATCAAATCTGCTGATTTTAATTCACCCTGACAATGTGTCAGTGTAAACAAGAATAAATATCTGGGCTTGACGAGAGTAAAATGATCACTTTCTGCAGAAATGTTGAAAAGTGAAGAGGGGGACAGATAGATCTAATATTTACGGTAAAGCACAAAGAGAAGTATCCAATTTTGAAATTACACAAATATTGAACAAACGCTGGCCGGACAAGTTGTGAGTTGATATATTTGATCGACAACTATAAACTCTGTCCAGCGATAGTAGTGAGGAATGCCTTTGGTTGACTTTGTCAGTTTATTAACCAGGTTGCTCTATCATGCTATTTGACTATTCCACTGCAGATAGGCTCACGTAGACTGCTGGTCAAACCGCTTGACCAGAGAATTGTCAAAGACCCAGTGCTCACCAATTTCGTGGAATTGCTGAAACAAATGACAACTTAGATAACATACATGTACGAAATCATCATAAATGTCTCAGTTAACTTTTTCCGATTCATTTTAATACCTATGTTATGGGTCTGCGACAATTATTATGTTAACTCTTACAGTGCGGGGATCAACTTTAGATGTCAGAATCTGCTTTATAGTTTTCTGAATGATATAAAGTTGTATCAGTAGACTACACGAAGAAATATTATTATTTGTACTCAACTTAACCCGTTTGTGATGAGCCCCGGAGATCTCCGTGATTTAGGGAGACCATTCAGATACGAGGCCCGAAGATCTCCGGGTCTGATTGCATGACATAACTATGACGTCATAAAATAATCTCGTTTCAGAAACAGCGCAGTTGCTTAATAATCTCGTGTTCAACGGGTTAATGCTGGTGGCCAGTATTGGGTCTTGGCAGATTTCAATTGCATTAATTCATAGTGATATTACGAACACTCTATTGATGGCACACTGAATACATAGTACGTGATACACCAATGTTTCAGGGGTTGGCCCAACATGTCAACAATCTTGGATCAACATATTACTATCTGCAGAAAGACAAGGAACAAACCTAAAAGAACACTGCCATGCAAAGCCAAAAGGCAGCAACTCCGGGTGAGCAGTTACTGCCTTTTGGCTTTGCAGAGCATAACAGTACAGTGTTTCACCTTGGTATCCCACTTAGTGCCCAGTTCTTTGCGCTCTTTAGCCTCTTGTCGCTGCCTCTGTTCCAGACGATGTTTGCCGTCCGTGGCGTTCTCCACGTCTTTCAGCTTCAGGTGGTAAGTCACGTCTTTCCATAAGCTAACCAACAAAACACAATTAATCCAAGTGAGTGAAAAGTATTCATGTCTGTTCAATTTGAAGCCAAATATTTGTAAATCTTGTTTAAACACACATTTCATTCCCAATAACATAGATTTGTTCTGTTAATAAGACAAATTAAAAGTGACTATAGTCACACATAGTCCTTAGGGGAAATGGTATCGACAATCAAAGTGAAAAAAACAGATGTCAACAAAACGACGTCCAGCTATCTCTACTCATTTTGGTTCTCTTTGAGGTGTAAGGGTTTATTGAGTTTGAACTCATAAATGTATTAGTTAGCTCTTTCTACTTCATTTGTATACCTATGTTATGTGTCCACGGTCAATTTAAATATTTTATTATTGCAGTGCGGGGATCAAATTTAATAGTATATTTCAAAAATAGGCTCTGTGGTACAATTATGCGAGAGAGCTTGACTGAAAGTGACAATTATGTCAAAAATGTGGTGGTCAGCCACTACAGGTCAATTATGGACTGTGGGTGAAGAAAGTTAACACCATGCGGACATTACTATGCGTACACCACCGGTGTAATGCTGCTACACAATCACAGTCCCAGAACCTAGACCTTGATGTTGACTGAGGAGCATGAAGGGAACATTTTATGAGCAGCACCCAGCTCCAAACACAATTTTAAAACTTTGCCTGATTGATTTAACGCTGTGTAAATTTGAAGAACAAAAAGGTTATCAGCAACCACAAAACCTTTGTAAACTATGCAAATATTACCTGGTTTAGGGAATTCACAAATGAAAGTCTCAAAACAAAAGTCTTTTTAAAATACTTTTATAACAAGAGACCACAGGCCGCCATCATTCCCCATTGCGCCCTCGTGATGGAAATGCACAATATGTGATAAATAAATGAGAAAATGGGTACAATTTCCTTCATATTTATAATTACTCCGGTAGGACAGATAGTGGGTCAAAGGTCATGTCCCACAAAGGCACATCCACTTTCCACACCCCTAAAGGATGTGTGAGTGCCGTATGAAAGAGGTTTCAGAGATCTGCTCTGGACATGAGATTGCTAGTCCCTAAGATATTTTGGCTCGGATATGTGGGTTAAAAAATAGTTCAAATATCATAACCTTTAAAAAGACACTTCTATACCCACATGAGATGTGTATGATTTCCTAAGGGGTTTCAGAGATATGCTGTAGAAATGATAATGTGGACAGACAGACGGGTGGACGCAACAACCCTTAGCTGCTCAACCTCATTGCGCATTGGATATAAATTATTGAGAGAATTAACATTTCCCCAGGTGATCTAAAAAGATATAGACTAATTCAGATTGATTTATAAATGCCTTACATTTTATTGAACAATAATTATTATTATCCAGTAGCATGAATGAAATAAAAATTGCATACAAACTAACAGTTTTTTCAAACAAACAGCTAAAGGTACATGCACATACATGTAGTACCAGAGCAGTGGAGCACCAGACAGTACTCTATTGGTAAGAAATGATAACTTACCGTCTGGATTCAAACTCTTCTTGTTGATCAGTTGGCTTGATCCTTTTTTTAACAATAGGCATTTTGTGTGTATCAACGAATGACTCATTCATCTACAGCAAGAACATTTTATATTTAATCCCACATAGGGTAATTTAATTTCAGTGCATTTTAAAATTATTCTGTCTTGCTTCTCTGCTAATTTTTAACACAATATGAATATTTGATTACTAGAAAATAGCTCTTGTCCTACTTCGGATGATAAAAAAATGGACACTTTACATTCCCCAGAATTAGTAATACATGTATCGATCTGTAAATACACAAATATTAACCCTTTCAGAGCTCTCACTCTTACAGTGCAGAGATTTAAGTCGTCAGAATCTGACGTCTGTAAGTTGATCTCTGCACTGTAAGGCTTACTGTAGATGACTAAAGTACATCTCCGCACTGTATGAGTTAACCAATCTTCATGGTGCGAGGAAGATAAAACATAGGCATTAACACACACATTCGGATATATAGATAGCAATTATACAATGAATCCATATCATTTTCTCACCCCAGTGTCATATTTTGCAAACATAACCCCGTTCCATTCTCCTTTGACAACACAGAAAGATTTCTTGTGCCCTGGCTCAAAGATTTCAGCAGTTAATTGATCTTTCTTCCCTCCATAGAAAGGCTGGAAAAAAAATATCCACAGAAATATCAGTTGTGCTGAAGCAAGACATAATGAGAATATACTTCACGTAAGATTAACTCAAAGCAGCCCCTCAGTACATAGGCTAAATGTCTCTGAAGACAGTTTTTTTAAATGTACATTTCATGATGTCATGGGCTCCGTCTTGTTGGTCTACTGTTGAAGTAGCTTGCCCCAGATTATCTCGGGCTCCGTCTAGAATGAGTTAATATAAGATATCCATGCATAAAATATCATACACCATCAGAATATTGTAAAAAAAGATTTTCGCTGAATAATATGGCTAAAGGTTGGTGGGAGGGTTGTGATAACATAAAGGTGGTTTGAGTGGTTGTATTCAAATTGAATATGGCAACTGATTTAGATTAAAAAAAAATATATATTTAGTCAGTTACGCTGTTTGTACACATACGAGTGAAATATTCACTGATTCTATTGAAAGTAACTGGCCCTCCATTAAAATTCTGACCCTGATTTTTGTCCGGAATACATTGTACATGTACTTATATTTTGAGTTTTACATATTTTTTAGAGATTTTATCTACTGGTATTAGTAGTCACTAAGAATTGTACAAAATGTTTTCTTGTAAATTCATGTTTTAATAATGCCATGGAACCACCTTTTTTTATTATCTTTATTGTGTTCAACGATCATTTCAATTGGAAAACATCAGTTGGCCAGACAGGTCCGTGACGGATCCCATTGACTGGCCCTTTGTTTAACACTGAAATATATTAGTGTAAACCATGGAAACCAAAGAGTTTTTTTTAATTTGTATCATAAATGTCTTAGTCAGCTCTTTCTGATTAATTTGAATACCTAGCCTAGGTATGTTATGGGTACGGCCATTATAAATATATTTACTCTTACAGTGTGGGGATTGCCTTTAGTTCACAGATTCTGTCGACTGAAGTCAATCTCCTATATAAGCCATTTTTATAGGCGCCTATTACATAACATTGTAAATCATTTCAGAAATTGATGACAGAAATTTCTGTATGCTATTAACCTTACTTTAACAAATATTCTGTATTACATGTACTGTAAAACTTACTATTTCCACAACTAGTGCAGTAAACGAAGGCCTCATCACCATTACCCAGACAACACTGAACACAGTATTACCAGACATTACACTGCCTGTCCAGGCAGGGTGGTTTATCTAGTCATTTAAACTTCAAGTGATGACTTAGCCCTCAAGCGCTAAGCACCATTATGGTCGTTTTATTGGCTGAATAAATCACTATTATTGGGAGTGAGATGAGTGTTCAAACATCCAAGATTTGCAAATGTTTGGCCAAAATTCAATAGCTTATAAAAAATTTAGCATAGAAAAACATCAGCGGGTGACTTTGTAACAGAGAGAAATTACATTGTGGGAAAACGAAGTATGGCAGCAGGAGGAGTTGGGTGTTAAATAAAGACGCAGGAAATCGAGGGACATTTTTGGACACAGATTTATTGAGCAGTACCTTTGTGTGAAAATCAATGTTGCAAGAGAATCCGGTCTTTGGACAATTAATTGTGGTTTTACCACCAAGTTCAATCCATGGTACCGTCAATATAGATCTGTAAACAAAATAGCAAGAGTGTGAAAACTTAAAAATATAGACTATAAAGAGAGTGATAGTTCATGTCCAGTGAGTGTGCATATTTTATATAATTGGGTAAGTTGCATTCATTGCGAGGTTGGAAATGCAGTAGCTATTCCCGCCTCACAGTGAATTTTAAGATATGACAAAATGTCTGGATAGATAAATGGTTGAAAAAGTATCTCCTTGAGTAAGATTATCAATAAACTAGTCTATTTTCTATCGCTATGTAGCAAGACCAAACTTCACTTACCTGCCATAGCCGTTAGGGAACGTTAGGATGTACTCTTCGTCGTAGTCAATGACTGATATCACAGCTTGTCCTATCATGTGTACACCGATAGATAACCCTAAAAACTTGGATTTGGTCCATATATAACCGTCCAATGATATTCTCTTGTTATAGTGTTCTGCATAGAAGGCTGAAACTGTAAAAAAAAGGGACTGAACAGAAAGATCGTTTAAGTTGAAGATCATTAGATCTATTTTGCAAGAGCATATACTTTCATATGCAGCACACTTGCATACATGCAGTCAGATAAATATTGCGGCAATGTCTGCTCAATGTTTCAGATATGGATCCAGTATTTTGCCAATTTAAAGCTAAATATAGTTATTTTGCCATTTAATTATTAAAATATTCTATGTCAAGGCATGTCACATAGATTAAAACAGAGAATACTTTAATCTTCTTTCCGCATACACAGCATATTTTCAATAACATTCATTATCCTTTACAGCGCGGGGATAGACTTTAGACGTCAGATTCTGACCACTAAAGTCTTTCCCCGCACTGTAAGAGTCAAAATATTTCTAATGGTCGTAGACCCAAAACATAGGTATTCAAATGAATCAGAACAAGCTAACTAATGTATGATAACATATAATATATATATATATATAACATGTATGATAATTTTTAATTGACAAAAACTCTTCGATCTCCATGGTTTTTAACAAAACAATTTCAGCGCTTTAAGGGTTAATGAGAAAACTGTATAATTCATAATAAATCAGGTTCTGAACTTCCACTTGATATTTAATTATTTTGGTATTTTTATAAATCTGGACATTCCCATTAATCTTGATGTAAAAATTGCAGCGGCAAATCAGATCATATCATATTGTGTCAAGTCTCTCAGATGTTCACTTACTTGGTGGATGATGTGACACTTGCTCACAAATGAAAGACACATTGTTTTTTGTAGCCCATGGCACTGGCCCGTCAGTGACATATTCCTGCCACAAAGACATATACAGGCTACAGCGTACCAATAAAACAACAATTCTCTTAAATTTTTTTTTATCTTTCAGAATTCGGTGTCATTTAAAACATTTTTAAAAACTTTTAAATATTTTTAGGAATATTTATTGTAGTGGTATTATTTTAATTTGTCCACTGTCTTAGTGTTGGATACATATGATTATACATACATGTATTGTCTAAGTTTGAGGAACGATTAAAGCCAAAAGGATCTTTATTTTACATATTTGTAATTTTTACATAATTTTTATTTATGATTACAGTTATTTATGATTACAGTTAGATCATAAAATTGTGTGAAATAAAAATCATCATTTATATTATCAGGGTTCCCACAAAAATCTGACAAGTGATTTCAAGGACTTTTCAAGGACTAAATGTATGTTTTCCAGGACCTAAATGCCACTATTTTCAGTCAAATATACTAGCTAGTAAGGGAGCCACCATTCAATTACTGGGGGGGGGGGGAGGGCTGCAGTTTTGAAGTTGAACAAATTATTTATTTCGCTTCCCATCTGCACAACTTTATTTTTTAAACACTGCCTCAAGCCAAAGTTTTTGCAAATGAGCCTTAGTATTGATGGTTAAGGAGCCCAGTGAAGCAAGTCTCCTCAAATTGAAAGGACCGCTTAACTATGCCGAGCAAAGCGAGACTCAAATTTTTTTAAAGAACAATAAATATATTGATTTTATGTAAATTTTATTTATGTCTTTCAGACAATTATTTATACATCAAATCACGAAAATTTGGTCTGAAAATATTTATTTTAAAAAACTCCAGCTCCCGCCACCCTTGTTAATTTAATCCTGGTCCCCCAAGACAAAAAAAGTTACTGAACTGGAGATTTCTGACAGGCCATCTGTTTTATCAAAGATTTCTTAATACATAACATCTTATAATTTTATTTATTCATATGGCCCCTTTCAGAATTCCAGTTTTTCAAGGACCTGTATAATGCACAAAACATGAAGAAAAATAGCAAACTGGTCACTGGAAAACTACCATAGAAATCCAAATTCCGTGGACCAAAGGAATTCCAGGACTTTTCCAGGACATTTTAATCAGAATTCCACTGTTCCAGGACAATCTGAAAAATTGTGTTTTTTCAGGACTTTTCCAGGACATTCCAGGAAAGTCATAATTGTCCAGGTTTTCAAGGTTTTCCAGGACGTGTGAGAACCCTGATATATCATACTCCACTACATGTATGTGATATTTATTTCTACCTTCGGTACATGTTACCCTGGTAACAGTGGCAACAAGTAGGAAATAATCATGCATTGTAAAAATCCTGACGACCAAAATCTGGAAGACACTGCTGAAGTTTGACAAATTTTAGAACCATACATTTCTTACACATATATATAGAGGCTTCCAATGTACAACAAGTGGTTTATTTGGTAGCTTGCTATGCAGTGATTTATCACACAAAGAGAACACCAGCCCGGGAAGCATTTATAGACATGTAAAAGTATACAGCATTTCCAATGTTCTGACAATGTTATGACGTTAGCAGAGTATTAAAACAGATTCGAGCTAATGTATTAGCTTGGTTGGTGCAATTAGAATATATAATAATGTAAACATACATTTGAGATTTCTTCATCTGGGAGATCATAATATCCCATGAATGTCTCCCCGAGGATAGGATTGTAAGGCTTTTTGGCTACATGGCTTCTCCGTCCTGCATGGAATGCTGAAAGATACCATCGCACGGCTTGTACCATTCTCTCCTTTGGTGTAGGTTTATCAACAATTCTGTAAATAAGAAGTACTATATTAGCCAATTGCTCTTACAGTGCAGGGATCAACTTTAGTTGTCAGATTCTGTCGTGTAAAGTCGATCACAGCATTAAAAGAGTGATAATATTTATAGTAACCGAAGACCCAAAAGAGCTAACTAAGACATTTATGATGATTTCAAATTGAATTAAACCCCTTAGTCTCCATGGCTTATATAAACAAAATTTAGCGCTTTAAGGGTTACACAATATAATTTGGTATGAGCAGCCACTCTTATGGACAGCCAATCTCCTATCAGAGACCAAGTGTCCATCCCCGGAAAAATACATTTTCTTTACAAATGATTCTGCCATGGGCAACCACCTGTCTTAAAAGGCCACTGCTCCTGTGTCCCAAAGGTGGCTGCTCATATCAGGTTATACTGTACATGCACTTTCAACAATTTGTCTGTACATATTACATATGTGTAACGAAGCTTCTACAGAAACAAGTATGCCATTCTCTGAGGATTCAGGCACTGTGGAAGAGTGCGAAGGAAAAATAGATTAAGAGGGTCTAAAAATGTCTGATTTTATGGCCATTGTGTAGCAATAGGCATGTATGCAAATCAACGTGAGCACAAAACTGGTTATTACACGTTATAAGGTGATATGATTTAGATGATTAATAATTCATACAAGAAAATATTCATCAGCAAAACAGTACAATTAACCCTTGTGCCACGCAATTGCTTGTTACTGTTAAAGCTGAAATTGATAATGCAATTTTCAACTCAAAATGACAACAAATATTCATATTTATGAAAAATTCAGATATCGCTAATCCAATTATTCGATGACTTGAGCATATATTAAAAAAAAATTGACTATTTTCAGTGACTTTTCGTCCTCTTGGATATGAAAGGGTGTATCTGGAACTTGGTAAAGTGCCAGATACACCATTGCATATCCAAGGGGACGATTTGCTTTGTTTTAACACATGGTTGATATATATATATTGGTCTGTAATACGGAGTTAAAATTACCACTCACCCCACAAAGAGATCTGGATGCGAGAGGAAATCAGCATACATCTCTAAAAGAGAACGTCGCTCCAGGATAAACGTGGGTAGCACAATCTTCGTCAGATCCATGCCTATTCGTACTTGTGATAGTAGATATTTGATAATGCTGCCATGCTTGTCTAGTGAATCCACTTAATAAAACAAAATATTAAAAATGTACACGTGAATAATAAGTTACTGCTCCTATCACGGGTGATATAATTCAATTTTGAAAGTAAACAATAATTTTATCAAACACAAATAACAACAAACTAAAAGATAATTAATTTGTCAATGCTGAATCGTTGTGCACTTCTGTGTTAAAATTAAACATTTTAAAACTGCTACATTGGTAATAAAATATTGCTACCTTTTTCAAAGTCCTAGATATGTTTATTTTATATGTACAGCATGTATTGCTCTACTTATTACAAATCACAGAAAAGACTACTAGATAACTTAGAGTTTAACATTGGCTTAATGTTGAACAACTGTCTACACTGATGGCCTGGCATCCAATGCTCAATATTAAATGATTACATCTGTGGGTATCAGGGTAAATACTTACATTCTTCTTCCTCCATGTCATCATATAATTCTGTAAGAGATAAAGAATTTACAGCAAATTGATCACTTTAATAATCATCTTTATTATATTATATTATTATCCTGGACATTATTATCTATATTATATCACCACACCACAATGATCATAGTGGCTACCATAGTACATGTAATATCTGACACCCTGTATTAACCCTTGTACTACTGAATCCATACAGTTCAAACATTTTTCAAACAGCATAAAATGTCACAAAATAGTTTGTAGTAAATGCTGAGTAAAACAAATAATTCAATTAAGAGGTGGCTATTTTTTAAAGAGATTTAAGCTGTATCCTGCTAAGTAAATTTATTACAATTTTCAACCCTTTTAGGTTGTGTCTTGCTACAACGATACACAACCTCAAGCGGTTGACAATTACTCATATTTGTTTAAGTTGAGAACAAACACTTACAAATCTTGATGTTTAAACAGTCACTTTACTCCCAATATTAGTGAATTATTCAGGTTATAAAATTGATTGAAAACTTTTGCAGGCAAAGCGTTAAGTCTCAACATATCAGCTTCACAGATTTAAGACATTTCACTTATATAATTTTACCCACTTAAATTTGTGTCTTCCCACCCTGATTCACGGTTTCCAAGTGAGTGAAAAATATGACTATATTTTTTCATTTGGGAATTAGGCTTCTATTTTCTGCTAATTAACCTGATATTTCACCTCAAAAAAACATGATACTTCATTAGAAATGTTTGGGTGGTGGAAGAGGTAAATAATAAAGCTGATTCATATCAAGATTTTTTAACAAGACAAGAGAATAGATACCATCATAGTAGTCATCTTTAGATGTGATTAATGTAGGTGCCGGTGTAAGTTGCCGATCATTACTGTTCTCCTCATCCAATTTCAGCTCTGACCGTCGCTGGTATGCTAGTGACTGTGAACTAATCAAAAGCAATTAATTAATACATTATCAAACCGTAAACATAAGACATTGGCCCAAGGTTAAATTTTGGGTAGAGGTCAAAGACAGTTGCCCAATAATAAAAAGGTGTACAATATTTAAAAAAAATACTGGCTCTTTGCATACATGTTCTGGTATATTAACAAGAGCACACTCGACAATATCCCGCCGCCATTATTGAACTTGAAGTCATTATTGTGGCCACAAGGTCAAATTATTGACGTAAAATGTGAAAAATGACAATAAATCGGCCATTTTGACATTTTTTTCAACCATTATTGAACTTGTGCAAGAACTACTTATTAGTAACACGCATAACAAATTTGAAGGGAATACGTGAAAAACTTTTCAAGTTATCGCTCCCATAAGGTCAAATTATTGACGTAAAATGCCAAAAATCGCAATAAATTGGCCATTTTGAATTTTTTTCCAGCCATTATTGAACTTGTCCAAGAAATAGTTATTAGTAACATGCATAACAAATTTGAAGAGGATACGTGGAAAACTTTTCAAGTTATAAGTTATAAGTTACAAGGTCAAATTATTGACTTAAAAGGCAAAAAATCGCAGAGTCGGCCATTTTGAATTTTTTTTTTGCCATTATTGAACTTGTCCGAGAACTGGTCATTAGTAACATGCATAACAAATTTGGAAAGGATACATGAAAAACTTTTCAAGTTATCGCGCCCACAAGTAAATGTTAACGCCAACGCCGCCGCCGCCGAACTTCAATTGCAATAGCCCACCTTTTTTAATTAAAATTAAAAGGCGGGTTAACAAGGAATTTTTTTTTCAATGTCTCGATCATTACACAGTGTGATATTATTGTAGACGGTGAGCAATACTAAATATCATTATCAAGATGTGGGGTATTGTTGTGTATTCACCCATGACTGTGAGGCTATTATTATGGCTCTGTGCTTTAACCCTTATCCTGTTTTTATTTATATTTTCACCCACTTAAAGTTGTGTCTCGCTACCGTGATACACAACTTCAAGTGGGTGAAAATTACTCATATTTTTTATACGAGTCCAATAGGACAAGGGCTTAACCCTTTCAGAGCGAGGACCATCTTTATACGTCAGATTCTAATGTATAAAAACAGTCCCAGCACTAAAAGAATTAAAAAAATTATAATGGAAGTAGACCCAAAACATAGGTATTCAAATAAAGCGGGAAGAGATAACCAAGACAATTATTATGATTTTCAGTTGAGAAAAAATATTTGGTCTTCATGGTTTATACAAAAAGAATTCGGCGTTGCAAGGGTTAATTACTGGAAGGTAGACATTCTATTAACTCTTACAGCGCGTGATCGACTTTGGTCTTCAGATGTCAGATTATGACAACTAAAGTCGATCGCCGCACTGTAAGAGTAAAAATATTTATAATGGCCGTAGACCCATAACATAGGTATTCAAATGAATCTGAAAGAGCTAACTAAGACATTTATGATGATTTCATATTGAAAAAAATTCTCTGGTCTCTATGGTTTATAATAACAAATTCTGCGGTTTAAGGGGTAGACTGCAAATCACGTCTATGACAGTTTTCTAGCCTTTTTGTTTCTTCTTCAAACAAGATAATTTAAAGGAGAAACAAGTGTTAACCCTTACAACGCTGAATTCATTTTGTATAAATCATCGAGGCAAAAGTGTTTTAACCAATTCGAAATCATCATAAATGTCTTGGTCTGCTCTTTCTAATTCATTTGAATACCGATGCTATGGGATTACGGCCATTAGAAATATTTTACTCTTACAGTGCGGGGATCGACTTTAAGACGTCAGAATCTTGACGTCTACAGATGTCGGATTCTGAGGACTAGAGTCGGTCCCCGTGCTGTAAGGGTCAATTTTGCCAGGCCTAAGTATTCATTCAAATTGTACATATGTCTGCAATTTTTACCCTCTTAAAGTTGTGGGTCGCGGCAGCGAGCCACAACTTAAAGTGGGTGAAGAGTTCAATTCCATAACTTAACACTACAAGGGTTAATATGTTCACACACCCGTCATCTTCAGCGTCGAAGAAGTCTTCATCTTCACTGCTGGAGTAGGAGATGTCCGGGACGAGACGAGGGCTAGGATCCGTGCTGTAACTGGGTGATAGCAGGTCACTGCTCGACGAAACAGGACTGGTGTCCATAGACACTTCATTAGTCTCAGTGGTTGTGGCAGAACTTTCTGCTAAACAGATAAGAAAAGCAAAATGTTGATAAACATGTAAGTGTCCATAATTAGCTCAGTGATATATTCGATAATTTTCACCTTATAAACCTAAGTACATGAGTTGATAAACAAATAAATATGATTACTAAATTCAGAAGTAACCAACCAGCTAAATTATCCTAAATTATCACAACTATGAAAAATTATAATGCAAGATTAATATTAAATTCGTCATGTATATATATGTATTGTTTAACTATAAAATTACTCCACACTGGGCAAACTGTAATGAACATTAGACCATTGCTGAGCACATGTTGCAGGTGTTGTCTTAAGAATAGATGAGGTGTATACATGTATACATGATATATTTATATTACACATAGTTCTGATGTTTTAATATGAAAACTTTGAAGCCAAAAGTGTTATCACAGCATTGAATATACAGGGTTCCCCACAGAAAAAAAAATCATCCGGTCGTTATCTTAAAAATCTTAACTTAGCGCGCGCGAGCAGCATAATAAAATATTTACTGTTGCACGCGCGCGCGCGATAAAAATATTAAAGTTTTTTCATTTGTGTTGTCTGTCTGACTGTCTGTGTGCCGTCACCATGCTCCAGCATACCCAGCATATGTCAGAGTTATGTTATTTTGATTGAATTTGAGTGGAATGGTCTAAAAGTGTCTGAAGTTGATAGTTTGGAAAATAGAAAGTTCCTAGAAGGGTCTCAACTTAATTTGTGAAAATAAGAAAGTTCGCTTGTTCTGAATTGTCTGTCTGTTATTTTGTCAATATATTCCTGTAATATGTAATTGAATTTATTCACCCCAGTCATGGTGCAGCATGTGAAAAAATGTGCAATATTATATCAGCAGACACCCACCACGTTCTTTGCAGGAGACAGTGTCTCCCTTATATCTGGGTGCAATATCGTGGGGTGGAATATGTATATAGATTTAATTCAAATTTTGTCGGGAACATTTGACAAATTCTAATTTTATTAAACATGTATGTAACAGTTATGCTGAAGCTGTTAACAAAATGAGATAGTGATCATAAACTGATACATTCTAACACTCTATAGACAAATTATCTATTACCATGGAGATTGTAAAGGAGGAGTTGCAACTTAAAAATCCAAAGGATGCGGTTTGTATACCGCTAATTCCCCTCCCTCATATGCACAGTGGTTTTCTTTGTCTTAGTGGTGGGAGTTTTATGGTCGCGGCCTTGATGATAATAAAGGTGTGGAGATGCTTTCGTCAGGCAAGTCTGTGCTGAATCCAGATTCTGGTGTGACTAACCTGACCTACGTATTTGACCTGATATATGTATCACGTGATTTAGACATACAAAGCATGGCTGTTGACATGACTAATTGACACCACGTGGGAGAAAATGGCCGCAGCTTTAACTCAGTTTTTGAAGTGACGAAATTGGCAGGTTTTTCGCGATTCTGTTGCATTTTGTTTTATACTCATCTATTACATACGATTATAACTTATAGCGAGCACATGGTTGAGCTTAGCTGAAATTTTAGTAAGATAGATTAATATTTAGACTTGCCGATGATGTTGACAGCTAAGCCCATCCGTTGTCTGTCTTTTTACCCTGAGCATATGTTTATACCCACCCCCTTGGTCAAGCTTCCGGCCCGAATCACGTCTGGCGGTGGTGTATCAATGCTGTCAACATGATATAACTGTTAGCGCCAGTTGTTTTTTTTATAATTAGATTCTTGCTGGTATAATAATAATAATAATAATAATAATAATAATAACTTCACATTACAATCGAACTTGCCATGTATACTTAAACGGGCACAGAATATTTTAAATATTCCTCATAACTAAATACAATTTTTTAAGTAATCACGAGCGCATTCACATCCCGTGATGTTTCCACCTCTATAATTCAACCAAGGTTGTCTCAATATATCAGGTTTGACCATTAAGACAGTAAAAGTTAAAAAATCGCAAGAAGTTGTAAGGAGTAATAAAACAACAATCCCAGTCAGCACGATATACTACCCAATGCTGGTTTAATGTTGGATCTCGCTACAACCGTGACAAATTCTCGATCATGGCGTCCCACCTTCCTCTCCTCTTTCATTGTAATGCGATATGCTTATGACCCAGGCACAGACGCGCTCAGCGAAAGCATTTTGGGCAAGCTGCAACTCCTCCTTTACTATCTCCATGCTATCACTAAAAAGGTACCCAATTACATTTTCATCAGCACAAATAATTGCAATATGCAGTAAGTTACAGAAAATTATAGGATATTGCCATTCATTAGCATCAAAGTATTAGAAAATTTCAGCCTACATTGTACATTTTAAAAAGGTTGTGGGCTTGATCAATACTCAAATTTGCTTCATGTCTATTTTAAAAATAAGATGTAGAACGCAACAAGTAGGTTACACTATCTCATTACTATTGCTGCTTAATTTCTAGTGACAGTAGGTATATACTAGGTAAAAACAGGGTTCCCTGGAGGCCGTTGTATGGGGGGGGGGGGAGGAGTCTCCCCCCTGAAACTGGCCATTCCCCACACCACCAAAAAAAATTGCTTGCTCTGCTTCTACAGCAGCTCCTCCCCCCTCATTCACTCTCAATTCCCCAAAACACAAAATCCTTCAGAAAACCCCGGGAAGGTATATACATTTATTATATATAACAAATGTAAACTAAGGTAAATATTTGTGACTTAAAACCTCATGACACATCATTTTAAAAAATGACTAGACATCAACTAGAAGTAATATTTTGGTGTTTTTATCAGAGCTTCTGTAAAGAGTTTATAACCCTTAAAAAGCTGAAATATTTTTTTATTAATTGTATATAAATATTTAGCCCTTTCAGTGCAGAGAACGATTTTAGATGTCAGGATCTGACGTCTATAGACACAATTTCAGGTGATTCAAAATTGAATAGCTCAGTGTTCCAGTGGTTTATATCTTCTACTCCATAGTTGTAGAACAAACAAATCATTGAACTGTAATACCAAAATATGACAATTTTTCCACACACTTTAAGTCATCATCATCCACTACAAGTCTATAATTGCAACAGATATTGGTGGCTAGTAATGGATGAAGATTGCAGTGGTGAACTAAGGCTTGAAAGACTTTGGAAGTTGTTCTTTTTCTGCTAACAAAATCCATATTAATATTTTTTTTTTATAATAACAGAACAATAAAAATCAGATTAAAAATCAGTCATAAATTATATATAAAATACATGCTGGTCAGAAGAAGTAAATAGTTTGCTAACACCTGCTATTTCTATTGAGCCATATATTACAAAGTCAACATACATGTACCACAATTCAACCCTTTAACCACCAAATTCAATTTGAATTTTTACCCACTTGAAGTTGTGTCTCGCTGACGCGATCCACAACTTCCAGTGAGTGAAAATTATTCAGATTTGATAAAATGCAGGTCAGCTGTTTTCAAATATTGCTGGTTCATGTCACATTTTATCCTTTAACATGTTTGAAAGGTGGTACTACTTAATGTGCTAGTAAAAACCCAAATATATGCCGCACCGGTGGTTAAAGGGTTAGGTAATCATTAAAACAGACTAAAACACAGATATGACTCATCTGCACAAAATTAGTCGCATCAAGCCATTGTAAATAATTATGTAAAGAGAACAAATTACATATTTAAGAGGTTCAAACCATCAGTGAATATCTTTATTCAAACCAAACCAAATTTATAATACAATTTTAAAGAAGAAGAACAAACTCTCAAGATTAACATTTTAACCTCCATTTTCATTGTATTTAGCATTTAAAATAATTTTTTATAAATTCAAATAAACCATCAAAAAGGGTGATTTTTTTCACAATTATATATTTATCCATGTAAACAATAGATATGGAAATATAGTATTTATAAATTTTATTCAATATACAGAAATTGTTAAATTTTGGAATCTTGTATATTTTTTAAAATTTCTGCACATTGGAAAAATGTGGCATGCCACTGATTAAGAGCAGATGGGTCACAAATTCGATTCATCTGCATGTACCGTAATCATTTACATCAGTCATTTTTTAAGCACAGAAAGAGCAAAAGATACTGAATTTTAATAGTGTCCTAAAATGATTTAGTTATCTGCATGTAATGTTGCATTACAAAATCAACTTTTGGTCATTTATTTCCAAATGCTTGCAATATTTTCCAATAATAAACAATTGAATTTTTAAAACTTTTACATCTTTTAGCAAAATTGTATTCTTTCATTTTTAGAATAATGCGTGATATTATAGATTATGTACAAATGGGCTATTTACATATACCAGCATCTCATATCAACATGGTCAGTTCCAATATGCCAACAATTGTATTGAAATGTAGACAAGATACCTTTTAAATGTTCACCCCCCCATAGTTGTTGTGTTGAATTAATGTAATGCGTAGGATTAAAAAACTAACACCAAAGAAAGGTCTGGCATTCCAAAATAAAAAGGTTGAGCAGACAAAGGGAGGTTAGTGTCTAATGTTAGATTGTTCTACCTGAACCTCTGCAGGGTGAGGAGCCACACAGGTTAGGCAGCGAGGCACTGATGCTGGAGTAATTACCAAGCGAGTCGCCAGACAGTGGCTGCTCAACTTGCTCACTTGGATTGCGACTCGGTACCTCACAGGGAAGGCAGTCATTCAGATCTACAGAGCGGGATTTGGAGTGGGTCGGGGTTAACACTTTCTCTGCTGAGGAAAAGAAAACCACTCCTCATCATAGCAGGTGAGTATAAGTGAATCAGAGGACAACATGCAACCTGATATTTCTGCTCTGCAAAGCAAAAAGGCAGTAACTGCTTACTTGGAAAGTTAGCAGTTACATGTACTGCCTCTTGGCTTTTTACTGCAGATTGTACATGATAACACTTGTGCTGCCTGGATCAAATATATACAGCTTCAAGAAAATAAAATAACACTTTAAACTTTAAAATAGTTATGGATCTACAGTAGATCAAATAATTCAATTTTGCAGATGCATATTTATTTTTCATTACTATAAATATTATTTTTGAAGTTGGAAATTGTGTTAGCAATTCTAGCAGCAGCACAATAGTTGTGGTATATAATGATACAATAGAACCTGCTATGAGCAGCCACTCTTATGAGCAGCCAACCTTCTATGGGAGGCCACTTGGCCATTTCCCGAAATGGCATTTACTATATAAATGAACCTCCTATGAGCAGCCACCTGCCTTAAAAGGCCACTTTTCCTGTGTCACATGGGTGGGTGCTCATAGCAGGTTCTACTGTATATGTAACTCCATGCATGTAATTCATCAGCTTAACTCTTCATTTGAATTTTTGAGGATCAAAGATGCGAAAGAAAACTTCTTACATGTTGAAAAAAAGTATGCAGTTGCCTTACCTCTTCCTTTACCAATTTCGCATTTATTACCTTCCTTTATCAAATTCGTATTTATGCGAAATCCACATGTGTACATGCATTAATTGCAATGGCCATTTTTCATTACATGCATGGTTGAAAATCGCTAACCAGAATGGTCAGTGACATGGACGCAATGTTCTCTTGCATTTTTAATTAGTGTGATGTGCGCATGCGCATAGCTATAACCTGTATTGTGCTCAGAGACTACCTCAGGGGTTCTCCTTAAAAAAGAAGTCGGTTTCTGGAGGTATTCTTGTTAAATATCATACATGCATACAGTACTTGGCACATCCGAAAATTTTTGTCATAACAAATATTTTCATGGAAGGGATCTAGTCCCATAAGATTACATGTATTGTAATTTTGCTTAATTTTTCACTTTGTTATCAATAATTATATGATTTTTTGTAATTCTCCTTAAAAGAAGATATTATCAGTAAATGAAAGTCATTGCTAAAAAAACGGCATGCATAGGCATACAGCTGGACAATCGCAAAGATTACAGCTGAAAACGAATCTGATCTAGTGTCCATGAATGAACCCGCTTGAGCAATGTAGCCTACACTTTAAATTTTAGTGTCCTATACTTTTTTTAAAATAAAAACAACAGTTGAAGCTGGGCTAGGTATTGCTCTGCTTTATAATAAACGTACAATAACATAAATATTACTAGGAATATTTTTCTTTTCGTAATACTTATTGATGACATACACTTGATGGTTTATTATTCAAAGGCTTGATTAGCAATGGTGGTTGAAATCATTACATGTATCTCAACATGTGGAATATTGTGCTTTGATAAAAGTGACAGCTGTTATGTCATAGCCCTAAAATATAGGGTAAAGTAGATGAAAACATGAACTTAATCTCAATATCTACATATACTCTACATGAAAGCACTGGTTCTACATGAAGATAACGTGGGTGAGATATCATTCCTAAAGGACAATTCTTTTATTAACAAAACACATTATTTATGCTACCATAATTTTTTGCTGATTCTTCACTTTTATTCACATAAAACATCCACTATAGTTCGATTTGGTTATATTGTAAACAATGTAAAATTTCTAATTGTAGCCCATATTGAAATAGTAGCGGCCCCCCAATTAATAAACATTTTCTGACAAAAGTTTTCTAATTGGAAAACCTCCAATTGAAGCTATTGAGATTTGTCAAGGACCAAAACGTTTTTCAGTCAAAAACCTATTTAAGATTACTGGTACCGGTATCTTGAAGGGGGAATGACCAGGTAATGATCAAAACGTGCCGAGAGCCACGCTAACCACGCCAACAGCGCACACAAAATGTGGATACAAGTAATTTTCATGGTCTCCAACACTTCAATGTAATGAGGTTTCATTATATACCAAACTCATTCTACAGATATAAATTATACTTTAAGATTGTATGACAAGAGAAAAGGTGATATAGGTTTAGGAAGATGCATGAGGCACAGGATGGATATAATGTAATGAGGTAGAGGTGTAGAGTTAATCTAGCAAGATGTATAAAAGAAGTAGCAATTGTTGGTAAAATCTAATTGCAGAGAATGCGGCAATAGTTTATACATTATCAAGTAATTTCATCCATGTCAAGAAAAAAGTAACATTAGTAATTCTGTTATTGACATAATGTGCCATGTTGTCACAATTAAATTGGATTCAAACATATTCTATTTGGAAATGCTGGAAAGAATATATTTAAGGGTGGAGTACTACATCATTCTTGATTGCCAACACTGCTCTGTAGATGTCCACCAACGCATTATAGAGTATAGGACTGAGAGGAGTATCTGAGAATCCAACAAAATATTCAATGAAAATGAGATTCTCAAAAATCAGGATTGTGGTGTAGATCGTTTATAGTCTTTGTCAAATCGCTGGTGATTAATCTCCAAGAAAAACAATTTTTTCATGAAGACTTACATGTAATCACAAAGCTGACAACATCGAACTTCTGAAAATTGTAATTTTGTGCAATTGTTCTCATTGAATTAGGTGATGTTTGTTTTGGGAAAAACACATGTTGCTGATGGAAAATGAGAGCTGATTGAAACAGGCGTCACTGTCCTCGACAAATCACAGGCTGGTTTTATATGAAATAAACTGTAGAAGTTAGATGGTTGATTACGGCATGGAGAAAATACACCTTCAAATGAACCATCTAATTTGTTGAATTGTCTAAACCTTAATGAACACATACATAATGCGATTAAAAGGTGCGGAAACTCTGTGAAGGTTGGCAGCTCATTACCGATGCTAAATACATTCCCACCGGCAAATAAATGCTTTGTCACATTTGATGCATTATGGTAAACCCTTCGGCTGCTGATCAATTTAATTTGTGTTTCAGGATCTGTAGAAACTGAAAAGCATTTCCTTATGTCGTGTAATTTTTATGCCGATTTACGAAATGAACTGTTCCTTAAAGCTCAATCTAGTCACGATATGTTTTTAGGATGGTCTATGAACGACCGTTTTAAATATTTAATGTCAAATTCGAACATAGTGCGTCATACAGCAAAAGCCTGTCACTTGATGCTCCAGAGAAGGGAGCATAAATTATTCACATAATACATTGGTGTACTGTTATCGTGAATATGGTAACCATCAATGATTAGCTATATATTATTTTATTTCACATGTTTTCCCGGCAATCATAGGACATTTGTGTAGCGCCTGTGCAGTGTTGGACCAACGTCGAAGACGTTGTACCGCTTCGACGTTAGGCCAACGTTGTATAGGTGCCGTGCACATGTTTTGTGTTTGCTGGGTTCTCAGCAGACACGACGCGTTGAGGCAGTGATGTTTTAGTGCTGGCCCAAGGTCTGCGACGCTGGCCCAGCATTGGAGCATCATTGTTTCGACGTGTCGTGTTTGCTGGGTCACTGGTCTATAACTGGTGTGCACTGCATGCATTCGGTTGAACAGAGTATGATTTTATGTATGTTCCATTACAATTGTACCATTATGATCTGTTTATCCTTAGGTGGTCTCTGTTCTTACGCGTGCTGTTTTAAGCGGTTCTTTTTCATATGGTGATGTGGAGAGGGGTCCACACACCTACCAGGTATGTGTGTTGAGCCTCTCTCTGTGTCGGTGTGTTGGAGCAAAAGAGTCCGGAGCAAGTCCAGGACAAATTGTGTACATGTATACTATAGGTCTATCTATGCCCGGCAAGCGCAAGGCATTTTGCCGATGTTGGTTCAATGTTGGGCCGCGTCGTATAGATGGCCGGCCAGCATCGATCCGGCATTGGTTTGGTGTTTCGTGTTTTGCTGGGTAGCCTGCATAATTTTACATTATTTTTAACAATATACTATTCAATGCTATGTTTTCTTGATAGTGTATCATAAGTCAGAATTGACTGGCCGCAATAAATGTAACACTGTAATGTTCTTAATATAAATGAATTGTGGGTGACACTTTAATAAATTTTACTTGACTTGACTTGATCAAATTACCGTAAGCAAATATGAATAATTTTCAACCAGTTGAGGTAGTGGATCGTGGTAGCGAGACACAACCTCGAGTGATTGAAAAATTAAATCAATTTATTCAGCAGGATATGGGTTAACAGTCACAGTGAAAAAGTCACCATAATTTAAATTTCCACTCACTATAAATTGAGTGAATTTGTGATGTGTATATTACAATCTTTAATAAGTAAAAAAAAACATCATTGATACACAGTAACTTTGAGAAAACTATAGGCCTTGAAAACAGTCTTTCTTTCGGTCTAGGTTGATAATCACTACATGCATAGCGTGATGTTACCATTGATAATTTGTAACAGCAAACATTGTTGTAAAAACAAAATTACAAAGCACTTGTGGGCAAGGCTGGCAAATATTTTTCTGAGCAATTCTCATTATTTGCACCAACTCTGTTCTGACCTGTACTGTATTAAGGTTCAAATGTGAGAGGAAATATTTAAAATGGCTCAGACCATGCACCATTCTGATAGATTGCATTGCTTTTATATGTGGACCTAATTGTGTGTAGTTGTAAGATGATAAACTATATGTAGTTGCGAAGACAAGCAGGCAAAAAAAAATATGAGTATACAGCAAGATACAGTATAAGCTAATGATATTGTACCTGCTTGATTAGATGTCCGATGGGCATGTGGTACAGTCAGTGTCACAGCAGTTGTAGCTGCAGTTTCATCATTTGCTGTACCATTAACCATTTTCGATTTCTTATCATAGCCTGCCTGCCAAACAATACATCAATAATTATAATCTAGAGTACCGGTACATGTATAATTCAGCAGACATTAGATTTTTGATCACATGTTGGGTGTTGACAAAGCTCTAAAATGTGTATTTAATTAAATAACTAAAGTGTAACTAACAGTCAATAATCTAATGTTTTAACATAGTGTGATCCTTGGTATAGAAAGGGTACATCTGCTACTTTTCAAAGTATCAGGAACACCATTTCAACCACAAGGGAGACAAAATGCCACTACCGTTTGGTGAGTACAGTTTTCAACAATCATGGCAGTGATTCAATCTAAAAGAAAACATCATGCCTATCCGAGATAAAATTCAACTGGTAGGTGTAAAAGTAGCTCATAATTATGTTAAATATCTTAAAAGTTATAGTTTCTGAGGTACTGCATTTTTAAATTGTCAATGTAGGTTTTTCTAGGTTTAAAACGTTAACTAATGATGAATGTAATTTACCCTTATAATGCTGGATACATTTAATAGTACTGTAACTTTATTGTCTAGACAAATTAATGTAAGCAGTGATTCCTATGAGTCATGGGAAAAAATCCGAATTTACTTTTTGGAAGTAAAAAAAAAACACATTTTAGGCCATATCCTGAATCTGGAAGTTTAAAAAATCCAGTGTTCTGGCATCATCCAGAAAACTCGCATCTATGTGTGAACAAAATAAAAAAATATTTCCAGGGGAAAGGTGATTTTATATTTACAGTATACATGCTTAATACATAAGTAGCAGTTGTTCACAAAAAATGTTCTATAATATTTAATTTTGATTTAAATTTTAAATCTTCAGGCAAAATTGATATAAAAATATGGTAGTTGTAGAACTAGATATTTTTGCTAAGTATAAAATAATCAAAACTTAAAAAAAAAATCAGTATTCAAATATGAATCCACCTTAGCAACCAGTTGTAATGTTTACCCTTGAGGTGCCATATCAAACATCATATCAATCAAATATTGGGGTGGGAGATGGCCCCTTGCTTTTTTGTATGACCCAAGTTTGACTCCTGGCAGATGAGCATAGACGAGTGCTGGTTTAATGTTGGGCCACTGTCGATGATGCTGGCACAACACTAAACCAACACGGGTTTAGCACGTCTGTTTGCTGAAAATGAGTGATCAACACCAGACAGGTCACACAGTCAGCTGTGCGTGTTTGAGTGGCCTTATCCCAACAAAGACAAAACGGTAATATTGGATTAATGTTCAGCCGATGTCGCAGACCGCAGGCTAACATAAAATTGATATTTTGTTTTGAACATGAATATATAATATCTGAATTTTAGATCTTCCTCTCCGCCACAATAATTAATTTATATGTCTGATTCCACAAAGCTTCGCTCCGAGCGGTGGATGAGGGCTTGAATAGAGAAGATGGAATACTAACATGTTTGAACATACATGTATATGGCAATAGCAGTAGCAATAGTCAATAGGTTAATGTGCATGTACATAAAGCATGTACTCAATTAAAACACCACATTTGTCTGATAAACTATTATGTTATTATCAAAAAAGACAAGTTACCAATATAAATAGGAATTTTACATACAAAATAAAACCCTGGTGAAAATGAAAAAAAAAAAAAAAATTATTTAGTCATGATTAAATGGTAATCATGTTATCAACCCACATTATAATTCCACCATTTTTCTATATCTATTGAAGCACAGTCTACAGTGCAGAATAGCTATTACATGAACTAGAACTATGTGAGGAAAAGAAACAATGTGTGCATAAAAAAGAAGAAGTAAACAGCATCACTGAAGCCAGAATATTTGTTGATCACGGAAATGAAAAAAAGTTGCACACCATCATAATCACCCACTTGACATAATATATGAGAGTTAACCCTTATCATGCTTATCCTGCTAAGTTAATTAATTTAAATTTACAACCACTTAAATTGTGTCTCGCTACCGCGACCCACAACTTGAAGTAGCTGAAAATTAGGCGTTTTTGTTTAATTTGAGCACAAATATTTGCAAATTTTAATGGCCACATTTATTCCCAATAACAGTGATTTGATCAACTAATAAAGCAAATTAAAAACGACAATAGTCGTGATCAGCAGGATAAGGTTTCAACCTTTAAGCGCCAAATTAAAGACGCGATACACAAGTTCAAATGGGTGAAAATTAGTCAGATTTGACAAAATTGAGGTCAACTATTTTTAAAATCTGCTGATTGATGTCACGTTTTATTCTCAACATTTTTTAAAGCTGATGTGCAATATGGTAATAAAAAATGTAAAAAACGAATATAATCGGTACCCGCGCTTCAGGGTTAACTTTGGCCCAACCTTAAATCAACATGATTTTACCTCCTCTTGTTTGCTGAGAATTAAAAAATGTTTCTCAGCACATAGCTTCAAGTAAAATGAGTCATTTAAATGGGTCATTCATCTTAGATCGTGCAGATACGTGTTCCCCAGTTTCTCTTTTAAAGTTGTGTTTCAGTATATTCAATTAAACTGTTTACATAGAACACATTGAGCTACAACAGTAATTTAATGCTCTATTATCTACCTAAATCCTGTTTCAATATATTAGTAAAATATATAAAACTATATAGCTTTATATAACGAGAGAAAAGATACACATATTTTGGATAGACTCACTTTTAAATGTATGAAAACATAAACGCACATATAGGATCAGTGGCAAGGATAATGGAGATTACATGTACATTAAATTTACTAACCGCAGTGAAAATAGAGAAGAACCATAAGCACCAAATTAGCAAAATAAAAGCTATCATGATTTAAACATTATCTATCTTCAAAAACAATTAAATTAAAGCAAATACGAAAAGTAGAATAACAATATAATTGTTATACACATCAAGAGTTATTTCACTAAACAGTGCATACACATATTGTTACACATGTATTTGGGTGTGCAGGGATTTGTGATTATGGCAACAACAAGTAGCACAATATCAACTAATGCTTAACCGCTTGATTGCTGGAATATTCAACATGTCAAACATTAGAATGCTACTCTGAAAAGCCACATCGCAGTATCTGCCTACTTGAATAATATACTAAGCAATTACTGCCTTTTGACTTTACATGGTAGAACCCAGCAAACACGAGATGTTGGGCCAATGTTGTTTTAATGTTGGTCCAGCATGGGAGACGGTGGGCCAACAATAAAACAGCATTGGCTCAACTTTGTGTTTGCTGGAAATGTATCACTAAAAAATAATTTTCCAGTAAGATGACCTTTTCAGTAGAATTTGTATTCATGTAGGCAAATAAAAAAATTTCCAGCAAACAAAGAATTAAGTATAATATGAAGCATGCACTTGTCTCCTGAAGAAGGCAAGCCGATACATTGAGCTCAACCCTTAAAGCACTAAGTCATTAGCTAAAATGTGTACCTACTTTAAGTACCGGTAGTGCTCGCTATCGCGAACCCTAACTTTAAGTAGGACATACAGACTAACATATGTACAAAATTAATCAAAACATATGTCTAGCAGACTTGACAATTCATTTCTCCGGCATAGTTTTTGTTATTGGAAGGACAGATACAAAATCTTTGATAGACGAGACTAGCACTTTAAGGGTTAACGGCTACCGATGATGTAACCTTACAAACAATTCCAAGGGTTGTTGACTGTTGGCAGATTCCTGCTTCTCCTTTATCACATGCTTCAAATAAGCACAAACCATCCTTCTTATCCAGGTTTATACATCCCACAGATAGGGTTAAGTTGACCCAATGTTGGCTTATTATTGGACCAACGTCAAAGATGGTGGGGCCAACATTAAACCAACACTGGTTCAAAGTATTGTATGGGCTGTGATGCATGTTTTATGCAATATATCAATATGTTAACAAATGGGCAATCGCCTATCATTCCAAAGAACCAAAAATCAGACATTTATTATCAAAACATAGAAACCAAGATGTTGTGTTATTGACCTTGAAATACACATATGTTGTTTCACAAAATTCCAGCAAACACAATACATTGGTCCAACGTTGGAAAAATATTATGCTGGTGTTGTACAGATACAGCCACAATTAAGCCAACATTGGGTCAATATGGTGAATGTTTTGTGTTTGTTAGGATGCAATTTAAATGTGGTCAACTAAAAATAAACTATGCTCAGTTTACTTGATTGCGAAGTAGCCTACTGTTACAGGTTTTTTTTCAAAACTTTGAACCAATACGTTGGATCCCTGTCTTGTGTTGGCTGACCAGAAGGTAAGCAGACTCAGAATAACAATAGTTAACCCTTGTGCTGCTAGGACTGTATATATGTAAAAATCATTTCAAACCAAATAAAATGCCAATGAAATTGATTGAATAATTGGCAGATGATTAGTTAACCCTTTGAGCCCTCACGATGCATCAAAGCAACAATTCGCATCTCTGAAAGATGTCCTAATTTCCTGAAACATAATGGTTTAGGAAGAAAAATTTTCATGGAACTGTTTTTAAAAATAACAGTATATTTTTTAATTTGTCACTTACTTCAATACATTTTCATCCAATACAAGTCGAGAATTGTAACAGCAATTCGGGGCTTGTAGTGGATTGAAATGACAATGGTAAATTCAGGCTTGAAAGGGTTAATAAAATAATTAATTGGGGGGGGGGGCATTTTGATAAAAATATTTATTTCACCAATTGAAGCTAGAAATTGCACTAGTGTAACAACTAGTCTCAAATAAAGTAAGATTATCGAGTGAAAATTCCCAGCAAACACAAAGCATTTGCATAACATTTACACAATGTCGGCCAACATCTTCGACATTGGTCCAACATTGTATAAATGTTATACAAATGATTTCTGGGTTAAGCTGGATCTGCTGGGTTAAGCGGTTCAGGGGTTAACATAAATTACTCAAAGAAACCTGATTCTAAAATCACTCCATGTTAGCTATATGAGAAAAGAAACATTAGTTTAAAAATAATATGAGCTACAGTGCCAGTACACGAGATGGCTTACAGTGACTATACTGTGCTTAAGCTTGCCTAATACATGTGATGATTATAAAATCAAAATAGCACTTCACAGTGATGTATCTTGAGCAGCAATTAAATTGTCTTTACTGCTACCTGGTACTTTGTATTGTAATACATTTCAACCTTAAATTTTGAGGCCTTTAGTCATTTAAGTTAAATAGTATTTTTTCTACATGTTACAATAATCTACCCCTCACAAATTTGAGTAGCTTATTACAATGTCAAAGAAAAGTGAAGTTGACAAAAAATATTGTCGCTTTGCTTCAAATGCAAAAGCATAGATAATTAGCCCAGATAAAAAAATAAAGCTAAAACATCACATATTTGAAATAGTCGACCTTTTGGTTTTTTATCCGGTACTATTTTGATTAGGATAAAAAAATATAAGTATACAATGTTAACTTTTGCTTGCATTCCATTGCTTCATATAATGGTCTCTAATAATAAAACTAACCTTAGTTATTTGAAGAAGAACAATTGTTTGCTTCATACTCTCAATCATAGCCTGAAAACATACAAATAGTTACAAACTTAAATGAGAACTAGATTTGCATGAGGGGCAAAGTTTGCGTCTCCACCCGCCCCACATAGTACATTAATTATACAGTACTGTCACCAAATTTTTATGTAAACCATGTGAAAATGTGATGTCAGAATCACATTAAAATCTGATCAACATATGGCCAGGGTAAGTTGCTTCCTTGGAACAAATCGGTGAGGCAGATCAAGCTCTTCAAGTAACATGTGATTCGTCTGCCATTTTTAAATTTGTTGAAAAAATGAAAAAAGAAAAACAATTCTCTTGACTTTTTTCTCAGGGCCACTAAGCATACATAAAAGATAATATTTGAGCTGTATAACCATATTACCAAATTTTGATAATATTTAGCCGAAATGAGCAAAACTGAAATATCAGCTGAAAGTTTTTATTATCATCATCCCACAAAAAAAATAATCAGCACACATCCAGGGTAGGGTTATTCCTTTGAACCTAACATGAAACAAATCCATGAAGCAGTTTAAGCTCTAGAGAGTGACATAGGATTTTGGCGGCCATCTTAGATTTTGTTGAAGAAGCTGAAAAACGCCAAAAAAAATTTACCGGGCAATTTCCCTAGGGCCAATTTGCATACTGCAAATATTTAGAAATAATCCGAGCATGGGTGTATAGCTATATTATCAAATTTTGATGATAGCCAAAATGAACAGAACTGAAGTATCCGCTAAAATTCTAAAACGTATAAAAAATCATAGTTTTTTTATTTTTAGAATCACACCAAAAACTAATCAGCACATGTAGAGAGTAGGGTCTTCCTTTTAAACCAAACATAAAACAAATCGATAAAGTGGTTCAAGCTTTAGAGACCGACATAGGATTTAGGCGGCCATCTTGGATTTTGTTAAAGGAGCTAAAAAACGACGAAAAAATATACAGGGCTAATTTCCTAGGGCCGTTAAGCATACTGCAAATATTTAGAAATAATCCGAGTAGGGGTGTATGGCTATATTATTAAATTTTGATGATGGCCAAATTGAGCAAAACAGAAATATCCGGTAAAATACTAAAACGTAAAAAAAATCAAAGTTTTTATTATAAGAATCACACCAAAAGATTTTCAGCTCACAGCCAGGGTGAGGTCTTTCCACTAAACCAAACATGAAACAAATCGATGAAGCGGTTCAAGCTCTAGCGTGCGCCATAGGGTTTTGGCGGCCATCTTGGATTTTGATGAAGAAACTGAAAAACGCAAAAAAAAAATTACCAGGCAAATTCCCTAGGGCCAGTATGCATACTGCAAATATTTGGAAATAATCCGAGCAGGGGTTTTGGAGTGAGAGCAGAAACAAGTGGCGGCGGGGGCGGGCGGACTCGTCAAAAACAATAAATCTCCACCACCACATAGTGGGTGGAGACTTAGTTATAACTGTATGCTGTAGATATTAAAAAGATATTAAAAAATTGGGGAGAAGCCATTATTTTTTCTCAATTTCAGTATGATTATTTTAGTGCAAGAGCATTAGTGAAAAAAACACAGGAACCTGGAATAAAATTGCAGAAAGCTGATTTTTTCAGGAATGATACCTGGACATCTCCCCAGACGAATTCCGAAGATGCCCCAAAAATCTCCCTTGTGCATTTTTTTTAATCCAAGATGGCCGCCACCATGTAACGCCATTTTCGAAAAACAGGGGTATACCCTAATTCTTCACCTTTGTAGTTAGGAAAAAAATATTTTGGTGACTCTACTTATGTTTTAAGGCACAAAGAGTTGATACAGATGATCAGGAATAATATCAGCACTTTTCTCAATACCAAAAATCCAAGATGGCCGCCATATTGCTCTGATTATGTTAAGCGATCTCTTAAAAACACACGAAAATATGAGATATCTATCTCGTTGTTGAACCTAAAATGTATTTTTTGGCCAAGCCCATGGAGTATAACACTTATTTAGATCACCATTATTTTATTATATTGAATTTATCAACATAAATCCCACATAGTAGTTAATTAAAAATAACACCAGGTAACGCCATTTAAAAAAAAGGGTTATACCCCAATCCCCCACTTTTGAAGATAAAACAATAATTTTCGTGTCTCTACCTATGTTTTAAAGTACAAGGAGGTTATCCAGATGATCAGAAATATTATCAGTACTTTTCTTAATACCACAAATTCAAGATGGCCGCCATAATATTTTGTTAAGCGATCTCTTAAAAAACCCGAAAATATGCGATAACTATCTCGTTGTTGAAACTAAAATGTATTTTTTAGCCGAACCCATGGAGTCTGGAACTTATTTAGATGACCATATTTTATTATATTGTGTTTATCGACATGAATCCCACATGGTAGTTATAGTTAATTCTACCATGGTGGGTGACGCTTTGGAGTGTTTTCGAACTGCTTTCCCACTAGAAATGTAGATTGGGATTTGTCAAGTTAACAAATTAATCTCAGGTAAATAATGAAATTATTGCGTTTCAATCATCCGAGCTGTCACAGTTTCTACATGTTTGGCCAATACAAAAAGAGCACATCGTTGTACAATATAGTCTAGATTTGTGAGATCCCCCCCCCCCCTTTGAACAAGCCCCTCTGCACCCGCAACTCACTCTTTTTAGAACTCTTTCTGGGGCGACTGCTCTTTCAGTTTGCGTTGTTTACAAACGACCATGATATAAAATCCGTTCCCAGACTGTAGATTCCACACCCTCCTGTACAGCAAAATATGCTCTGTATCATAATTGAGTTTAAACACGAGGCATTCATCCAATGCTGTTTTAATATGGGCTGACCGTCTTCGACGCTGGCGCAAAAATTAAACAGAATTGGATTAATGCCCCGTGTTGGCTGGGGCAGTAGGTGACGTTGAAGGGAGGCTTTTTAGCAAAAATCAATTACAAGATAAGGACTTGCGCCTCACACGTTACATGTACATGACATCTGTGATAATCGTCCTGGAACAATGCTCTTTTAAATACTTACTTTTGTCCTTGATCTGCGAATGTCAATATGTTTAATATCATGAAATATATCATTTAAATATCAAGATATTACATTTTGAATATTAGGATATATATATTTCGTAATGAAGTTATGGCATTGTATGGTGTTGTAGTGAGATGATTTTACATCAGAATATCGGAATATGACATTAAATTAATTGATGTCACAGTTTATCGTCAGGATATGATCTCTTTATGTCACGATAATATGAGGACAAGAAACATTAACGTCATGATATGGTTTTGTAATGTCCAAATATTGCTCTTTATTATAGTAAAATGACGTTATGATGTCTGGATACAGCTTTATAAATGCAGGATATGGTGGTTAAGCATCACGGTATGGTATTAAAGTGACAGGATCTTTTAGTGTATTGTCACGATATTATATATCATGATATAGCATATTAACATCACAATATGACATTTTAGTGTAAGAGGAAATGAAAGTAAAAGAGGGCAAGGCCACATGCTGTTCAAAGAGAACGTGTCTTAACGCTATCTAATTACTTTCCATTTTATTGAATCTTCCGAAGTGCTTTTGTTGTTGGCAGTTTTGGAGTACCGGTATTTGAGCAATGTAGAGGCCTTTACTTGGTAACGTGCGTCTGTCAATATAATGTTATTGAAATGTTATACCTTGACATGACAATATAATATCCTGACATTAAAATGCCATATCCAGACTTCAAAGTGACAAAGCCTGACATTCTATGGTCACATTAAAATATTGTAGTGTCATATTCAGTCCTTATAATGTCACATTAGAATGCCGCCAAGCCCGCCATATCTTGATTTGATAATGTCATATCCTATCATAAAAATTGAATATCTTGACATTCAAATCTTATTGTGTGATATAAAAAGACAAAATTTGGACATTATAATATCATGACGTTAAAGTGTCATATTCTGATAAATTACAATCCAATATCCTGGCATAAATATGCTGGATCCTGACTTCGAACTGTTCATTATACAATATTCGATATTAAATAGCATGTTTGTCATTATAATGACACACCATCACATTACAATGCTATATTGTGACCTCAATGTGTCATTTCATCAATGTATAAAGTCACATCATAATATTCAAGTACCATATCCTAATATTCAAATGTCATATCCTGACATTAAAATGTCATAGTGATGTTAAAATGATATATCACGAAATTGTAATGCATTTCGTGATAATATGATGTATATCTTTTCATTTTAATACAGCAACGTGATGTTTAGCCACTATATACTGCCTTTATAAAGCTGTATTGAGCCATCATAACGTGATTTTGCTATATTAAACACCAATGTTTGGACATTATATTACATATCATGATATTAAAGTGTCATATCCTGATATCATATTCATATATCCTGACATAAAACTATCATATCCTGACGTTAAACGTGTTCAATCTGGTGTAATAGTGTACTTATCTCTTATTATGTACATTCACAATAATAATCACAACTAATACTTAACCAAAATCGAAAAACATTTTATATAGGCCTACTATATAAAATACCTACATTGGAATTAGTTGCTGTGTTTGAAACTGGAATTTCTTACGCTATCTCAAGCTTCAAATGAATGAAAAATACCCTTATATTTAAAGATGAGAGATGTTAGAATTTTTAATCAATGATTTCTGACATATGATATTTTGTAAATTTGATCAATCTATATCTATATTCCCATATGAAAAAGCAGTTGGACATCGCTTAATCGTGGCATCTGCGCTAAAAGAGCTAACCAATATGGCAGCCATGTTGGATTTTGTGTTGATAAGCACATTCTATTTAAAAAATTGGTGATGGAAATATATTCTAGATTCCATGGCCCTGAAAAAAAGTTTCAACAACATGATGATTATGGCATGTACGTGATTTTCTGAGGGGGAGGGGGGGATGCTTCACATAATGGTCGCCATCTTGGATTTGTGGAGATAAGAAAAGGAATGATATCATTTCTGATCCTGTTGATGAGCTTTTTGTGTAGAGGCACCAAAATATTTTTTTTTTAACTGCAAAAGTGAGGAATTGTGGTATAGTCCTGGTTTTTTTTGGAAAAATTACGTTATATGGTGTTACATAACATTAAACTACCGGTATGTGGGATTTATGTTGATAAATTCAATATAATAAAATATTGGTGATCTAAATAAGTGCTAGACTCCATGGGTTTAGACAAAAAATACATTTTAGTCTCAACAACGAGATAGTTACCTCATATTTTTGTTTTTTTAATTAAGAGATCGCTAAACATACTCAGTATATCAATATGGCGGCCATCTTGGATTTTTGGTATTGAGAAAAGTACTGATATCATTTTGTGTCGTCAAACATAAGTAGAGACACCTAAATATTTTTTCGAACTGCAAAAGTGAGGAATTATGGTATACCCCTGTTTTTTTCGAAAATGGCGTTACATGGTGGCGGCCATCTTGAATTAAAAAAAATGCACAAGGGGGATTTTTGGGGCATCTTCGGAATTCGTCTGGGGAGATGTCCATGTATCATTCCTGAAAAAATCAGCTTTCTGCAATTTTATTCCAGGTTCAACCCTAATGCTCTTGCACTATTTCTAGCTATTTAAATTCAATCAGCTGGAGCAAGGTTAACATCTCACCACTTAAAGCAAATCGGGTGGTAAATAAATGTGATGAGATTTGTACAATTTTAATACAAGCATATTCCAACCTAGCAAATTTCCCCTTCAAATTGTCATGTATGAAGGACAAGTGAAAGGTCTGAAAAAAACAATAGATATGATTAGCCCTTTAACACTTAAAGCGCTGAATTCTTTTTGTAAAATCCATGAAAACCAAAGGTTTCTTTTTCATTTTTAAACCTTCATAAATGTCTTACTTAGCTCTTTCTGATTCATTTAAATACCTATGCTAGGTATACCTATACCTTACAGTGCGGGGAGCGACTTTAGTCGTCAGAATCTGACGACTAAAGTCGGTGCCCGCGCTGTAGGGGTTAAAGACTAGAATTGAAGTTGCTTCAGTTGAAGAGCATCCACTACATTGCATTCAGTTAAATTACATGGGGAGATTTTATCATTGTGTGTGTATACTTGTACATATATTGAATAATACACATAGTATATAGGGGCCTACTGAAAAATGTACACACTGTACATACTAAAGTGTGTTCTCTGCATTCAAAGGTTAAACAGGTTCAAAAGCTTATCTGTTGACAGATTCCAAACAGACCTCGGCAGAACATTTAATTGCATTGTATTTCTCCAAAGCCATTTCATCATCACAGCCTTCAATTTTCTTCTCTAAGTTCTGTAACATATAAATATAGATCTTTAATGTATAGAACATAACTTGAAAATCCTCAAGACACCAGTAAAACAGTTATATTTTGAGTAAAAAAAACATGTCAGTGTATTTCACTTTGAAAATAAAAAAAACCTTGTAGTGCTACATGTAAGTGAGAAGAAGGCACTGTTAACCCTTGTCATGCTGAATCGTTTCAATTGTATTTTTCGCCATTTCAAGCTGGGATTGCTAACGCAATTTTCAGCTTTAAAAAATGAGAAAAAATATCACTATGAAAAATAAACATGGGTGAAAACAAACATTTTGATTAACTCAGCATCTATGACAAACTATTCTATGGATTTCAGTGGCATTTTATTTTCTCTGAAACACACTTGAAACCGGATATATACAGCTCCAACAGCAAAACTGTTAAATAATTCTATTTTATAAAAAAAAACAATTATCTATATATATATTGATGGGAATTGGTTTTAATTTTATAATCGACGATCGGCTATAGTTGGTTGATCTAACCAACCGATGATCACATTTAATCTGTTATGTGAAGATTTTGCACATAATAGATTTAATGTGATCATCTGTTGGCTGAATCAACCAACTATAGCCGATCATCGATTATAAAATTCAAACCAATTCTCATCACTATATATATGTAAGTATATATATATACATTTTAAAAAAAAAAAGAATTATATAGTGATGGATTGGTTTGAATTTTATAATCAATGATCGGCTATAGCTGGTTGATCTAACCAACCGATGCTGACATTTAATCTGGTATGTGAAGTGTGGGTTTGGTGAACATATGTACAGTGTGTAAAATAAAAACCACAACATAGGTCTATCGATTTACCAACGCTGGCACTGTGATTTACTTTATCATGATTTAATTTATCAGCAAAAACCTATTTTTGCTAATTATAATCAATTATCATTATTGGAGGACCAAACGGTAGATGATCGATTACCTACAATCCATCATGAGGCATTAATAATTTTTTTCAACCACATATTGACCTTATTTTCATGAAAATAAGAAAATCTGACATGCCAAAAGTAATCATATGCGTCAAACTAATGAATGCTAATATATTTTTGACAATTTTGAGCTCTTGATTGCTATGAACTAGATTAAAATATATACTTTTGTTAACCTAAAATCAACATGGCTTTACATGTATAACCATTGCTATTGTTTGCGAATGCCACTGACTAAAAACATCACTGACATTTTTTCTTCACTTAAACAAGAGGTGTGAAGCCATATAGCACCACCACCATAAATAAGTATTTATCTAGCCCGCATAAATTTATAAAGTTGATCTGTGACGGCCAAATATTTAAAAAATACACTATTTTCTGAATGTGATTGTAAACTTAGAGTAATTTCTGACAGTAATCAGTTCCTCATAAAACAAAGAAGCTGACTCATTATGGCCATTTTGAAAGTAGGCAGCATCTTAAAAAGATCACTTGTCGATATCCATGTGGTTGGGTATGTGATTCTAAAATTTAAAAATTTCTGACTAGGCCTACTAGTTCGTGCCCACAAAAAGCTGGACATATGTTTGCATGACTCAAATCTCCCTTCCCCTATGGGACACGGTATAAAAATGAGTGAGCATATCTAATGCAAGTAGGTAATAACAGCTCTATTTCAAAATGAAATAGGTGTATGAATTAAAAAAAAAAAAATTATGTCGATATCATGAATTTGTGTGATGTTCAATCCTTACGTTGCTGAAATAATTTGGTATAAATTATGGGGAACAGAGGGTTTTTCACTTTGAAATGATCATGGCCACTTCAATTGAATACCAATATCATATTTAATTCTTTCAGTGCGGGATTGGCTGAAAGAAATAATAAGAGTACGCAATTTGGAATAAAGTACAAATTTATAATTGGCCTACAAAGGCTACAGTCTTTCCCAATAAGTTCAAAATTTCACTGGGCAGTAGGTCCTGTAAACCTAAAACTTTTACCAGACCAAAAAAAAATTCACCAGACATTATGTGGCCAATTCTTACCTTGTGAGACCAAAAAAAAGACCAAAATCAAAACTGACCAAAAAATTAACTGGATTGTAGGTCCGATATGGTTGGGTATTTCGCTCGACCTACCTCTGTTTTACATGATCAAATGATCTAGTTTCTACCAGGGATGTTTGCTAGATGAGATAAAAACAGGACCACTAATGTAATTTGGCTTGTTCAAAAACTGACATCAAGGGCTTATTTATAACAAACAGATGATTTTTATCAATTTATTCAGCACATGTATAAAGGTGGTATTAAATACATATTGAAAGTACAGTAGAATCCCGTTATAACGCGGTGGTTGGGGTCCAAGAAACGGGACCGCGTTATAAGTGGATCGCGCTATAGCGGGACACCGTTCTACCGCTAATGGTCAATACATTGGGTCTATATGGACACGCAAAACCAGGCGGTGATACCAGGCGGTGATAGTCGCTGTGCTAGTATGTACTAGATATTACAATGTTTATATCATACATGTACTACTTTGGTCAATAAAACTATCTATATATCTATAGATATAACAATGTATTAACACTCGCGAGCTATGATAACATCTTGTGCTCCGTGAAATCACTCCATGTGTAGTTAACAGATTGAAGGGCGACGTTGGGCCGGAATGGAAGGCGTGAAGGATCTACACCGACCCTGTGCATGCTATAGGGTCACACAAGGCCTGATTAGAGTAGACGTTTTATAACAAATACGCTGCTCTATTTCATGCAAAAAATTTGGTGTATTCTTAGAACTGATTGAAAGGTATAATTAAATGAGAGGGTGGGCTTTGTATATAATACAAGGCGTTGAGAATCGACGAGATTTGCTAGAATTATATCGCTACTCTATGATTCACTGTCGGTCTAAGGCTGGTACAGCGTCTATGAAGTGGGCCAGCGTTTGTCAATTCACTGTGTGCAGATGTAGCTTCAAATCACCGTACCATATAGTGATATCCTTCTAAAGACTTTTTGAAATTAATTGTTCACAGACTGTGTCACGTCTGCAGATGTCTGCCGGCCCGGCATTGACGAGATACGATTTTTTCATGTTTCCAGCCAACTAAATGTATAACCCAGATTATAATGGCCGAAAAAAAAATCCTTTCTGGTGTTATTACTATTTTTACTGTATCTTAAATACTTTTTAGCTTGTCTGTTATTAATTTTAAACCATATTTAAATGGGGTTTTTAATGTATTATTTTTTTTATATGCGGTGCACTTAATATCTAGTGCGCCCTTGGCTTTACAAGGTGCTTTACACCACTAATTGGCGGGGGACGTCAGCGGTGTCAGGGTGTTAGCTAGTTGTGATAATCATCCCACTACAAATTCCTACTTTTTAAATTATGTAAAATAATTGTAATAAATATTATGTAATAAATATCACCAGAAAGCTTATTCAACACTGAACATAATGATATGAACATGATGAATTAGATAATGATAGCTCCTAAACTCTCTAAGTTATTGATTTGGAAAATGAGGCAGGGTATAGCATCACGGGGGATAGACGTGAATGGGGCACACGCCGCCACGAGACGACAAACCATGCCGCGGTGGCCCAGCATTAGAACAACATTGCACCAATGTCTCGCGCCGACCATATTCACAGCCACGTGCATTCCAGTGCCTCATATCAGAGTGTATACACGTGAAGTTAATGTCTATGCTAGTGCGTGCGTTGTGTTGTCCGTGTTGTCTGCTTAACTTCAATCCTTGTGTTTGCCATTGACTATTTCAATGAGAAATACATCTATACCATTTGTTTTTTAATTTTTATTTAGCAATGTATTAACGATTAGTCCAGGTGTTTCGGGTTGAGTTAAATGTAATGTGTGTGACACATCAACAGTGCCATAGCATGCACAGTGTCAGCCTTGATCTGTCATAGCCACGGCGGTGTAATATGATCCGTCATATATACCAAGATTGTCAAATAGCCTACCGCGGTATAGCAAGGTCGTCATATAGCATGGTATAACAGAATCATCATAGGGCCTATACCGCTGATCGTTACATTTTATTTCATTTTGAACAGTAGCAGTCAAAAGGTCAATTCGAGGCGTCGTCAGTAGTGGCGCCTGTCTACAGTGTGGCCGCGAATATACGGAGGTGTGCGATGATCACTGCATGCATGGATGACTGGTTAGCACATGTGAACGTGCACGAGCGCTTTAGCACAGACGCGCGCGTGATCAAGACTAAAAAATACAGGCACTTTTAGTAAGAAGGTCGAATTTACACTGAAAAAAAAACGAATTTAACCTGGAAAAACAGGGTCCAGGGACCGCGTTATAACCGATATCGCGGTGTAACGATTCGCGTTATAACGGGATTCTACTGTACATGTAAGTTTAGGTGTATTTTTCTACTTGCCTGGACTTGTTCTATTAAAATTTGTAAATAAGCATCTGTTTCAGCTAGCTTCTTGTCAAATTCAACCATGTTAGGACCTGGTTTGCCATGTTTGGTTTTCTGTAAAAAAACACAAAGATCAATATTTTAACTCTTTCAGAACTGAAGTTACCTATATTTAAGTTTGAAGTTAAAATAGATACCTAATCAGAGTTTATATAATTGCATTGTGGAGCTTTCAAGGATTTGATCAGTTGTGCTGAGGATGAGCTTGGGATAAGCTCGAAAGTTCAACAAAGCAAAACAGAGTCTGGTAGCAACATTCATGCTGTTAATATTTTAACTCTTTTAGAGCAAAAAATTATTTATTATATTCATTAAGCCCTTTCAATATTCTGAGATTCTTCATCCACCTAAAGCCAAAATTACTGAGACAATGTTTCAATTTAAAAAACAATATTTAACTTCAACTCATAGCTATTCAAAATAAATTCCCCCCACTTGAAGTTATGTCTCACTACAACGATACACAACTTCAAGTGACTGAATGAAAATTTAGGTGATTTGTAAATGATAATTATATCAGTTTGTAAAGATTTAGGACATAAATTAACATTTTTAAGTAATGGTTATATGGGTGCTATTATACAAAGACAGAATGTCGAAAGTTCAACAAAGCAAAACAGAGTCTGATAGCAACATTCATGCTGTTAATATTTTAACTCTTTTAGAGCAAAAAATTATTTATTATATTCATTAAGCCCTTTCAATATTCTGAGATTCTTCATCCACCTAAAGCCAAAATTACTGAGACAATGTTTCAATTTAAAAAACAATATTTAACTTCAACTCATAGCTATTCAAAATAAATTCCCCCCACTTGAAGTTATGTCTCACTACCACGATACACAACTTCAAGTGACTGAATGAAAATTTAGGAGATTTGTAAATGATAATTATATCAGTTTGTAAAGATTTAAGACATAAATTAACATTTTTAAGTAATGGTTATATGGGTGCTATTATACAAAGACAGAATGTCTACTGTAGTCAACATCAGTGCTCTAGGGGTTAAAAGGACAATTTTTAACTATCCACGGCAGTGATATATTTCAAACTTGATAATGAATTATCAAATTTGATATTTGATCATTCATGATCATGTTTATACCAAGCAAGCTTCAAATATAACAGAATGCCACATACTCAAAGCAATTCAATATTTTATGGTAGATGCCCAATTTATCAAATAATTCAATTTCAAAGATAATTATGATTGTGTTAGTCCAATTTCACAATCACAGGCCATGCACCCAATCAAATTGTATGAGAATAGACTTTGCTGTTAAACTACACATATTCCTTGCATTATTTCTTAGAACAGGTAGTCATTTTTAACACTAAAATAGGTTAATAAGAAATGTTATTGTAGAAATGCAGGACAATACGCAAACCTTCAATGGCTGGGAATGACGAAAAATGGTCTTGTCTAAGGCACTAATCCACTTTTCTTTTTCATCTGGATCACGAGCTAAACATACAAATACATTTTTTTAACATCGTGTTTGGTGAACAAAAATATTCAACTAAGCAAAAGACTTTTGATCAGTAATCTTTTTTGAATAACAGGTACTTATCAAAAATACACAAAAAATACAAATCTGCCTTCTTCAGCATTTATTTTATACCGTGCTGTCTACAATTAGAATATATTTAGGCATCCACTAACTTTGAAAAAACATGTACAACAATCCACCATAACCCAGCAAACATAAAACATTAGTATAACATTTATACAACATCGGCCCAATGTCTTCGACGTTGGTCCAACACTGTATAAATGCTATACAAATGTTTTGTGTTTGCGGGGAATTAAGTAAAAGAATGGATACATAGCCTACAAGTGGAACAAGGGTGAAATAGGAAACTACAATAGAAGGGCAAACCTTGAAAGTGGAATGTTTTCTGATCCACTGTTATAGTGAATGTACTTTCATCTTCATCATCAATACCAATTACAGCTCCCTGTTAAATATAAAACAAAAAAAGATGCATAATGTCATATGTATGTAACATACAGTAATTAAAAGCAGTGAAAATATTATTTCAAAAAGTTTGTAGTTTTTGTGAGCTGCATATTTAACTAAACGTTTCAGTAATAACCATACTAAATCAAACTAAATCTTAAGCTAGCCACACATCTGCTGGGCATATCGCAAATAAATAATACTATGGTTTTAAAAGCATTTAATACATTTTGAAAATACAAAGTACAAATCACTTTTACGAAAGAACTCATATGATACCGCAGCAAAGAACATAAGAAACACATAATGTGATTACCTTTAATCTTACACAACCTCTTCGTGCACCTCTCATCATTTTTTCTTTTGACTGAAAAAACAAACATAAGCAAATGTTAAAATTGAGAATATTTTTTTTCAAATTAAACCTTGGTTGACTATAGGCGATTTGTGTTCTAGCAGCTATTATAGGCTGTATTAAACCAATGATAAGTGGCACTATCATACTCTTATCCATCCCATAGCGGAAAATTTCTAGTTGTCCATGGAAGGTTTTAATTCTCTGTAGAAGTTTTTTAATTCACCCTGATCGGGAGGTATAAATTTTCCGCAGAAGGTTTTTAAGTCTCCGCAAAATGTTTTCAATTCACCGCAGAAGGTTTTTAATTTTCCGCGGAAGGTTAGATTTTTCAAATTTGAAATCCGCTGAAGGTTTTAATTCTCCGCTGAAGGTTATTAATTTCCACACATTGAAAGCTTTTAAATTGCCTGCGGGATGTTTGCAATTCTCCTCGGAAGGTTTATAACTCTGCGCGGGAGTTTTTAATACTCAGCGGAAGGTTTATTTGTAAACTTATGTCATGAGGATAATACTAATGGCCAACCATGGCCATAGCCGCCATCGCATAGCCATAGAGGCATAGTAGGCCTACGTCAAATATCAAGATTATTTTTCGGTTTTCCAACAGAAGGGCAAACCTTGAAAGTGAAATGTTTTCTGATCCACTGTTATAGTAAATGTACTCTTATCTTCATGATCAATACCAATTACAGCTCATCAAAAGTGCATCAAAAAAATTCAGGTACAGATTTGTGGGAAATTTATTGTAGATTTTTATAAAAATGCACCTTATTTTTTACAAAGTGTGAAGTGGAGCACAATTCATCTGTCAGAAAAAATAACTTTTTACTATCACCTTTTTCTTCCTAACTTTGTGAAAAAAATTAATATTGAAAGAAAAATTGAGATTTGCTTTTTTACAATGTCTGTTTAATTTTCTATAAAATTGTCTATAAAATTTCACTTTTTTTCAGCACAAACATAGAAAAAAATTGCCTGACCACCCTACGTACATTTCATGGAAATTTTTTATCTAAAACTCAAAAACTATTCAACCAATCTCAACAAAATAAAATAATGACATCATCAGTGGCAGTGGCACAAGACACATATTTTGAGCTAAATTTCGACTTGATCAGAGAGCTTGATATGAAAGAACAGGAGATTGCCCACGAGTGTATCATTGTCACTGCAAGGAAAAATTTGTTCAGAATCGCAATCGCAATCAAATTTTTAAGTCCCAGGATTTATATTTAAATGACTGAATAACAAGGACTGAATGACAACGTAAGAAATATATTTTTATTAGTCTTATCCAATGGAACAGCGACAATCATAAACTTCTGTATATCCATGATAATAACAGAACGGTGAATCACCTTAAAAAAAGTTGAGGGGTGGTGACCCATCAAAACACGAGACGTTGATCCAGTGCAGGCATGATACTGGGCCAGAGTTGAAAACTATGGGCCAGCATTTCTCCAACACTGTATCAATGCTTTGTGTTCACTAAGGACAAACTCAATGTTTTTAGGTAAGCTGTGGACGCGTTTTTTAACATGTGTTTTTCCAAGGATTTGAGATGTAGTAGCTACCCTAAAATTTATGCAAATAATCATGATAATACACAAATGTGTGCACAGATGTAACTATTTTTATATTCTCACAACCAAGCACAGACGATGAGCCAAACATATAGTATACATGTAGTTGTACAGACATGTCACTGAAATGACACATGTAGTAAATCAGCCTCACATAGCCTCAGGATAATAAAGATAACCTGTTGGATTGATAGGGTTATTGAGCCGGGTGTGTCAAGGGGATTAACCTCAATGGTCGGACATCCCCCTCCAATAAAATGGTGACCATACCATTATGTTTACTTACAAAGCTGCGTCATAGTGATTACTCAGGGTGATGACAATTATTACGGCGGGATAACAATTACGTGTCTCCAGGGCCAAATAAATTAATAGTCCGGGCCCATTTTCGAAATTTCTAACTTGGTAGGGCATTTTTTAGTAGAATTTGGCATGCAGTTGTTCTTACACAATTTGAGAACGCTGATTCCAAATCTGCCCCATGCCAAGCTATATTTTGTGTTTTTCCTACTCGAAATTCAAAAACAAAATGGCCGCCAAAATTAGTGAAAATGACACAACTTTACATCACGGCTTGGCTTACAATGAACACAAAAACATCATTTCGGTGTATTAAAACCCACCTGAGCAACATACTTAAAGTCCTCTGAATTTCACCTTGTGCGTTTGCCGCTAGAGGACAAAATCTAAAATGGCCGCCACTGCAAGGCAATGTGCTATAACTTTGCTTCAAAATAACGTAGAGATGTGTTTTTGGTGTCTACATATAGGTTTCTCACACCCGGGAAGCCAATTCAGGGCCGTGATAACATCTATTATAAATATTTCACAAAGTTATGGCGGTGGGGGGGGGGGGGGACAATTGTTGCGCCAGGAAATTGACACATCGTAGGCCAGTGTACTAATAATGATTTATTTACTAAAGTCATTATTTCACACTTAGAAGTCGAGGGAAACAAACGTAATATCCGGCATGTTGTAAAAATGTTTAGACTATTGACAAAAAATATTTTATGATTGTTGATCACTGTCCGGCACTAGATAACCTGTCGCTCACCATATATCCGTTCTAGGCCTATTAGTATCTGGCCTATGTGATATCCACCTGCATCGTGTTTTTACAGTACCGTAAGGAAGAAAGCAATAATTTAAATGTGCGTTGGCCACGGGTGACACCCTCCTGCTCAAACCCTGTACTAGGGTTAAGCAAAACATGAAGTTAATCCATCAAGGTGGTCTGCATAACCATGGCAATAATGACACACATACATGTTCCGCTCCTATTGAGACAAGAAGTCGGTCAAATTTAACAGTTTATGATTGTAGTAACTAGGTATATTGTGCTAGCTGGTTAAAACGTACACATCACATAAAAATTATGTTTCTCAATCGGATTGACAATTTACATAATCATGATAATAGTATCATCTTAATTGTTATATTTTTGCTAAGAATATATACCGTACAAAAGCCTGGTAATGCGCTGATAACACAGTTTTCAGACATAATTGAACGAATAAAGTCCCAACCATCGGCTCAGAGATCCACACAAAACCGTAATGTAGGCTACACATATTTCTACTCCCCTAACTTGATGATATCACCATCAATAACTATGATAAAATACTACACGATATCAGAAATCTGTAATTTGGTGCAGAAGTTGACTTATATATGTTTTGGGCATATAAGATTGATGGTTGAGGACACGCTAGGGTAATGTTGAAAATACTGACGATGAATTTATTTTATAAATATAGTATGAACATGCACCATCTTCAGAAGATGTTAGAAACTAACACAGTCTTGGCAACTAAATGCTATAGAGTGTCATGAACAAGTCACCGAAGATTATTGGGTAGACTATCGCAACAAGATATGATGCAGAATATGTGGTAATTGGAGCAATAATACCGTTCGTAGCACGATCAGGATATTTTTTATGAAGATTAACATAAAATACAGAAACTTTCTAGATATGAACGTGATATGGTAGAATGTATGAGGAATCAGTAGGTTCTGCTCATACATGCTTCTAATCAGATATAAGCTCTCACTCTCACATAATATACAATAACCCAACAGGTTTAGTTGTGTCCTGAAGTGGTATGGGAGCGACTACCCTATTTTGCAGGATGATGTATGAATGTTAAAGACAATAAGTCTTAACATATATAAAGTGATGAAATCATATGATAAACGTGAAGATATTTAGGTCCCTAATAACTATGTGCCCCCTACAGACATAGTTTATTATTTAGCAATTAAATGCTATAGAGTGTAATGAACAAGTCACCAAAGATTATTGGGTACACTATTGCATTAAGATATGATGCAGAATATGTGGTAATTGGGGCAATAATACCGTTCGTAGCACGATCAGGATGTTTTTACGAAGATTAACATAGAATACATAAACTTTCTGGATATGGTCGTGATATGGTAGAATGCATGAGGAATGAGCAGGTTCTGCTCATACATGCTTCTAATCAGATATAAGCTCTCACTCTCACATAATATACAATAACCCAACAGGTTCAGTTGTGTCTTGAAGTGGTATGGGAGCGACCACCCTATTTTGCAGGTATCAATGTATAAGTGTGAAAAATACTGAGGTACATAATGTGACGCTAAATGTTATTACGGCAATCAAACTGTCAGATACTGACAATGTGGTAGTCGTAGGAACTGATGTAAACTTGCTCATTCTGCTTTCGAAACGTTCTCATCATAGCAATGCCTAGCTGTGTAAACCTAAAACTGGTGATATTTATCGTACCACTCAACCGTCTCAATGGCTTCCACGACACCAGCACATCAATTCTAAAAGAAAGACATTTAAGTTAATTCATTAACACACAGAACTAGAACTTAAGCCAATTGGAGTATTTCAATGTATCCTCTTCGTCAATAACCCCTGCCACAAAAAGTGGATATTGTTTCCGTTGTATTTTAGGCCTGCTTAGCAATAAATACATATTATAAACATCTATGAGATTGTGGTTGGAGCTTCATTGATGGACAAATGCAACTAGTTCTCGTGTAAAAGCTTCCTGTTCAACCTGAAGAGCTATCATATTTAGTTAGATTAAAGGGACCCCTTGGGATGAGACATTTTCAATGTTGTCAATTCTGAAAATGTAATCTATATGAAGCTTTATAGCCTACTGATCTTAACTGAAAATACGAAAAAGTCAAAAAACAATTTTAAAGCACCGAAAAAGAGTGAAATGTTGTATTTCCAGGTCGTATATTGCCATGTAAACAAAACAAATCAGCAACAATCAGCACTTTACATCACATATTCCCACGTATCAGACGGTAAGATCAGAGCAGTCGCCGCTAATTGGTGTCTTATAGTCAGGACACGGGAGGACACACCTGCAGCACTGATTGTCTACCCAACGCTGGGCCGATGCCATTAGCATGTGGCCCAATGCTGTGAAAACATTCAATCGTCCTTCAGGTATACAAATAGTTTGTTTGGGTTACTTCTGGTTTCATAGAAATGTTGATTTATTTGTAAAAAAATGAAAATTCTGAAAAAAATAAAAACATGATCCGTGGGATACACTACTTCAGTACGGAATTAAAAACGAAAATTGATGTCATCCCAAGGAGTTGCTTTAAGTGTGAATTAGGACCACGAGAAAGTAGCCGATGGCGTCCTATCAAGGAGTCACTACATCAATTCCGAAGCTGCACAAATATATGATCAATATATCGATGAGGGTGACGATTCTACCATTATCATCATGCAAGATGATGGCATTCATGCAAATCTGAGATATACACAGCAAGCCTCTGTAGCTACAGTGATGAAAGTAACATATGCTACTTTTGGGCAATTTCCTCATAGTTAATGTGTTGTTTTGAAATAATCATATTTTTTGCATTCCCTGTAACTACATGTAACATGAAAGTTGAGTTTTTTGATGCTGTGTAATTTTTTTCCATCAGAAAACTATATAAGCGCCAAAAAAAACTTCCTACGACATTTAGAAAAACGGTTATATACTTGCTGTATAATTGACGGCCATCTTGGATTTTTCCCCGAAACTACATGTTATATAAAAGTTAGAGGTTATTACTGTATTGTACTAGATTTATTGATATTAAAAAACTATATTTAATCACCAAAAACAACTTTCTATGACTTTTAGAAAAACGTTATGGTACTTTCTGTATTATTGGCGGCCATCTTGGATTTTTTGCGTGATAGTTGACCAGGTCTTAGAAGATTAAATTCCTCAAAACTAAAATGTTATTTTGAACACGAAAGTCAAGTTTGTGTGTACGCTGTGCACCCAGACATGATGTATAATCATGATAATTGAGACCTTATCTGCTATTTTGGCGGCCATTTTGTTTTGCAATTTTGAAAGGGAAAAACTAAAAATAGAGCTTGGCATGGGGCAGATTTGGAATCAGCATATCCGAATTGTGTGAAAACAACTGCATGACAAATTCTACTAAGAAATGCCTTACAAACTTTAAGAATGCCTCTTTTTGAAAAATGGGCCCTGACTATAACTTCAAAAATTGCTTTGGCGGATTTAAAAGACAGCGATGTGGGTAGAAATCCGTTTTATGCAAAAATTCATACGCGCGAAATTAAAGTATATTACAGTAGCGTGAATGGATTGCGTGGTGAATGATTTTTGCCGATTTCTCAGTCAATTCTCAACCAATTGTCATGAAATTTTACAAGCACTATTTTCTATTGATGAGGCGATTACTCTGAAAATTTCACTGAAAAATATACTACAGTTCAAAAATTAGTCTATTAGACATGTAGTAGATAAATATAAAAATGTCGCCCTATGTTAAATGGTATAACTTCTGACATACTTAATAATTTGTGACCCCTTATGGACTTGAAAAAAAAACGGAGGCCGGAGGCTATGCCCAAATTTCGGATTGTTATGTGCATATGTGGTATATTTGCTACTGCTACTGTATTGCGCGGCACTCGTTGGGTGCCCTGATGTATCTAAAAACTAAAACTCCCAACAGCAGCATCATCTCAGTAGTTTTCTTCAGCTGCTTCAAAAAGTTCAAGTGTCTGGGTGATGTTTTTGGATTCTGTATCCCCTTTAACAGTTTGCAACATTGAGGTGCCATCTTTTGGACGTTTCAATAATTTATCTCAGATTTTGATCTAGCACAGCATTTTTCTTGCTCAGTGAAAATTGTGAAATGTCCACGGTCAAATATCTTTTTGAGCATGTCGGCAGTTACGAAAAACGTCTCAGCATGATAATTATTATCATGCTGAGCAAGTAAGACGTTTCGCACCCACGGAAGACGTTTCGCTCCTATTATCATATAATAGTAATAGGGGTGAAACGGTCGGTGCGAAACGACTTACAGGGGGAGAAACGTCTTAAACTATAGTCTGTCCGACGGTGGAGGTCCTGGATGGTCCAAAATAAAAGTTAGCTTTTCGGTATCCAGTCAGTCAATTCTCAAGCGATTTTCATGAAATTTTAAAACTCTATTTTCTAGTCATTTTTCAGCGATCCTGAAAATTTCGTAAAAAAATATTGCATAGTTCAAAAGTTAGACCATTTGACATGTAGTAAATGTCTATTTATGATGCTCCTCTATAACATGTATAAACCCATTAGGGCCTAACTTCCATTCTAGTTTATTCTCAGAATTGCGTTACATGTATGTCAAATGGTCTGACTTTTGAAATACTCAATGCAATTTCGCGAAATTTTCAGGGTTGTTGCCAAATGACTAAATAATATTGGTTACAAAATTTCGTGACAATCCCTTGAGAATTGACTGACTGGATACCGAAAAGGTGACTTTTATTTTGGACCATCCTCCACCGTTGGACAGACTGTGAGGCAATTCGTCACCGATACAGGGGCGAAACGTCTTGAAGATGAATGCGAAACGTCTTGGGGGCAAAACGTCTATGGTGCGAAATGTCCTGGAGCTATTGTGACTGTGTCTGAGTGTGAGTATGACTTGATTAATTCAATTGGGCCTGGCCTCTGTTCAGGTAGGCCTATGTAATCTTGACAACATTTTTCATCAAATCTGCTCAGTAGCCTATGTTCTCTTACAGTATAGTATGACAATAGGCCGCTGTTTTCATCCAGCACAAACCAGCGATACTGCCATCCTTGCATTACGTTAGTCCACTTACTCAGTGGACCCTCCATAGTCGCCATTTTGGACACTGTATTGTCACGTGACAAGGCTGGCGGATCTGTCTTCTCTTGGCCAACCAAAAGAGGCGACGTATTGATGTATAAAGTTGCACCAATCGGGATAGCGCGCACAATTTGAACATCATACTTTCAGCAGTCCACGGCAAAATATCCATGATATCAGTGAACGTACACAAACTCGACATTTAAATTTGTATCGCCACTTGATGTAAATTATGGTTATTCATTCACAAAATGAGAAGTGTGTTTTATCTATATTTATTGATTGTGTTATAAACCATGTTTTTAAACCGTGAGTGTGACTGATTGAGTGACTCAGTGAGTGAGTGATGCAGTGCCAGTGATGGATTGTGATTTCAGATTTGTGACCCACTCGTGACTCAGTCACTTACTCACTACAGACACTGAGACAGTACAGTCTACACTGTCTACAGTCTGTTCGACGGTGGGGAATGGTTCAAAATGAAAGATAGCTTTTCGGTATCCAGTCAGTCAATTCTCAAGCGATATTCATGAAATTTTGTAAACCCTATTTTGTACTCATTTCGACATTTGGCATCGATACTAAAAATTTTGTAAAAAAATATTGGTCTATAGATCACTCACCATCAAATTAAAAATGATCAGCCAGGATCGCATGATTTTCGGCGATTTCTCCGTCAATTTTGAACCGATTTCCTTGAAATTTTGCAGAGGCCATTTTCTATTAAAATCCTAACAGGGGTAAAAAATTCGTCAAATTATATTTAAAGGAACCCCCTGGGATGAGACATTTTCAATGTTGTCAATTTCGAAAATTTAACTCATATGAAGCTATATTGCCTACTCATCTGAACTAAAAATACAAAAATGTTAAAAAACAATTTTAAAGCACCGAAAAAGAGTGATATAGGTATCAGCGTTCACGACTGACGGTGGTCCGGTGGTCCGAGACCACCAGAAATTATGTCGGACCACCAGAACATTCTATCCAGTGGTCCTGTGGACCACCAAATTATCTAGCTCTAGTGTATAGACTACTCGCCGTCAGATTAACTTGTATCGCATGTTTTTTGCCGATTTCTCAGTCAATTCTCAACTGATTTTTATGAAATTTAAAAAGGCATATTGTCGGGTCACCCGCCAAATACTGCGCAATTTTCATCTAAAAAAATTATATAGTTCAAAAGTTAGACCATTTGACATGTAGTAAATTTGTAATTACGACGCCCCTCTATAAACCCATTAAACTGGTTAGATTGAAGTTTAAAAATTGCATTAGGCCTACATGCCAGATGGTCTAACTTTTGAACCATAGAATATTTTTTTATGGAAATAATCTCACTGTATTCGGCGGATGACTGGAACTTGCCAAATTTTATGAAATTTGGTCGAGAATTGACTGAGCAATGGGCGAAAAACATGCGATACACGTTAATCTGACGACGAGTACCATATAATCAGAATCGTAACATGCCCCGAAGATATAAACAATCGTCGCAACTCGCGGGTGATAATACTAGAAACACTGTATCATTTCTCATCTTTTTGAAGGAACAAAACACGTGTTCCTAATCATGAGGGTCAGGAATTTTTTACATTGAGATCGATCATCTCCTTGAATTGTCTCCTGTCATGCCTTTTGAGGTTTTACAAAATTAACGATGTGGAAACACATGATCGCAAAAATTAAAAAAATTGGTTCAAGATTTCCAAGTGTTATAACGTTAGTTGTTGTCAGGACCACTAAAAAAATTGTAGGACCACCAGATCCTCTGAGCTGGTGGTCCTGTGGACCACTGCTCATGAAAGTTTGTGTCAAACCCTGGGTATATTCCCAGGTCGTATATTGCCATGTAAACAAAACAAGTCAGCAATATACAGCACTTCACACCACATATTCCCACGTCTTGGCAGAGGAGATCAAAGCAATCGCCGCTAATTGGTGTCTGATTGGTGTCTTATAGTCAGGACATGAGGTCATACACCTGCAACACTGATTGTCTGCCCAGCGCTGGGCCGACGGCATCAACATGTGGCCCATTGCTGTAGGAACATTCAATCGTCCTTCAGCATGTGTTTAGGTATACAAAAAGTTTGTTTGGGTTTTAAGCGGTTTCATAGAACACTGTAGAAATATTAATAAGAAATATTTGTAAAAATCTAAAAACTCTGAAAAAAATAAAATCATGATCTGGGGGATACACTACTTCACTACAAAACTAAAAATGAAAATTGATGTCATCCCAAGGGGCTGCTTTAACATTTCAAAAGTTAGACCATTTGCCATGTAATAAAATTCTAGAATTAGTTTAATGGGGTTATAAAGGGGAGACCGGGGCACCATGGACACCTATTTTTAATTTTGGATTTGCCTCAAATATTTTTGTAGCACATTAATGTATTATCGACCAATAGCTAACACCGGACTAAACTAATGTCTGACTGGAATATAATACATGCATTCATGTTGGATGTTACTTAAAAATCAATTTAAAAAAAAGCGAGCAAATCCCGAGCTCAGGGCACCATGGACATGGGGGTGGGGTACAATGGACATGTCTACAGGCATGTTGTAGGGACTTCCTGTGTCAATAAACACATTTTTAATAGTGAAATGAAAAATAAAAAATTAATATTTAAATGCAGAATTCTTCAATTTGGGGGTAGCGAGATTAAAAAATATATACTTTCTCTGAAGACGGGGCACTATGGACATCAATGCCAATAATGGGGCACCATGGACACGTCCATGGTGCCCCAAAACATGTCCATTGTACCCCGTCCATGGTGCCCCAGCATGACGATTGTTATAAGTGTAGCTTTCTCTAGCTTAAGAAAGAATCTTCCATTATCGTCCATGGTTCTTAAAAAAGCAGAATGTTCACTAGCTACTATGTGCTTCTTCTTTTAACTTAGTTCCAAGGAGTCTTTAATGTATTACCGAAATCCGTGTATCACAAAATTTACTTTAACCCTTCAAAAACACATATTTCGCCATAGCTTACACAAGCCTTGATGAATCACCACCAATTTTTCTGCTGAAATAGAACAGCTTCAAAGCATTCCCTAGAGAGTTCTTTTGTTAAAATTGGACAACGCACTTGGCCAAAAGTACAGATGTTCATGGTGCCCCGATGTCCATAGTGCCCCGGTAATTTCAATTCATTACATGACAAATAGTCTAACTTTTGAAATACGCTATATAATTTTATGAAATTTTCAAGGCTGTCTGGATTTGAATAGACAATGGCCTTTGCAAAATTTGAATAAAATCGGTTTAAAATTGACGGAGAAATCACTGGAAATCATGCGATTCTGGTTAATTTGACGGCGAGTATAGACTAGTTGCAATCAACTTCCACCAGCGTTGGGTGTTTTTAGCCGATTTCTCAGTCAATTTTCGATCAATTTCCATTATATTTTGCAAGCACTCTTTGCAAGTATTCCGGCGCCTACCATAATTTCATGAAATTTGAATGAGTTTTGCAAATGTTAGACCATTTGACATGTAGTGGAATTTTGTGAGAAAAGCTCTTGGCGATCAATGGGTTTATAGAGGAGCTTCATAATTCGCAAAAACTAAATGGTCTAACTTCAAACTACATAGTATTTTTTCTCGAAATTTTCAGGAAAGTTACCGTAAGACTAGAAACTAACGCTTGTCAAATTTCATGACAATCGGATGAAAATTGCGTGAGCAATCGGCGAAAAACATGCATCGCAAAAGTGACAAATTTAAAGTGACTTTTACTTTAGTCTATATACATAGTTCAAAAGTTAGACCATTTGACATGCAGTAAATGTCGATTTATGACGCTCTTCTATAACATGTATAAACCCATTAACTTCATTCCGGCTAATTCTCTGAATTGCGTTACGTGTCAAATGGTCTAACTTTTGAAATACTAAATGGAATTTCCCGAAATTCTCAGGGTTGTTGCCAAATAACTATTAAAAACCACCGTCGGACAGACTATAACTGTATACAGTCTATAGTCTGTTCGACGGTGGAGGATGGTCCAAAATGAAAGTAAGCTTTTCGGTATCCAGTCAGTCAATTTTCAAGGGATTGTCACAAAATTTTGCAATCGTTATTATCTAGTCATTTGGCAACAACCCAGAAAATTTGTAAATACAATATTTTTTTACGAAATTTTCAGGATCGATGCCAAATAACTAGAAAATAGGGTTTACAAAATTTCTTGAAAATCACTTGAGCATTGACTGACTGGATACCGAAAAGCTAACTTTTATTTTGGACCATCCTCCACTGCGGACAGACTATACGCCTACTCTAGTCTCTACTCTAGTCTATGACACAATTATCTGGAGCGCATGCTTTTCGTCGATTTCTCCGTCAATTATCAACCGTTTTTCATGAAATTTTGTGCAGGACATTTCCAAGTCATCTATCTGTATCTGTATATTACGTGGCAGTACGCACTAGTATTGTGCTATCGCGCCACGGGAGTAACTTAGCAAGGCCTGTTATCATTCATGATATAATTCATGGCCCTATACAGTAGGGATTACATCTAGCTTACCATGTCCGCGTGACGGACACGGTCGTTAGTGGATGTTTTTCCGTGCACGCACACGCACACGAAAGTGCGTGAAGGACACTTGCACGCGTATACACAGGCTGGCGCCACAACTCACGGAGACGACTTGGCACGGAAATCATCCCAGTGGAAGCCAGTGCAAAGTAGTGATATTTTTCGCTTGCATTCCCACTTGTGTGCACGCTCGTCTTTAAAGTCACATTATCAGCTTTATACTCGTCGAAATGCACGCACTCCAACGGAACGATATGTGTAACCATAACCATAATGAATGGAATCCACGAATTTGGGGCGACTCCAACGGGAAATGACGGGGAGGGGAAGTGGGTTGTCATCAGGCCATCCTAAAAAAATTGTTTCCTATTTCCGACAGCATGGGTGAAAATAGGAGTAAAAGTTAGTCCTACCTCATGGCATCCATTCGTCTACGTGGCTGGTCAGACCCTGGTTAAGGTCTGATTAGAGTCTATGCAAGTTAAAAAATAATTGAACCTCCCGGAAAAAAAATAACAGACTAGCCTAGGCCATATCTAAAAAAAAATTGTTATGGTCCATCGAAATATGAACTCACGACCCTCTACTTAACAGGCCCTAGTGCTATCCACTATACCAGGGAACCATTCTCAAACTCAGTGGCCAACAATGGCTATCATATTATGCCCTTTTGAAGCAAGTGAAACCGTCCATGTCTGTAGTGACGTCTATCAACCAGTTGGCAACGTCTTGGATACCCATGAGTTTGGGAATTGGGAAATCTCAATTTCCTGAAATGCTAGGGGTGACCGGAATGAACTGGGCCTCGGGATGAAGCAGAGGTTGACACTAGCACTAAAAGTAGCCCTAACACAGGTAGGCCTATCTGCTTATGCACAGTCAGCACTGTATAGGCTAGTACTGCTTGGACATTTTCACACCATGAAATCGGAAACAAGGATATTTTTTAGGATGGCCTCAGGTAATCAGGAGTTGACCGCTGGGGCTGACGGACTTCCCCGAACATCAGGCGACTCACACGTGGAGGGGGCGACTCACACGTGGAGGAGGGGCAATTACACTTCGTAACTTGCACAGAGAAAGGTTTGATCAAAAAGTTGTTTGTACGTGCAATCATGTCTATTAGCGTGTGAACACGTTGACACACCTCGCTTCTTTGTGTCCGTATGATTCCGTCTGGGCGAAAGGAGTCACAATCCGTGATTTGGTGTGCACGCCGAGGTACGCACACGCCGTGTAAATAATTTTTCACGGGCTTGCGTCGACGCACTCCCGTGTGTGCTTACGCACAACGGACTGGTAAGCTAGAGGGAATCCCTACTGTATATGTGCCAAGTAGGCCCTACTCCATGTTGTGAATTTTTTGGGGACCCGCCGGATGGAAACTGCGTCTACGTCCATTGAGGTTCTTTTACGTCCAACTCAAAGTCAGTCAGACGAGCCATCTGATTTACGTGGTTCTCTGAGCCCCACGGGTGTATACAGCACCTGGCAGTTCCAGGCGGTCACCCATCCAATTATGAGCCGGGCGCGACGATGCTTAACTTCAGTGATCGAGCACAAACCGTTGAGCGAACGCCGTATTCCGTATACTGCCGTATTCCATATATATCCTAACATCAATTGGTATAAATTTCATGAAGTTATCTGCTGAATTGCAAAAGTTAGACCATTTGAAATGTAGTAATTGAAAATATGACGTCCCTCTATAAACTCATTACGCTAATTCTGGAATTTTATTACATGTCAAATGGATAACTTTTAAAATATTGAACATAACTGCTCGAAATTTTTACCGATGTTTGGACATAACTTAGAAATGTCATGTGCAAAATTTCAAGGAAATTGGTTTAGTATTGACAGAGAAATCAACGAAAAGCATGCGCTCCACATAATTCTGTCATAGACTATAGTCTAGTCTAGCCTATACTCGCCGTCAAATTAAAATTATAAAAATGATCAACCAGGATCGCATGATTTTCGGCGATTTCTCTGTCAATTCTGAACCGATTTCCATCAAATTTTGCAACTAGGTCATTTTCTATTCAAATGCTAACAGCCCTGAAAATTTCATAAAATTATATCGATTATTTCAAAAGTTAGACCATTCGACATGTAGTAAATTGAAATTGCGACGTCCCTCTATAACCCCATTAAACTAACTCTAGAAAATTATTACATGGCAAATAGTCTAACTTTTGAAATATTTAATATAATTTTGCGAATTTTTTACCGCTGACAGCGTTGTTAGGATTTTTTATAGAGAATGGCATTCGCAAAATTTCAAGGAAATCGGTTCAGAATTGACGGAGAAATCGCCGAAAATCATGCGATCCTGGTTGATCATTTTTAATTTGATGGCGAGTATATAGTTATATATATATCTTATACCCGCCGTCAGATTAACTTGTATCGCATGTTTTTCGCCGATTTCTCAGTCAATTCATTATTCTCAACCGAGTTTGATGCAATTTTGCAAGGAGTATTTTCGAGTCTTGCGGCGACTACCGTGAAATTTTCACTGGAAAATATTGTAGGCCTAGCTAAAAAGTTAGACCATCTGGCATATAGTGTAATTCAGGGCAAAATTGCCTAAAAACAAACTTTAATTTAACCAGTTTAGCCCCTTCACTACTGGCAGTAATGTCACCCAAAGTACTGGGTCCATATGTAAGACGTCATATGATTCGGCCGTCGTGGCGTCGGCCCACGTACTGAAAGTGTTAATAGGTTTATAGTGGGACGTCGTAATTTCAAATTTACTACATGTCAAATGGGCTAACTTTTGAACTATATAATATTTTTTGATGAAAATTTCACGGTAGTCGCCGCGTGACTAGAAAATAGTCCTTGCAAAATTTTATCAAAATCGATTGAGAATTGACTGAGAAATCGGCGAAAAACGTGCGATACAAGTTAATCTGACGGCGGGTATAGAGTAGACTAAGTTCCCTAATGTTATATAGGGATAATAGGCCTAGAGTCTAGGCCTATATAACGTTAGTCTGTCCGACTGTGGAGGATGGTCCAAAATGAAAATTAGCTTTTTGGTATTTAGTCAGTCAATTCTCAAGCGATTGTCAACCATTATGATTATTATCTGATCATTTGGTAACAATTTTGAGAAATTCCATTTAGTATTTCAAAAGTTAGACCATTTGACATGTAACGCAATTTCGAAAATAAATCCGAATTTAGTTAATGGGTTTATACATGTTTTAGAGAAGCGTCATAAATAGACATTTACTACATGTCAAATGGTCTAACTTTTGAACTAGGCCTACATGTATCCAATATTTTTTTACAAAATTATCAGGATCGATACCAAATGACTAGAAAATACCGACTGGATACCGAAAAGCTAACTTTCATTTTGGACCATCCTCCACCGTCGGACAGACTGTAGGCTCAGACACTGTGAGACAGTCAGAAGCTCAACCAGGCTCATGACCATGCAGTCACACTGCCCTCACTCCTGGACTGGAGCACTCACTCAGTCACTCCACACTGGCCTCAGAATCAGACTCAGTGACTGACTTTTTGTGTGACTCACACTGTCACAGTCATACTCACAGTCACAGACACAGTTACTCTAAGCTCACTCTCAGTCTCACTGACAGTGACACTATAATATAGACCTAACGTTAGGCCTACTATAGGGTAGATTATATCGCATGTTTTTCACTGATTTCTCGGTCAATTGTCAGCCGATTTTCATGGAATTTTGTAACAATCATATTTCAACAGAATCAGGCCTGATATCCCTGAAAATTTCGTAAAATTAGATATCGTGTTTCAAAAGCTAGACCATCTGACATACCGTACATAATAAAGTGAAATTACGACGTCCCTCTATGGACCAATCAAACTAATTCTATAATTTTATTATGTCAAATGGTCTAACTTTTAAAATATTCAATATAATTTTGCGAAATTTTTACCGCTGTTAGGATTTGAATAGAAAATGGCCTATGCAAAATTTCAAGAAAATTAGTTGAGAATTGATGGAGAAATTGGCGAAAATCATGCGATCCTGGTTTAATGTGACGGCAGGTATATAGCCTAGGTCGTACGTCGAAAAATCGCGAACCACGTTTTTTGCCATTTAAAAAATATTTGGTAACTACATTTTATTTTTGTCAACTCCATTCAATTTGCCAAGTTATACTGAGCCTATTTTTGCAGTTTTTTTGGCAAAAAATACTTTACATCTTCTGATCCTTTCATTGTCATGTTGTGCAAGTCATTCATCATTAAAGCGGTGGGCGATATTAAGTGAAAATTGGGAATAGCGGTAGACATAACAAAGAAAGGATCTCCCAAATTAAAACAATTTTTACCCAAAAATTATGTAGAGTTGGAGATCGACATGTTAGTGAGTTGAATAGAATTGCAAAATAAAAAATTTCAGCCAGTAAATATTTTTTAAATGGCGAAAAACGTGGTTTGCGATATTGGGCATACGACCTATAGGTGAATTTATTGTCTACAGTCTGTTTCACCAGAACCTGGGAGTAGCCTTTCTCCAATATGCTGGTCGCTCGTCAAAATGTTTTAACAAAATTTTTCTTGGATCCTTTTTTCATGCTCCCCTAACATCCCTGAAAATTTGGTGCAATTTTGTTGTGTATTTTGAAAGTTAGACCATTTGGCATGTAATAGGATTCTTTTTTCACTGCAATGGTGTTAAAGAGAGCTGTAATTTTGAAAATTTATTACATGCCAAATGGTTTAACTACGCTAATACACAAAAAAATCTACCAAATTTTCAGGGATGTTGGGGGAAGATGAAACAGTAATCGGAGAAAAATTTTGTTAAAATATTTTAAAGAGCTAATCCCAAGTTAAAGGCTTCAAGTTCTGGTGAAACAGACTGTAGAGTCTATGTATGTACTAAGCCTAGGCCTAGAGGTAGATACATAGAAAAAAACATTATGATGGGTTTTTTCGTGTTTTTTTCTCAGGATTTATGTGAATTTGTGATACACATATTTTTCTCTGTGGGCAATTCCACGGTGTCGGACGTACATTTCGGACACTTATTTTATGCCTGGTGCCCTAACTGGAAATGAGAATTATATTACGTTGTTGCTATTTCATACACACCACCCCACAGTATCATACATGTGGGATATTTGAATATTTTGTGTCATTCACACATACCGTTAAATGTCATAGAGATTAAGCTTCATAAATAGATCTTACTACATGTCAAACTATACATTGATATTTTTTTTACGAAATTCTTAGAATCGATTCCAAATGACTAGATAATAGACTTTACAAAATTTGCACTGACTGCATGGACCATCCTGCAGTCTTCAGAATTATTCATTCTCACTCAACGCCTGGATGCGATGAAGCCTTTTGAACCTTAGTATTGGAGCACTTTCCTAAGTGGCGTCACACTGTCGGCCCCTCCCCTAAATTTCAAACTCTGCTTAAATTTGTGAAAGTTCTACACGTGAAACAATTTATTTTTTTTGCAATAAAATGTTAACCAAACATTTCTAATTCAAGTAGACCTATGCCATATCATACATTTTTTACCATAAATATAGACATACATAACGTTCTGAATTATTTTCTTAATTTGAAATCTATGGGCACGTTTACCCGAAATTAGGTAATAATTTTCGAAATGACACTGCATATTTTCCGTGCATTTTCGTAAATAAGTACATATCTTGATAATTAGGGGGATTATATAATAATACAAAACCATAAGAATATTAGTTGATGTTTTCCCCCGTTTTAGGCTTTAATTACTTGATGTTTATTCAGCTCTTGATATCAATCTTTGACAGTATTTAATCCAGTTGTACCCCAATTATATAATTGTATGATCTGCAGTATAAACCACACTTCGCAAATGGCAAGGAACCATCAAACCTGGGCCATCATCATTGACGCTGTCACAACTTTGCAATGTCGCTGGCCAGCCTCCTGCATCGCTTCGCATAAACTGTCACATGACTTGCTGTTTTTACGCAAGATTTTTCTCGACGATTTCCAGCATTGCCAGGTACGTGTGTCCTCCTGGAGTGGGGTCCCAAATAGGTCGACACAGGCTGATAGCTGACAGGGTTAGTGTAGAAACAACCAGGTCTGTTGGTAGGATGGCATGGACTGGACTAAGTCTCGCTCCCAGTCTCGCTCTCTCATAGCCGAGTCGTCCTCCCCAAGGCTGTGGATTGATGTATTTTCTTTACCCGAAAAATACAACATGGTGGTGACAGAAAATTGCCCATGACTTTTTGTTTTTATTGACTCACAGAACTCCATAGATCTGATGCAAATTTTAAGACAATAAATTTATGATTAGCACACACAATGTCAGCACTCCTTTTCAAGTTTGTGATGCTGACCTTTTTACCACCCTACCTCTGTCTCTGAGCTGAGCATGAAATTGTGGGCATACCATGCATGGAACTGAAAATGGAATGTTAGTTTTATTGCTAAGTGATTATAAAAAACTTTTTTTCAACCTGATTATTCTGGGACAAATTTTAAGATATGACCCTCCAAATAAATGTCTCACGATTGTCTACGGGGTCAATCTGGCTGAAATCTGTTTCAGCCACTGCCGTAGCTAACTTTCTCACAGTCACAGTCATACTCTGCCATAGTGCCTGTCCATGCTGTCAGTGTCACACTCAGTTTCTGTGAGTGGGACTCACTGACTGTGTTCACTCTGTTGGTAGGTAGACTACATCACAAAAAAATAAAAGTGTCCTATAAAATTGTCCAGTAATAATCCTTTAGAATAGGGGACGCTATTTTTATGACTTCGCCATTGGAACCACATTTTGCACTGTCTCTATATATAGCAAGGAAAATGTGGTATCACCAAAACAGAACCACATTTATTATTATGCCTCCGTCTTTCCGTCTGTCTGTCCGTCCGAATTTCATTTTTTTTAGATTTGGAGAGTAAGACAGGGATGGGGGGTAATCAAGGGTTGTGGGGGGATCAAAACAAATTTGAACAAAAAAGTAGGGGGGTGTCAAGGCAAATTATTATTATTTTTTCCTATAACCTCAGTCCGGATTACTTTTTTTTCAAATGGGAGGGTAAGGCAGGAAGGGGTGATGATCCAGGCTACTTAAAAAAATTCTGGCAGGGTGGGAAGTTTTAACAAATATTTTTAGTGTTTTTTTTTCATCTAAGGCAGTAGCCTCTGTGGATTATTTATTTCCGGGCGGGGAGGGTGAAGGGGGTTTGGGGGAGGGGGGGAAAGCTAATTTAATTTTTTTTTTGCCAGGGGGATGTGGGGGGGGGAGGTTTCATACCAAATTTGAACAAAAAAGTAGGGGGGGTCAAGGCAATTTTTTGTTTCTATAACCTCCGTCCGGATTACTCTCTTTCAAATGGGAGGGTAAGGCAGGAAGGGGTACAGGCTTCAAAGCCAATTTGATTTTTTTGCAAGGGGGGCTATGAAGGGGTTAAAAACAAATTTGAACAAAAAAAGGGGGTTCACGGCAAATTATTATTTTTTTATAACCTTTATCTGGTTTACTTTTTTTCTAAATGAGCGGTAAGGCAGGAAGGGGGGATGATTACATCCGATTAAAAAGATTCAGGCAGGGTGGGCACATGGGGGTTTAAAGAAATATTTATTTTAAGGGTCTTTTTCTCCTTTTAACGCAGTAGCCTCTCTGGATTACTTTTCTTTACAAGTGGGGATAGTCAGGCCGGGGGTGGGGGGGTCAGGGCTAATTTGATTATTTTTTGCCGGGGGGGGGGGGGGGTTCAAAACAATTTTGAACAAAAATATATTGGGGCCAAGACAAAATAATTTTCTTTTGTCTATATCCTCCGTTCGAAATACATTTTTTTTTAATCGGAGGGTAAGGCAGGAAGGGGAGTGATAGCCTTTACAGTGGAGGCATAGTCATTGACGCCTGCGTCGTTACACCTGTCTAGTTCTTAAAATAAACTACTGTTTTATGACGTTGGGAGGTCACATTCATCCCGAGTTAAATCCATGTTTATTTTAATAATAAATGTGCGGTGCTATGAAGAATGGAAAGTGTGGTCCCAACGTCTAAAATATTGCCAATTTTCTGACCCTTTTTTGTAAATGCCGACATGCTAAAATAAATATCTGACCACATCCCACTGTTTTCAATGAGCAAGAAAAATCCTGGGCTAGATCAAAATCTGAGCTAAGTTATAAAAACATCCAAAAGTTGTGAACTCAATATTGCAAATTGCCCCAAGGATACAGACCTCCAAAAATCACCCTGACACTTGAACTTTTTAAAGCAGTTGAAGAAAACTGCGGAGATGAAAAATTGAACATTTTGAGAGTTTTAGTTTTTAGATACTTCAGGCCACCCAATGAGTGCTCCGCAATACAGCACCAAATATACCATATATACATGTGCACATAACAATCAGAAATTTGTGCATTTAACCTCCGGCCCCTCTTTATCTTTTTTTATGTCCAAGAGTGGGTCAGGAGAGAAGAAAAGTTATGATGGATTTTTATCCTTTTAGCTAGAAAACTTCCATTTTTACGTTCGGTGCGCCCCGTGAGGACGCATAGGGCCGACAAACAAAACTTCATCCTGGCTTTACCCTAGGCAAACTAGTGCAACCTTCCCCGGGTACATGTATCTCAATTCTTAGAGATTCCCAAATTGTTCTGTCCAAACAGCCTTAATGATGGCCTCCAGAACTTCCTCATAGGGCAGTGGACATAGTCTATTTTCATTTTTTGATTTTTTTTTTCACAAAAAATTAAAAATGGCTCGTGTGTAAAAAAAATTAATAGGAGGGGCCACATCATGCCTGTTCCACTTACCTCTTCAAGCATTTGTTGCAAAAATTATGAAATTAAAGGCGAGAGCTGGCATCATTTTTCGTAATTGTGAGAAATCTAACGAAGTGGTTTTCCTCATATTTAAATTGTGAGAAATTTAACGAAGTGGTTTTCCTCAATATTTATCCACCTGAGAATCACAATAGTCTACCTCAGGGTGGTAACCAATTGCTTTAACCACCATCTGATGACGCCAAGCAGCGAAACAGCTGCCATGGTCCTGAATAAATGAATCTTTCCAGCCTACCACCACTTCGTTCCTGATCTTTTTATTTAATCTTCATACTACAACCAGACCCGAATACAAATTTTATCCGAAGTGGGACACAGACGCTGTACCTCTGTCCCGCTGGCTTCAATTTTAATATTTTTAATATTGTATTTTTTTATTTTAGACACAATTTAGAGGTGGTGTTTACAACGCTTCACAAGCCAACTTGGCACATGTGTGAGTAAGAACATAGTCATCAGCGTCATGGCGTCTCTTTCAGCAGGTTTGAAATCTGGGGGTAAAGGACTCGCCAGTACAGCACCTCTCGGCCCCTACAGAGCTACAAAACTAGTGAGTTTGAGATCTATTAAATAGTACTTATCTTAACACTTAACCCTTGAAGCGCTGAAATAATTCTTCCTTTAAAAGCCATTTCTAGGGGTTGTTTTATCAGAGGAAAGTCAGTAAAGGAAGAGGTATAAACCATGAGGACAAATGGGTTTTTGGTTTTGAGAAATCATCATAAGTGTCTGCGTTAGTTCTTTTTAGTCTGTAGGCCTAGCTGTTATTTCGTGTTAGATTAAGTAAGTTGAAGTATTTAGTTGGTCATTGCAAGTGAAATATTTTTATTTTATTCTGTTTTTCTAGTGGAATGAAGTGATTCAAGCCTTCCGCACACAAATGTTGGTTGGGAGGCATCGACGTTATATGAAGAGCTATGATGATTGTTTTGTTGCGTCAGAGGCTGTGTCTTGGCTTCTCAATTTTCTCAAATCCAACAATAATTTTGGACCCTCTGTGACTAGGTGATATTATTTAATAATAAAAAATTAATCAATTTTTCACATCATTAAGTATTAGTTGTAAAAATATATTATTCACAAGGACTTAAGAACTAGAATATTATTTTATAATAAATTTATTTTCTGTCACTTTACCAGTTTACTCTGGTTAACTGGTAATTGCCTACCTGCTTCATTATCATTTTTTGTTCCCATTTATAGTAAAAATATATTATTGTTAAATCATAGAACTTTGCATGGATGACACATGATTTGTATGATTTTTATTATCTTGAATGGTTTTATTCTAGAATTCAAACTGTTCAGCTTCTTAATAAGTTCAACAAAGCTGGCTTATTTAGAGATGTTCGTGGAAGCAAAGGGAAAATTGAGTTTACTGACAGCAACAGATTATTTAGGTTTGTTTTTTATCGCTCTTCTCTAATTGTTTACCTGCAAATACAGCGTTTAGTGTATTTTGCATATATCTATCAACATGATAGCTGCCACAGCATTTTCTTGCATTTCCAATTGTAACTGGTCCACAGCTCCCAATATTTATATATTCAAGCTTTGTGATTCTTCCACCGCCCTGACTGATTACTCTGTTTTAATAGTAAGTTCTCTATTGTAATTTTGTTGTTCTTGGTATTGGTTTTAAAAACATAAACTGAGCTGATATATTTAATTGTTTTTTGAAAATTGTAATACTTTTTGAAGGGATTTTTTGCAAAGTGAAGTAGTAATCGATGATGAATATTTGATTTGTCGGCTTTTTACGCCTCTGAATACTGCATATCTCCATCACTACTCAATAGGAATTGACTTTTAATTGCAAAAGGTGGAGACTTTCCTATTTGTCATACATGTATTACTACATGTATATATATAACATCCAGTTTTCATTCAGTTTATATAAATCTATTATAATACATTATATGTACAGGTTTACATGTGAATCTCCTGTAAAAAATGTGAAGTCATCAATTCGTTCATCCATACGAGTGCCATTATCAAATCGCACTGATATGATGAACTCAATGAAGCAGGACAGTGATCATGTGATGGGGAAGCCTCCAATTGGAAAAGAAAAGAAGTTATCAGTTGCAGGCACACCAGTAACTGTTTGTCTGGGTCCAGTACCTTCAGCACCTCAAAAGCCGCAACCAAGTCCCAAACTGGACAGACCCTCGCCTAATCCCAATGAAGTTACCAGTCTGGAGGTTGACAGGCTCTGGCTCTCATACACACTAGAACGGTACTGTATCATTATGTGATATGTAAAATGTTCAAAACACATTTTGCATTTTTCTGATTTTTTTTCCTCCCTAAATAATAATTGTGGTAGAGAATACTTGTCATGACTCATGTGCATGATTGTGCTACACTTGGGCTGCCTAGCAAAAAAACTGTAATTTTATTTTGCTTTTTTAATATGACCATATGATGTAAACTTGTCCTTAGATTAGAACTGCAAAAGTTTTTAAATTTTTGTGCTGCTTATTTTCCAGTGAAGCGAGATATAGAGACAAAATTTTCTTGTTTTTGCCATGCATGTCCGAAGTGAGAAATAGGGAATTTTGTATCTATATCTCACTTAACTTGTAAATGCGCAACACAAAAATTAAAAAACGTTTGTGGTTCTGGTCTACATGTATAGATATGTTTACATCATATGGTCATATTTAGAAGCCAAAATAAAATTACCGATTTTTTAATGATTTTAGCCTGATTGTATCACTTTAAATGTAATGCTCACCACAATTTTATTTTTATAACCAATTTATTATGCCCAGGGATATTGAGACAACTCTGAAGAGGGAAGGGTGTGCAGGAATTTAGCATGTGCTGAAATTGACAATGTTTCTAAATAAAAAAATATTTTGAAATTTGTGACAACTGCACAAACTTTCTCTTGTTACCATGTATGTATTGTGATTACAGATTAAGAGAAATCCTGCAGCTGGACAGTTTGGGAGATATCCTGGAGCCCGGATGTGTGCATGTCTCATATCTCATCCATAACCTTTCTCAGATTAATCATGATGGTCTGGTTACAAATATCCCCAATGACGGTTAGTTTACGATAAATATATGCCTGATTATTTTTCAGAATCTCATTATATCTTTTTTAAATATTTGAAGATATGACAATCTTAGCTGATCATAGTTATGCTTCACCCAATGCACAATGCAGATTAATCAAACACATTGACATTCATGCCAATTTCTTTAATTAATCTGCATTTGTAAATGTACATCATTAACTGTTACAAATACATCATTAACATCAGTAATTTGAATGGTGAGACATTAATTCCCAATTTAATTATTATGTTGCAGTAAATTTTAACTGGTTTTCTTCACATTTATGACAAATTTAATCATGAATAATTTATATCATCTTTGGATTCGTATTGCCGCATTTAATTTAAAGAGATGCAGAAAGATGTTATAATTAGCTTTGGATTCGTATTGCCGCATTTAATTTAAAGAGATGCAGAAAGATGTTATAATTAGAACCGACTTTTAATTAGAACATGAACATGTCTGATTGAAATTTTTTTATTTCCTCATAATTTATACTATTCAGAGAATAATATAATGTGAGCTTGTCTGAATGGTTATACAGTATTTGTATCTACCATCTCAAGACCAAGTGATGTATTTCCTGTCATTCTCATTTACTTTAGTTGTAGAATAAAACCCTTGGTCTCTTTGATTTATATAAAGGTATTCAGCGCTTTAAGGGTTAACAGCGTATACTCATATTAAGCTATATAATAATTTTATATAAATCTTTAATTTTTAAGAATATAAATATATTTTTTCCATGTCATTATAAATTATATTTGCTAAAGGCTAGTTTAGCTCTAATCAATGGCAATGTGTCAACAAGCGCTGTAAATCTTGCATGATAGCTACAGCATGTCTGTATGAAATTAAATCATTCTTGCTATATAAGAATAACACATGAGTAATTATGCCTGCATGAGAGGTGGCGTATTAGTAAATAAATTTCCCAGTGTTGCATACCCTATTGACATTACACAATGCTAACACGCTGTCCCATGCTAGTTTTCACTTTCCCAATTAATTTAGTGAAGTTTTCTTTTTTTTTCAGAACAATTACCACCATGGGTTGTGTCAGCTATGAGGTGCCTTGCCTACTGTAAGTAAAGTTGTATTGATTTCCCCTATTGTATTGTTATTGTATTGATGACTCAGACAGTAATAAAGAAGGTGACAATTTACTTGTGTAATGTCAAAAACTTGTATAGTATTATATATTTAAAACTTGTATTAAAATTGGTGGTTTGGTTTTGTGCTTTGTATTGTGTAATGGCACACTATAGGAGCTACAAAGTTTTGATGGCTTAATGTATTTAGTAGATTTTTGTTTGTGATAAAAATTCGAGAACTTGTGACTAAATATAGTATTCATGACATGCATTTTTAAACTTTTCTTTATTTGATTGAGGGTGGTTTGTTTGTTTTCAGGGCCCACTAAAGTGGATAAAAAGCTACCTGACTACCCCGGTTTTGAAAAAGATGTTTTCAAAGTTGTGAAAGAATACTTTGAGAGGATGGATGAACCTTTGACAACATGTGACTTGTATGAACTCTTTGTCGGAGTTATGGGTATGCAAAATATTTCAACTCATTTATTACTCTTGTTGCTTTTTGAAGTTGGAACATGACCAATAAATTATCAATGATTACTGATTAATTTTTCAAATTTTCACCCACTTGGAGTGGTTGAAAATTACTTTTATTTCATTTGTTTAATTTGGGACAAAACAATTGCAAAATTTGATGTTTGAACAATCATTTCATTTGTAATGACTGTGAATTAGCCTGATAAGAAACACATTAAAAGCGATTTAGGTTGTGATCAGCGGTGAAGGGGTTAAAATGATTAACTAGCAGTTAAAAGATTAACCTTCACAGTACTAAGGCATTTTTATCTAAGGTGAAACTGAATCTGGGCAAACGTTATAAAAGTCAATGAAATGTTAGTCTTCTCAGCTTTGAATGCCAAATTTATGGGGCTACATGTAGGACCATGATGAATATTTTAATCGGTGCTGTGGCCGACTCAGACATCAACATGGTCCTCTTCCAATTGTTTTTCATATTATTTTAACATATATAGTGACTTCCTATTTTCTCACCTTTTTAAACTTTTTGATATACATTATTTTCCAAAAGAGATCCACTAGCATATTTTATGTCTGTAAATAATATTGATACTGTGCTCCCACTAGCATAAAATGTTTAATAAAAACATTAAATATTAAAATCGAAAAAAGTTTAATAGTTTGCTCTACTGTGTAGCAACTTACTAGAAACGTGATTTAAAATTGTTCACAATAAAAAACACTTTGTACAATGATTTATTGCTGCATTAACCCCTTTCTCACTAAGTCACCTTAAGTAAATGTGCCATTCTCTATGGCTGTAATGCCTCTTTCTTGGAAGCCTTTTGATTGGGAAATGTGATATTCCAGTAATTTTTGTCTTTTATCCGATCACAATAATCAAGTTTTTCATTAATTTTTGACTTGCAATGGCACTCTAGTTGATTAATGATTAGCAAGCCTTATAAGTTTGAAGATACAAACATTGAGTAAATATAGTCAAACTATATTTATTAAGAAATAGCAAGGCTACTTTTATTGTACTTATTTATTCCTCTAGTTTTGGCCTACTCTGATCCAACTAGATATATTTTTGTCTCACATTTTCACGAGAGTGTGCTGAAGAGACTGGGTTGAGAAATATGTCTATTATGTCCTATTTTACAAAACAAAATTTACAAATCAGAAATTTATAACAACACTGTAGGAGTTTTAATATTAACTCAAATAAATTGGGTAAGTCTTGAATGAACACTATTGGGAAGATAATTAATAACAGTGACAGAACTTTTTCAATAATTCATAACCTTGATTTTGTAATTTACAAATTATGAAAATATCTGCAATGGAAATTTAAGGGTTAAGGGATGGGTTACTGGCTGTAGTCAAAGTAACTAAAAAAAACGTTACGAAAAGGAGAGGGGGGGGGTTAAAAAGCGTTCAAAAAACAAAAAATCGTTACGTAATGTACAGACAAGACATGAATGGAAGTGAATTTGGCGTCAAATAAAATAAAAGATAATTGTCATCTACCGATTGGTTAAAGTGACAAAAAATGAAATAAAAACTAAAATAAAATAAATTTCCTACCTACCCACTGGTTAAAATGGCAACAAATCGAGAACAAACATATTTTTTTTTGGCCTAGTCTTCTTAAAATTTCTTTGTACAGAGATTCTGAGACTAGAATCTTTTGATCATGGCATGGAATTTTTCTTGCTAATTTTCTCTCGCCTCAGCTTATTTTATATTTCCTCAAGTCCACTCAGGACTGTACTGCATGACAACAATACTTAAAAAATATAGTGATGCTTAATTTGCAGATAAATGTCCTAATATACTCTACACAGGTATTCCACAAACTCTTTAATGTGTGTTAGATTAGAACTTTCTTCTTTGTTGGACAACTGTGGTTAAAAGTTTATTTTGCAAAGAAACACTTGATTGAAAGGATGTGTCAGTGATGATCCTTTGTTGTGACTGATCTTTTCAATTATAAATAATGCTGCATTTAAAGTTTTTGCTCAACAATTGATAAAAAAAGCATGACTGCATGATTTAGAATTTTTGAAATATATATATGTCAATTATATTTCATATATTAGTCACTGCTATCTAGAGTAAATCTTGTGCTACTGTCTGTTTCGCATGATTTATGATCTATGGTCCTGTGGCTACCAAAAACCTAAGATTTATGTTTTCCCTGTGTTCTTGACTGACAATTTTTTTTTATGCTGCATTCAGCTAATCTGACTGAATTGTCAATGCCAACTAATTTAACTTTACATGATAATCACAAAATGGCAATTTTAGCTCTTCTATTTGTCGATCAATTTAAATACCGGTAAGTAATTTGTAACATAATGGCCAAATCAACTTTTATGAAATTGTGAGGACATATCATTTTTATATTTATTCTATTACATTGTACATAATTTTTTCCATGAACTGATGTCAAACCCTTCCAAGGCTGAGACAGAAATCACAAAAAGTTATCTTCTGTTGAGACATTTGAAGATTTTATAACTATTTTAAAATAATAACCACTTTAAAATCAAGTGTGCATTAAACTGCAAAACGTGATGTTACAGCATAAAGTGTTAGCTTTTTTTTTTAGCTTTTTAGAATCATATGTCCACTCCTCAATTTAGTGCATGTTCATACATGGTCTGCATTATCAACAAATACAACTCAATACCACATTTGTAGCCTTAGGTTTATCTGTGTCAGGACACATACGTCTATGTATACTTCTGACACTGTAATGTAGTGTTTGCTACATGGTATTAGTCCTTGTGTTGCGGTCTCATGATTTTTTTTTTTTATTGCATCTAGTCTTTATATAATATTTTTTTTTTTGTATTTAGTAATTTCTTTGTATACTCAGTCTTTTGCTGACTGCATTCTACTAACCTATGAAAGTGTGTTGTACTATTGGTGGCTATACCATCCATCATTGTTTAGATCATGTCAGTACAGCACTGCTCATATTGAATAGCTCTTTATAATTTTACAGGGATTGGGAAAAGTTCCCAAGCTATGTATCTCTGTAAAATTTGCCAATTTAGGATCACACTCACCATATACTTGATCTACAGAGAGACTTACATGTGAGTCTGGTTTTCCCGTATAAAATGTGTGATTCTAATTGAGAAATTTTACCCAGAAAATTACCTGGAAATTCTTTCCCCAATTCCTGGAAATTTTCATAGGCCACTTAATATGAGCAGAGCTGTAGTTTTAGCTTCTGCATGCGAAATGGTGGCTTACATTAATATCCTACTGTGTGATTTCAATTATGTATTTTGAGTTGAATAATTAAAAGTTTTGTTGCTAGGTATATTAAATTAACCCTACACAAAACTTCAAATTCTTTGTTTTTTCTCTTTTTAAGTGTCAAAGCGACCGATAGCTAATTTTTCTTTCACGCAGAAAAACTGTTGGGAGGATTTCTGGGATTTTTGACGCCCCTCCTGGAACCAATCCTGGATATTTTTCGGGTCTGATATAACATGAGATAATTATGACGTCATAAATTGATCTGGTATCAGCAACATTGTAGCAGAAATGTAATCTGTTGGTCAACTGGTTGACTCTTCTTTGCCCAAATTCCCCACAATACTGTACTCCTTGAAGTTTTTTAATGTGGCATAGTTGTAAGATGACACCATGCTCATTTCTAGCTGATTTTTTTAATGTAAAAAAATCTCAAGTCATTTTTGCTAACTTGGGCACCTACCGATGATTCGTATTATTGAGAACTTGGTAAAGAAGGATGCCAACCCCGACAATTCTGCCGTAGTCACTATAATTTCAGAGGCATAATATGCTTCTACAATGCCAGTTTCTTTTACTATGATTTTTAGTTTAATAAAAAAAAATTATTTTACCACTCAAAAGGCATCACAACCTCAAAATCTGCTTTGAAATGTTTTTTTTAATTTTCACAATTGGCCTTCTCTTGGGGTATAACGTATTTATCTCTCCCATGTTGGCATCTCTGTTCAGAGAGTCATGGTGTGAATTACAGCCTTTTTCACCTGAAGATTATTGAAACCAACTTGTAAATTATGGGTCAGAGTAGCCAGATATAGCTGAGCACCCAGTTATTTACTTTATTTTTCAATAACTTTGAAATTTAAATTGCTTTTAACAACCCCAGAAATATTTGGCAGACACAGGCTACCTGCATGACCACTCAGGGTTCAATTTGTTTTGAAAATATTGTGTAGCGATATGCAATCAAGCTCCACATTCATTTGGGTTTCCTATCATTAAAAATTACATATTTAGCTAATCAACTTCGAGTTTGATTAGCATTTAGTCAAAATTGTTTAGCGTTTCTCCACTCAATACTTAAAAAATTGAACACTGAATCGTTGCATAAAGCAAAGACGAGACGTTGAATCAATGTTGGTCCGCCGTCTATGACGCCAGACCATCATTGATCCAGCACTGGTTCAACATTTCGTGTTGGCTGGGAAGTGTTGTCCTTGAAGATGTATGAACATACATGAGTAATAATGTATTGTTATTGATTACTTTCTTGTATATTTAGCATTCCTTACTGCTCAGCTCTGTTAAAATTTGTAGAGCTTAAATATTAAGTTAAAATTTGCTCAAAATGTATTTGTGTTCCACTGAGTCCAAGCCTATTTCTATTTCTGAAGTTTAAGTGTGATGCAACTGCACAAATCAGTAGCATAACACATTTTTCAGAAAAAGACAATACAATATTGTGAAAAGGACTATTTCTCTGCACCGAAACTTTGGGAAGTATCGCTATTCAGGCCAAAGTTATATAACTTTACTGATTTTTAAAGCTACAAGAGAAAGTTTTCAACCAATCCCTTATCTTTTACATATTGTAAGAAATTGAAAATAGTTTGAATTATAAGCCAGATTGATTTGTAATAAATTAAAGTTACTTAGTATATCATGACATTATGTCAATTTTGATATCTATAGATTCATTAAATAAACAAAAAATCTTTCAGCATTTTTATTATTTCTCCAGAGTCTCCGCCAGGAATGTTCGAGTGGGGGGGTCCAAAAGGGGTGGGGGGGTCTCCCCAGGAGAAAAAAAATCAATTATTTTAATTTTAGTGCTTAAAATGGCCTATTTTAACTGAAATTTATTTTCCAACAAGGGGGAAATCCCCCCTTTGGTGCTGAGTGGGGGTGGGGGGCCAGATTCCCCCTTGGCGGAAACCCTGTTATCTCATTTCCGCACTTCTAAAAAAAAAAATGTGTACCGGTAATGCGATTGATTACGTGTGTAGATGTATGTTATTATTTAAATAGAACTACATCATTAGTCTTCAGTGTAAGTTCTGCTTAATCCTGAAGCTGGAAGAAAAATTATCAACTGCTATTTTTCATCTTTTGAAATATTAAATCTCAAATGACATTGATATATTTTTATTTAAATAATCATCTATGCATAATCTAAACATTGTAGTTAGCTCTATTCTCCAACACAGTGTACATGTTTTTTCTTCAGAGCAACCATTACTAGCACTAGCCTAATAGTGAACGAGTTGAAAACAGCTGATTTACCTTTACACCTGCTTCAAAACATGTTTGAATGGATTGATTAGCACTTGGATAATATTTGTCAAATATTTATTTTTGATGTTAATTATGGTGTGATTATATTTTCAGCACACCTGGAGAACTCTAACCGCCCCTCAGTGAATGATCACAATGAAGTGAACAATCAAGCAATGGACATGTCAGCAAGAAATCTGACGTCTTATGCATCTGTGGAGAATCTGATGGCTAATATGACACTGAATGCTCGGCTACATGCTGATCAGGATCTGCGGCCACAGGAAATCATGATTGTTCACGATGTAGAGAAACTCAATTCTGATCAACAAAACAGGCCCAGTAGGTCCTGGGGACGATCTCAATCTGTCAGCAATCTACAACGAAGTCGCTCTTCTGCGAGTATCCTGAGGAAAGACCTGTCTACTGGTGCGAACACCGTAGACATAGGCCCTCCAGGTCATAACCATGGTGTGGAAAATGATCAGGAGGAAGGTAGTGCTAGAAAACAATATTTTGTTGTAAATGAGAAAACTGGCAGAGCTTTTTCTAATACTAGTAGTGCTGAGGATATGTACACCACTGTAAAGGGTGGAAAGGGTTATCATGGACGGTCTGTATGCATAGATGCTGCATCTAGAGCTTCACAGAGACGACGAAGAGCAGGATCCCATAATGAAGTGTACCGCCATAGACTGAGTAGTGTGGATGGTAAAGCCAGGGACAGGACCTCTGTGTATACAGCTACTAGTCAAGATGATAATTTTGGTTATTCAGCACAAGTGAGTGCCTATCCACGTCAGCCTGAACAGAGAAAAAGTGAGACTAGTGACAAATATAGCTGGATGGGTAGCTCTGTCAGTATTACATCGTCAGCCAGCAGCCGACCCCTTGACCCCCCACCTTACCCTTCTCCCCCCAGCTATCACTCCTCCTGTACACAAAAGATCTCCTGTGAGCCTGGATTTACACCAGGAGAATCTGGTGGGTACAGTATGAGCACCACTGCCTCTTCATATCACACAGCTCATACTAGTACTACTAGTCTAGCTGAACTGGCTCGTCCCTGCTCTGCACACCCACTATTACAACCTGATGTAGACAATAATGACATGCCGGGTCCACACTTTATGGTTCGCAGTAAATCCAGGGTGAGCCTGCAGGAATCCTACAGAAGAGCTGTAGACACAAACGGCTCCACTCCTGGCACCCCTGCAGGTCGTAGTCTTTACAGCTCTGTTCGCAGGGATCCAGCACGCTATAATAATATGTATCAAACAATGAGAAGCGATCTTGTGCAATCTCCAGGTTAGTGTACAGTATGTCATTGACGGAGGTGTTCAAGCTGTCGCAATTGCAATTTTTTGCAGATGATTCCTAATTTTGTGCCTACTTGACTACATCCATCATTGTGAGGCAGAGATTTTGCAAGTCATGACACTTGTGATTCTTGAATAAAATAAAAATAGCCTTTCAACCGAACCATTTCCCCCTTGTTTTGCTACATTGACTAGCATTTCTCATTCATTTGTACCTGGAATTGCTAACTCAATTTCTAGCTTAAAACTATAAAAAATATTTGTGATAATAGGAAATTTGAATTGTTTTATTAACTGGGTATATACTACAATATGTTTTATCATTTTCAGTTGTATTATGGATTTGAAACTTGCTTGAAACCTATAAAGAAAAAAAAATTCAAATAGACGAGACTTCTAATTTCAATTGAATCATCACTCATTGATCTGTAGCACCCTCGAGGGTTTTTTCATATAGCCTTAAAATTAGTGCTTTAGTTATTTAATTTTTTTTTATTTGTTCGCAGGCATCATTGCACCAACATCGCGTGACAGGGTACTTGATGCGCTTCAGCTGGTGTGTCTTTTCCTACCGCCTGCTGCACGCAGAAAGCTGCACTTCCTACTGCGTCTAATCAACAGAGTGTCCTCAAACATGGAGCTTCAACTTGATCCCAAGCTTTCTAACAGAGATCTGGTAGTTTGTCTCTTTTATCTTGTTTGCTGCATTTTTTTATGAAAAAGGGATGTGCATCAGATAGAGTGTGCACTTCGTCGCCAATGTTCTAAATTCATTCTGAATAGTTTACTGTGACATCGTTACAACTAAGGCTATATGTACTAATTTGATTATTGAATGCCTGATTCGTTGTCATTTTTGAACCCTACTGAATTTTTTGTGGAACTTCAGCTGTGTTCAACTCTTTCAACGAGGACTGTCTTTAGACAGATTCTGACGTGGAGACGGTCCCCGCACTGAGAGAGTGAAATATTTATAATGGCTAAAGACCCATAACATAGGTATTCAAGTGAGGCGGAAAGAGCTAACAAAGACATTTATGATGATTTCAAATTGAGAAAACCCTTTCTTCTCCATAGTCTATATAATATTTCAGGGTTGTAAGGGTTAATAATGTTTAAGCTCAATGTAACTGATTTCAGATGTTGAATACATTCACACGGTCCATTTTGAGAAGCCACACAGGGGTGGAGCTTGATGATATGCTCACAAGACGACTTGTATCTTTCTTGGTGGACCACTATCAAGTTCTCCTGCAAGCACCTCAACGTTTAAAACAGCAAATAGAGGTGAAGGTGGATGCCTTGAAGACAGCAAGGGTAAGGGTAATGGGGAGTGATCATAATACATCTCAGCATGTCTCCAGGTCAACCTTGATGCAACTTTTCCAGTTGAATTTGGGGTTCTGATGAATTATAGATTTATTGATATTTGTGCAGAAAATTTGAGGCACTAAAGAAAATTTAATGAAAACTTTCACTATTTATTAGTCAATTTTTTTTAGTTTCACCTGATGCTTCAAAACTCATCCTAAAGGTTTCAATTTATATACAATTCAGCCATTTCATCAAGAACAGTTGCGTCTGATTGATTTCACACACTACCTGTACTGTACTGTCTTTGTGTAACTGTCTAATTCTGTGGTGGCGTTGTATTTCTACTTTGCTTGCTCTTCATATTTTATACTAAGAATACACTGCTCAAATGCACAATTGCTAGCCTTTGTAGTAAATTAGTAAATCAGGTAATATGTCCAACTGTGTAAATCTGTAAATGATGAGTTTTATGACATTTTAACTTGTACAGACATTTAGACATAGACAAGATTCATTTATAATTGATTATATTTTAGGCCACTCTTGCTTATAGGTGCTGCAGCTGCACAATTCACCATGACAAATGTATTGGTCATGTCAGCATCTCAATGTAAGGATTCGCGGAATTTTTTCCTAAAAACATTTCATTTGAATTGAAATGTACTGTTCACAAACTTTTTTTTGTTGCATAATGGATCAAAATTAATATATCATATGACTTAACTACTTCTGAATGTCATGTTCACACTCAACTTTATAGAGGACTCTCAACTACAATTTGTTTATTTCATTATACATGTATTTTGTTGAATTGCTCTTGAAATTTGAACTAGATGACTCAGTACTGGACAGTTCTGGTGGAAAGGGGAGCTGAACATGAGGTAGTTTTTTACTGTGCACATCAATCACTACTGTGTTCATGATTACTTTGGAATGAACCATCGCTGCTTTGTAGACTGAATTTGAGAGATATGGCTAAAGGTGTACTTGCCCTTTTTAGTGCTCAATTCTGTCATGTGTACATGTATAATTATGCAATACTTATTTCATGTTTTAGTTTGAAAAATCAATTTGTAACATGTTGGATTTTTTTTATTTGAGACTGAATTGGCTGATGTGTGGTCATGCTAATAATAATTTAATTGAACCTATGTATTCTAATTACACCCCTTCAAGGTATCTATTAACTGTCTTCCAAACAACTAACATCTTTGTAAACCATGCTCACCTACATAAGTAAAACATACTTCACATATTCCTCAGACAAGTAGTTAAACATAGATGCCTTTTCCCACTTTGGCCAATTTGAGAGCATGAAATGTCGAAATATGCCAACACTAACAATAGATTTCCCATGTTGATTTCATACAAAATTATGGTTTGCTCTATAGGTTGTATTATATTATTTTTGAAATTGAGTGTTCAACATATTAGAAGACATGCATAGTGTGAATAATGTGACTGCATGCCTCTCACATAAGAAGCTGCATGTTGGTAATACAAATACATGTGATATACATCATACATATTTTGATGCAATGAATTCCCATATTTTGTAAAAAAAACTAGCAAATTATCTATTTTTTCAATGAATGTGATTTTTTCAGATTAATTTAAAACAAATCATTTCTTGCATATTAATTTACCATAACAGACCTTTTTTACGCTGATGTAACAGTGCACAATTTTGAGGCAAGTCCGCGTGGCCGATCGTGGTTTTAGAAGTGCATGATACGCTGGCATTTCACCCTTGCGTGGCCGTAGGCCATGCTGGTTTTTCAGTGGTAAAATCAGCTGAGCAGCTCCCAGATTCCGACCAGGCGGGGCGGCCACCGCGCCAGTAGGGTAAGATGGTGAGCATAGTAGGTAATATGAGCACTAGCTGTAATATTCACAATAACACGGGAATTGAGTAAAATTTGGTTTGTAAAATAGTTTGTAATATATGACACGGACATAAATTCTTTCAATTTTCAGGAAGTGTTTTGAAAAAGTAGTCCAGTTATGACAAAATGAAGTTTTTGGGCTGTTTGACTAAAAAAATACAGTTACATTTGATTTGTTCGTACGTCCACAAATCACAAGATGTCATGAAAGTAATTTGGGAGAGTGCTAAATATAGTAAATCCGACGGAAATTTCCGTGATGTATGGTTACATACATTGACGAATGACGACGGAAATTTCCGTCATGTATGGTAGTGAAGGGGTTAATTATATTTAAATTAAGTTAAATAATATTTTATGAATTATACATAATTGTACAAACATTCGATCAAATCAAATTTGATTTTTTCACATCATTTATTTGCCAAAAATAGCCAATTAAAGTTACGGTGCTCGTAATACCCCTTTATACCCTATATGAATGGTTGTGTGTTGTCTGATATTGGAAGAGAAGGCCAGGGAGGGAATGAAGGCCTATTTCCTGGACACAAAAAGAGTCAGGCCCTAAATGCCGTCGCCGCTCAACAGTCAAACTTACTGGCAGCAGGGCTCGAAATAAGGCCATTCCTCTAGACCGGTACTGCCAAACAATGTGCAGGAATGGCAAAAAAATTTACAAGGTATTCCGATGAACTGGCCAACTTCAAGCCATCCTAGGACAAAGGCCATTTCTAGGAATGACAGTTTTTACTCAGGAATGGCAGTTTCCTTGACTTGCCAGTCCTGTGGATTGGCTTGCCCCAACGTTTAATTCTACCCCTGTGCAGTTAACACAACGGTGGCCCAGCAATGTCTCTGTTTTTACTGAACATTGTGACGTCGCTCACCTTCTGACTGGGCTATCGTAGTGGTGTGACATTGTTGACATTTTTGTTCGACTTTTTCAATATTCCTGTAAAAAAAATAGGCCTATATAAAATAAAAACGGTACTAAGCAAAAATTAGGGGGATCTTTTTTACAAACATTTTAAATAAACATAAATGCGCTAAAAAATTGCACCAAAAAAAATAATTAGCGCCTTGCATGAAAAATAGGACTCTTTGGAACTGGACAGGACTCTATGGTTATTGCAGGAGAGAGTCCTTCTGCCACACTGGAAATTTGGCCCAAAATTGTGCACTGGGTAACAATATGTAAAAAAACAATAAACCCTTTAACTGCTCATTGTTTTCAATTTGGGAACGAAATAAGTTTTTAAATATTTAGATTTGCAAATGTGTGGTCTCAAATTAAAGAAATATCATTAATTTTAATAAGTTTCCCATTAAGATTCAGTGATATTGCCCATTCATATCTACTACAAGTGTTCTTACAGGTTTGTATCACTTCTTTGCAATACAATACAAAACCAGATGTCTGCATCTGTCTAGAATCAGAAATTATATTTATTTTAATATGTTTTTACCCGGGTAGTTCAGGCATTAAAATTAGAAAAAAATCTTTAGCGAACTTCATTTTTCCGACCGGAACAGTTTTTACCATGCACGGATGAACTTTCGGATGTTAATTTTAATGCCTGGTAGTTGTCGTTTAACAACTGGTAATTGGAGTAAATATGCATTGTTATGTATTGCTGTAGTTTATTTTGGAAGATTAACATATTATTTGCATTTCTTTTCTTATTTTATGATTTTGTTACTTATTATTAATTAATGTATTATTAAAAGTGCCAAAATACAACACATTTTTACCTGTTTAATGTAGAAAGACTAATCGGTTTTTTTATGTATGTTTAACATGTTTTTATTTGCTAAGTACATGTACAGTGTTTTTAAGCTTGATTGTAGTAGAGTGCTATTGTGGAAGTAGTGTACTGCCGTGTTATATCAGTAAACTGTGCTAGCATTTAACTTTCAGCAGCATATAACAGATATTGTTATGCGCAACCAAATTTATTGATAGGTAACATAAGAACTCCCCCGAGTGAAGGTAAAGTAAATGTGTACATCTCCAATCATGATTACTCACCTGAAAGGTTTTTTTTTAATTTAAGATTTAAATGATAACACATAAATACCCTGGGCAGAAACATTTGTAGAGTAGAATTAATGTTTGACAATTGAATGAAAGAATGTGGTCTTCTGTAATTTGAAAAAGGTTAATTTGGAATATTTTTTATGTACCATACCTGATTTAAGTTGCCATTTCCATTTTTATTAGCTCATCCGGCCTAGATGAGCTTATGCCATCGTGTTGCCTCTGTCGTCTATTGTCTGTCGTCTGTCCACAATTCACAAGAAATGCTTCTCCCTCAATTCTTATCCGATTTTAATTCTGTTTGGTTTGTTTGAAAGAGCTTGGGCCTGTGCATTAAACTTCCTCACAGATTTGATAAATTTCAATTATTAATTAACTTATGACCTAATTAAGCCATAATTAAGGCACTCTGTCCACCATTCACAAGAAATGCTTCTCCTCACTCAATTCTTAACCGATTTCAATTATGTTTGGTTTGTTTGAAAGAACTTGGGCCTGTGCTTTAAATTCCTCGCGGATTTGAGAAATTGTAATTATTAATTAACTTATGACCTAATTAAGCCCTAATTAGGACACTCTGTCCACCATTCACAAGAAATGCTTCTCCTCCCTTAATTCTTATCCGATTTTAATTCTATTTGGTTTGTTTGAAAGAGCTTAGGCCTGTGCATTACACTTCCTAACGGATTTGAGAAATTTTAATTATTAATTAACTTATGGCCTAATTAAGACCTAGTTAGGGCACTCTGTCCACCATTCACAAGAAATGCTTCTCCTCCCTCAATTCTTATCCGATTTCAATTCTGTTTGGTTTGTTTGAAAGAGCTTGGGCCTGTGCAGTAAACTTCCTCACGGATTTGAGAAATTTTATTAATAATTGACTTATGGCCTGATTAAGACCTAATTAGGGCACTCCGTCCACCATTCACAAGAAATGCTTCTCCTCCCTCAATTCTTATCCGATTCTGTTTGGTTTGTTCCAAAGAGCTTGGGCCTGTGCATTAAACCTCCTTGCGGAATAGAGAAATTTTAATTATTAATTAACTAATGACCTAATTAAGACCTAATTAGGGCACTTTGTCCACAATTTACAATGCTTCTCCTCCCTCAATTCTTATCCGATTTTTAATTGAAAGAGCTCGTGCATGTGTATATAATCGCCTCAAGGATTTCAGAAATTTTAATTCGTTATCAACCTGCCCTTATTAAGGATGAGCTTCTGTGTCATGGGATAATATTTTGCGTGATGGGTAGAGTATTGTTCGTTACTGTGAAGCCAAAGTTGGAAAATATATACACGGTAGAGATATCAGTATAATATTCAAATATTTTTGAAAAAAAATATGCAGTGGAGGGTTTTATAACTTCAAGTTTAATAGTAGGCCTTAGGTTGTTATGCCTGGCTGCCCTGGATAATCTGTTGACCGGCTGTCCCATTGACTGTCAATAAGTAGATCTGGCCACTCATACTCTTCTGAATTTGTTGTCGGGAAAGACATTTTTTTGCTTGTGTGAGGGCTTTTCCAGTACACTCTTCCCGGTGGGCAAGTGGCTATTTCCACAAATGTATAAACCATGAATACATTGCAATTTTAAGCTCACTTTGTTAGTTTGATTAGACACGGCAGTACAGTAGATTTATGTGTGGCTTGTGGGTTGCTGTTGCTATTTCTTTGAGCCACGCCCAGCATGGTGACGTGGAGTCTGTCGGTTTACAGATGGTGATGGCAGCTTCTGCCCGCACCTCATCTTCCTGCTCTTCCTACACCTCCTCCTATTCCACCGGGCGTACCCGTCTGGGCAGCACCACCACGGTCCATCACCTGGCTGACCACCACCTGCAGAATCAAACTTATTGTGACCAGGTGTCGCTGGATGAATATGAGGAGCAGCGGCTGAGCGGGTCACAGAGACACTTAGCTACATTACTGGAAGATATCGTCAGGGATCGCAACATGGCTTCTAAAGACAAGAAAAAACGACTCAAACAGGTGGATACATTACTAACATTACAGTCTAGAAAATAAAATAAAATGTTTGACCCAATATTTGGCCAGCGTCCCTGACATTGGCCCAATATTGGTTCAGCATAGGTCAAGGTTCCATCTTAGCTGGGAGTGTTGTAGGAGCATATCTATCGAGATAAATATAAATTTGTGTGCTAAAATACGAAGCTCAGTATTTTCCTCCCACCTTTGCAATTGTTTGCACTGGTGCGGCTGTAATAATTAAATTTGAAAAATAATTGCCCGATTTCTGTCTTTTTTAGTCTTATTTTGCTAATGGTTGCCATTCAGTTTTAAACTAATGTAGCTAACTTTCAACAAGGTATAACTAAGTCACATATTTTAGTGCCCAGTTCCTGCATCTATACTCTCTTATCAGTAATTAGTATTGGCTTATTGCTTATTCTCAAAATTAAACCAAACACTTGACTTTGTTCAAAACAGTAAGGTTAAATTTTAAATAGATTAAAATAACAGACATTCGTGTAAGGTGAATTTGGCTGTATGTTTTTGTAATGTTTTTGCGGTGCCCTGAAAGTAATGCAAAATATCCATGATGTACTGGTTGATAACAAAGTTAGTTTGTACGACCTTTAGTCAACATGGAAAGAGCATTGCTATTCAGTTGATATCTAACTGCATGCATCTCGATCTGATTTGATCCACTTTTTTCAATAATATCTGTGATAAAAAACTAATTAAGGTTTTTTTGCATGTAAGTAGTCATTACTATTGTCCTGGTCAGTTTTTTAGGAAAAAGAAGAAACCAAGCAAATTCCGCCATCCTTTTTACCAAACAATGTGAAGGTGGGATTAGAAATCTACAGGCCATTTATACCATCTCAAATACTCATTTGTGCTGACTAATGTGCACTTTTACACTTCACACTAATAAATGTGATACTAATGGACAATCCTTCAAAATAAACTGTTCAGTTTTGAGAGCACAATATGAGTGTTTTGAATAACTGGGTATCCATATAATTGCTCAGTTTAATATCCAACATTTGTTTGAAAGTTTGACTAACTTTCCCAGTGCTGAAGTATTAACATTTGACATGGCTGTAAGCATATCGCAAAGGCCAACAATTACAAGGACATTCCAGGTGAAGGAAAGTTTGGAAGTTTAATTTGTTGTTGATATTTTTAAAATTGTCAAAAGCTAAGGGAAATATTGCAATTTTTTGGGAAATTATCCCTAAAAATATTATTTTCTAGGCTCATTTGACAAATTTTATTTTGATATGATGAGACCATCATATACTATCAAGTAGGTTTGAAATATGATCATGAACACATCACAGAAAAAATGTGAACAATTTTATATTTGTATCAATCCTGGAGTTTGTGTATTTGATGTACACAACAAATCAATAAATGTCTTCAACATCCGCTGATGAAACTTTAGAGACACTTGGTTTTGCTTGTTCTTAACAACGTTGGACTTAATTTCTTAAATAACCCTGGTATGTTTATGTTTATATTGGGTGGAAGAACTAAAATGTGACTTAACTGTGGTGGAAGTTTTTATTTTGATTATATTTATACAGATACTGATAGGTACTGTATATACAATGAATTTTAATGATACATGAGATTGATACATGCATATTTACATATCTATTAATAGAACTTGCTTTTGTTTAAAGGGCAGTTTGACATAAATGTATTTATAATATTCATGTATTTTTTTTCCAAACCTTGACTGACATTTTTTTAATTGTGACATTTTGTGACAGTTTCAGAAGAGTTACCCAGATATATACACCCTACAGTTTCCAGAAAGGGTGAAAGTAGAGGCTCCCTCTCGTAAACCGAAAATACGAGCGCCACTTCTAGGAAAACCTCTCCAACGTCTGATGAGCATGCGTGTATAGTGTACAGTCACAATCAATTCTGCCACCAAGGTGCTAGAAAAAATCTAGGGAAAAAGCTCAGATTCATGACAATCATCACATCACCCCACTGGCACTGATGTCGACTCCAGTAGTCTTTCATTGTTTTTAACAGCACTTGTATGTAGTTTTTGAAAGTGAACCCATCAAACACATTCATTTACCCAATGTTGGTTGAATGTTGGTCTAGCATCACAGATGGTGGACCAACATTTAACCAACATTGGGTAAAATCTGTCTTTGTTGGGAACCTGTGACACCAAAATATAAGCTGTAACTTATTTCATGAAAAACAAACAAATTCTCACTTCTAAGCTGTGGATCGCGGTAGCGAAGCCCAATTTCAAGTGACTAGAAATCGTAATAAATACTGTGTGTTAAATCCAGATGGCGTGATAATGGACGTCACTCCTCGTTCAGCAGTATACATTTCCAGACACAATGCTGTACAGTCTTTTTAATTTTGTTGCCGATAACTAGAATTCGGCCACAGTATATTGCAGACCAGCATATTTGATACATCTGTGATTAAATATGACAATCACCTAAATTTATTATCTAGTGTCTGATCACTTTGAATCATCCGCCATACTTATATCAAAGTCAAAATACTACCATTCACTTGTCAGATTATCATCTTTTTACTAATCTGTAGTTGTTACAAAATTGTTTTTTTTCAAATGAAATAATAGGACAGCTCTGCTGTACTAAGCTAAAAGGCAGTAACTACTTACTTTTCAAGAACTCCTGTCATGTGTTCACAATCCTTTAAATATATGTGGGCATTATTGATGACTGCTTAGTGATACTATCACATCGAAATATGATTTAATGTAGGAGTGACATTATATGAAAACAGGTAGCTATTTAGTCATCTGTGAAATAGGATAATATTTGGATGCTTCCCTCTTAAAATGAAAGACTTTGAAGTATTTGTACCACTTTGTTTATTGAATCTTAACTCTTGTACTGCTAGGCCCATATACCATATTTATTCTAATCAACGCCTTCCCTTCTGATTTGAAAATAAGACCCTCGATAATGTACATTAAAAATGATGATTAAAAACTAATCTAATAAGCGCCCACCCCCTGCCCCAGGTGTTTTATTAGAATACATACAGTATATACAGGTGCAAGCATGTTTTAGATCAATAGAAATATTACTAGATTTGATAAAATTAATTTTTTTAAACTCCTATTTAATACAATACTTCGATATTAGAGATGTCTATTTTTCATAATTATAAATATTATAATTCATGAATGGAAAATAGAAACAAACATTTCAGCAGGTCAAGGGCTAAGACTATTTTTTCCTTATGTGACCATATTATATAATATTTTTACTATCACAACCATTAATTAAAAAAATTGCCGGCGAGTGAAATAATAAAAATTAAGCTCTGTCAACTCTGCATTTGAACTTTATCTAGATAGTATTACTCCTAATGATGATCATGCAATAAACTGATTTTCTTACAATGGTGCTGTGCATATATTATCAACATTATAATTATAAATATGTAGCTATTGTCATTTTAAAATTTGTATTATTATATATAGTCTCCCAATATAAAGAGACGAGCAATGTGCCATTATTATTGTCAAGTTTTGTATCATGTAGTCATTTAATATTATAATTTGTATTATAAAACATGCTTCTGATTATTTCTAGATATATATAGATCTACATTGAAATAATGATCTGAATGCATCTATATGGTTAAAAAATGATAAGTATATTTGTTAAAGTTTTGTTTCTAAATTGACACCTCCACCTCATTATTAGAGGGGTTGTGTTGTTCGCTCGATTAAGTGCTGCGTTTATAATTATGATCAATAACTATCCAAAATATAATTTTTCGTCATAGATTTTGAATCTGGTATGGGCTTATTATTATAAATACCAATTTTATTTTCCACCATGTTTTAAAATTCAAAATGTCAGTAAATGTGTTATCAATAGTATGATGTAAGCTAAAGGGAACAAATGAAATCTTATAACTATCAACGTTTTGTCATTTGTTAAAATAGTTTGCTATTTTGTTTTCGATTACAATTTTAGTCTAAGAAATTGCAACTTTAAACAGTAACAATTTAGCATTTTTTCACATTACCGGTAATTACATGATAATATTTCAATATTTATTATATATGATTATGTAAGTTGAAAGCGAAACTATTGAAATTATTATATATTGATATTATTAAATGAAAGTTGAAATTATAGCAGTTTACTGTTGCAAGTGGTATTTTTAATCTGGTGATAAATCATGATATTTGACTTCGTATTTGTGATTAATAGAGCTTCAATTGTTGTATTACATAGTGGTATGATTCAGTAACAATTTAACAAAGGTTAGATAGACAATATATATGTATACATGTGTATCATTACCATAGTACTAAATATTCGTATTTGCGAATTTACAAATGGTTGAAATCACCCTTTAATACTAAGTGAGGATATTTTACTATATATTTTTGTATTTAGGTGTCATTATATCGTCCCCTAGGAATTAGAAATTATAAAACAACATTTTTAAATTCACTGGAAGATGATATTTTGATCTTTATGTTATATTACTCTTTTTAATAATAGTGGTATACATGTAGATGTTGTAGAAATATAGCATTTTGTGGTAAATATACACAGCAAAATTGAGCATTGTATTGATTGTATCATAATTGATCTGTCTGCTAAAAATCTATATATATTCATGTTCAAATAAATCACAAGTAATTATATATATTACTTAAAAAAGTGTGTTTTTGTTTTTAGCTCCGACCCCAGCAGCTCCATTATTGGCCCTCTGGTGGCCAAAAAACATGAAAATCAGCCAAAATTGAGGTTTCCGGACGCTAACGTGAAATGTATTCGACCAATCAACTTCTAACCTAGCCCTAACACTCACGGGTGTTAGGGTCAGACCTGATTAGTTTTCCACGAAAATCGGCCCTCTGGTGGCTAAAAAAACATACGAAAATCAGCCAAAATTGAGATTTCCGGACGCATATCTGAAAAGTTGTTGACCAATAAACTTCTAACCTGGCACTAGCACTCATGGGGGTTGGGGCCAGATCTGATTAGTTTCTCACGAAAATCGGCCCATTATCGGCCCTCTGGTGGTCAAATAACATACGAAAATCAGCCAAAATTGACGATTTTCGGACGCTATTGTAAAAAGCAAAATCAAATGACTTGAAAAAAAATGTTTATTACAATATTGTTTTTTATGGCGGCCATTTTGAAAATACATTATCGGGAAGTATTACATTATTACATTATTACATTATTGGTTGATTTTATTACATTATCGGGAAGTATTATATTATCGGGAGTTTATTACATTATTGGAGCAAAATAATATAAATGATATATTTCAAGATATTCCTCTAGTTTTTATGGCGGCCATTTTGAAAATAGGTTTCCGAACCCCACTGGGCATATTTAATAGATTTAGCAAAATCTAATGACTTGAAAAAATGTTTATTACATTATTGGTTAAATTTATCACATTATCGGGAAGTATTACATAATTACATTATTGGTTGATTTTATTACATTATCGGAAGTATTACATTATCGGGAGTTTATTACATTATTGGAGCAAAATATTATAATTGATATATTTCAAGATATTTCTGTAGTTTTTATGGCGGCCATTTTAGAAATATGTATCCGCGAATCACACTGGGCATATTATTGGATGTTAGCAAAAAATGATGGAATGACTTCAAAAAAAGTGTCACTAATAAGGTTTCCAAGAAAGAAACGTTTCTTCCTCGTAAAGATTCAGTATTGTGGGGAGCTTCCGTGATGGAGAGGTAGCGTACTCGGCCTCAGACCCCCATGGATCGAATTCCGTGTCTGGTGGGCAGTATCATTTTATTCATCTCAACATCCTCAGGAATAGCCCAGTTTAGCCTATATGTTCACACAGGTCGTATACAGCTCCATTCATTCATACAGGTATTAATCTGAAAATAACACTGTCTACAACGTCTTGAATTAGTAAAATAAAATGATTCGATTGACTTTGACACTTTATTACATTATTGGTTAGTTTTATTACATTATCGGGAAGTTTGGTTATTACATTATCAGCTAAAGGTTTATTACATTATCGGGGAGGTTGTTTATCACCTTATCGGTTAAATTTATTACATTATCGGGAAGTATTACATTATCGGTTAATTTTTATTACATTATCGGGAAGTATTACATTATCGGGATTTTATTACATTATTGGTTGTAACAGCATCATTAATACTTCAATTTGGACAGCCCTGCTTCGCTCGTCTCCTTCATCCCTACATCAATACTACACCCGGTTTGGGATCCAACTTTGTAAATAGAACAAATAAATTCTAAGGAAGTTGAATGAATATTTTGCTTAAGGTAGAGTGTGAAATAAATAAAATATTGCAGACAGGAGGTGAAACAAATAAAAAAAAATCCACACCCCCTCCCTATCAATCGAATGGTGTCCCCCTTATAATGTTTGGTTTTCTAGAACCGTTATTTCATATGCTGATAATACGAGTATAATCATCATTGGCTTGAACAGTAGTGTTCAAGTTCTGCTTCGAACACATTTATCGACAGAAAAAAATGCAGCTATTTTGTTTCTTTCAGCATGTTCAGTGCGCTGTTGAATGTGTCACGGAGACACAGCTGTGCATGGTAGGTTTCACTCCCGGTGTTAAAAAGGTTTAATCCATCACGAAGAGTCGCAATATCACTGAGCCCTCATTGGATGCATAATGTAGGCTACTTATAGCATCTGAATCGTAGAAGAATAAATCGCTTGAAAAATAACACTATTTTCACAGTCAAGTTCACGTTTTACGCTGCTTGTCTACAATTAATTAGTTAAAGCGACACAATAAGGCCAAAAATCATCATTGTGATTTCCGCAATATTTGAACATTTCCGTACACAAGAATTGCGTAAATCTTTTATATTCCGGGTTACTGTGCCAAAGTAGCAAGTTTATCGGTTATTCCTGTATTTCTCATTTTGAACACGTGTGTCTGAAATTGAATATCGTCCTTAAATGGGTAAATGCGCAACACAAAATTAAAAAAGTTACGCAATTCTAGTCGATGGACATGTTGGCTATTAGGCCCTCGCAAAATTAATGTTTTCCGCTCTCAATATAATCAATTCCAGCCAGACGGTAGCCAATTTCAAGCTGAGGCAACTCCTGTATGTAGATATTGTAGAGGAGTCGCTTGGCAAATAACACTATAGTCTAAGCCAAGCTCACGTTTAACACTGTTTGTCTTCAATTAATCAACTAGCATACTAGTTTGATCTTGAAATATTACTGTACGTCAACGCCTGAAATTTACAACAGTCTAGAAGAGTGGTGGATTATATAAAATAAAGTATGCAACTACGGCAGAACCATAATTTAAAACTGAAATAAGATAGACCAAGGCGATGTTAATATAAATATCAAAATAAGCTGGTCATTCTACCACATCAACACTGTATCAGAGTAATCAGACATACATGTCTAAAATAAGAAATAATAACAAGTCAACTTTTTATTTTTCTCCAATTTTATTAGCAATAACATTACTCGACCTATTCATTTCACATAACTGCCTAAATAGCTCTATGACATATGATAACTTTTCCTAGAACAAATCATGGACCAGTATACAATGATCTAAGGACATAACATAACCATATCATTATAATACGTGGATGTATATATTACCCAGTAAAATATACAAATATTTTATATCAAACAAGTAGATATATGTATTATTAGCACGGCAATGATCGATATACTGACAATACAAAAAATCATGCGTGTTTTTCTCGTAGAGATTCATTCTTCTCGATGTTGTGGAAAGTTTGAGTATAAGCTGCGTCCCAGTTTTTGATGTCAGACGACATAATATGACGAGCTATTTCAATCTTAACAGCGTGTACAGGACGACAATGGTGATCAATGCGCTACTGCAAACAGTGGTGCTGCAAGCCTGAAATAAAATTGAAGAAAAAATGGTTGACATAAAGGTTGCATTTGACAACATGTTTCATCGATTTTGTGTATTACCGTAGGCCTACGTGCGCATACATGATATTGTTTGTCTCAGTGATTGTCACCAGACGAATTGATTGATGACGTTCTGAGTACTGACAGAATTATTAATTCAACCCTTAAAACGCTGAAATATTTTTTTATAAACCATAGAGGCCAAAGGTTTTTTTAAATTTCAAATCATCAATAATGTCTTAGTTAGCTTTTTCCACTTTATTTTTTTTCATGTGATCTGTCTACGGCCATTATAACTATCTTAATTCTTTCAGTGCGGGGACCGTCTTTATACGTCAGAATCTGCCGTCTACAGACGTCATATTCTGACGTATAAATACGGTTAGATAAGGGTTGGATACTTACATTGCAAGATTCCACAGTCGTCATGATCGATTCCGTCGTTGCGGGATACTCTGTTGTTTCAGACTAAAATAAAAGTGAAATATACTTAAAAATAAAAAGAGGATGAAATAAAGAAGAAGTGAAAAAATAACTTTTAAAATGATCAGATCATGATTTTTTTGTACCAGAACATGTAGCATTAATAATTCACCTCATTTTTCATCACTTCTATTATTATAAAATGCTTATATAATTGCCATCTGGAAGCTAGGTCCACATATTTTATATTTTATTTCTTCAGAATTTTTTCCAGAATAAAGGGGAAAAAATTATGTGACCCGCCATACAAGGAGGTACATCCCGCGGCTTTGTTACAATAATTTATGACCTGATTTAACAATTAATTCTAGTGATTACATAGCTAAATTAACAAGAGATGTTTCAAAAATTCTTTCAGTTACGTACCGTTGTCAGTGCGCTTGTATTGCCTGAAAAAAAGGAGAATAATTATTAGTACAATGTATATCACATGTCACCCAGTTAATTTCTCTGTTACAATATGATATTTTTTTAAATTTAGATTTACTGATTTACGTCATGATGATACAGCAGACAGTTACTTACCACAGAAACTGAGAACAGCAAAGAAGCAGATAACAGAGATCTTTGAGAAGTCCATGGTAGAGAATGTACAATGAGCTAAAAATATATAATTAGCTCATTATGATGTGACAATCAATCAATAAATGTTTATTTTTGACCAAGACCATATAATTCCCATTAAATCTGTTTTACTTTATTTTTTATTTATCAATGTGGCTAAATTGAAACTATATTCCATAAATTAATAAATATCAACAGAAATGTGAAACGTTCAGAAACATCCAGCTGAAGCAATGCCTTTGGAAGACAGCTTCTATGTTGTAATTTCACTTTTTTTATTTATTGTTGTGGCATGATTTACATTCTATTTCACTACAAAAATATCCGAGTCATAAATGAGATATTTATCTATTATAACATTTATCGTTATCAACAATTTAATTGAGTCTAATTATTGCAAAGTGATCCAGCGTGGTGGGCGGCGAAAGACAACTCTAAACGACAGCTTTTATAACCTGAAAACTGGGAGATTCAAAATCGACTTACGCCCATCATAGTATCAAGATTCACTTCCTTAAATTTTGACCAATTATTGTAAGAACAATAAAGCGACATGACAAGCGACCTACCTTTATTGCGATGTTCAGGTTGAACAGTTGATTGCTGAAGCGAGTGAGTGAATAATTATTTTTTGAACTAGCCGCTATTTAAGGGATAATAAATTGTTTACAGTTTGTATAGGTGTGCATGGGCACCGCTGTCTGAACATGAAGGATTAACTATAAGTAAGTAAATCTGCCTGATCTTTAATTAACCCTCTCAGTGCGAGATCTGACTTTACACATCAGAATGCGACGTCTGTAAACGTCACATTCTGACGTATAAAGTCGACCACCGCACTGAAAGAATTAAAAATGTATAATGGCTGCAGACTTTTAACATTCAAATGAAGAGAAAAGAGCTAACTGAGACATTTATGACGACCTTAAATTTAAAATTTGGTCTATTGTTTATACAAATATATTTCAGCGCTGTAATGGTTAAGGGGAAATGTTGTGTACAGAGACATATAGACGGCAGAGGTATTAACCCTTTGGTTACAGGAGTGACAGGCGATTGCTTTAGTTAGGAAACTACAAGACAGAGGCCTACATATAGATCTAGATTATTTTTTATTAAAAAAAAACCAATAAATGAATTACAACATATTGTGTTTGAGTGAAGAGCTGATTATAGACAGTAGACTATAGTGCGTATGGTATATGAATTATATTTGGATTAATCTTTGAAATTGTTTAGAACAAATACAGTTTTGAATTCCTTAATCGCTAGATTGACTAATGGCTTCACCCCCTGGCTGATTAAAAACACATTCCACAATTAAAAGCTGTTAATTAAATGCTTTTATTTAATATAACACGGTTTTCTTTATTGCATGATCACTGATAATAAATGGCCACGCGCTGATAAATTGGATTACAGCTTTACTTCAGTAGTGGGTGCTGACCATTTGACCATGTGACGTATAGCCTAGACTAGAGAGATTAGCCTAATACCTATATAGTTAGACAGCTGCTGCAGGCTGGTTTCAGATTTAAAAAAAAACTAAAATACGTTGAATTTTCTAACTTCATACATTTAGTAGCCTATCATGTGATTTTGATGACAGAAACGAAAGTAGACGAATTAGACCAAATTGTTCTTCGAGGCTTTTATCTGTTAGCAAATAAAATAATCCTGTTTAATAGGAAAGCCTCAGGCGGAGTTACCGCTTTAATCAGTAAAAAAGTAAAAAGTAATGTGTTAACCTAATTGTAAACCTCATTTAACTCATAAATATCAACATAAATTAGAAGAAACTGACATAAGCGTTATGCTATCATGTTAAAAGATAGATAAAGATAGATAAGATGAGATACATTTTATTTTGGATGTTATAGCGCTTACGCTAAACGAAGAATCAGGTAACAATCCACGTGAACTATGTGGATCTACCATGAACAAGCTTGTTGACGAGATCAACTCTTTACTTTACACCACAACATCGAGTGTTAACCCTTTCAGTGCGGGGACCGTCTTTTTACGTCAGAATCCGACGTCTGTGGACGTCAGATTGTGACGTATAAAGACGATCCCCGTGCTGTGAAAATTAAAATATTTATAATGGTCGTAGACACATAACATAGTTATTCAAATGTAACGACAATAGCTAATTAAGACATTTATGATTCAAATTGAAAAAAACCCTTTAGTGTCCATAGTTTAGGCAAAAATATTTCAGCTTTGCAAAGGTTAAGGTGTGGCGAAACACCTATTAGGACCAAGTAACGCCGCGTCCACACAGAGATTGGCATAACGATCAGCGTGAAACAAAAAAAAAGATTAATGCTAAATACACAAATAATTAGTGAATAAAATCATAATAATTTCATGATATTACAAAATTCGTGGCAAAATGATAAGAAACAAATAAAAGAGGCGTTCAAAAATTACAAGGATGTGGGAACTTAACATAAACGTTTCTAAAACTAAAATTACTGTTGTTTCTCGTGGGAAAAAAAGAAAATGAACTTGATGTGGTTGGTCAATACAAAAACCGGGTTTCATATTTAACTATAATGGAAAATTCTCGCAGGCAAAAAAACCTGTGAAAACTATGTTTCTGTTACCAAGTAGACAGCTCCAGCTACTTGTCGATATTTTAGTCAGACCTATTATTTTATATTGTTGTGAATTTTGGGCAACAGAACATGCCGACATTATTAAAAAATCACATTTGAGATTATGTAAATATGTATTGCAAGTAAATCAATAAGCATGCTCATGGTTTATGGCTAACTCGGCGTAACACCTTCTCTAATACACGTACTTAGTAGAATGGTTACACAGAAAAAAGTGTATATATTACCAAATTACAGGATGTTCACAACAACTATAAATATAAAAATATACTTGGTGACCTTCTCTTATCGCGAGAGATGTATCATGACTAAGTTTGTGAGTAGACACCACAACCTGCCAATTTAATCAGTTAGAGTTATTGGTGACGAATTTCACTATATTTTAATTATCCTTATCACGAAAGAAATGAATAAAAAACGCCGCGGATATTCACCTTCATCAGTAAAATTTAAAACATTAATACAATTTATTAATGTTTTAAATTTAATTGAACGTAACGAATATAAGTCAATTGTACAAATTATGCAAGTTTATTGAAAAAACCCCCACAAATATTCTGTAAAGTGAGACGTGTACTATAAAAATTGTTTACACGTTGTAGGAGCCTATTATTATGATACGATAATTACGCACCTTCATGATCTCCTGGTATGTATTCATACATGTCTGTATTATATATGTATATATTTATGCAGATGGTATGAAATAAAACTATTGTCTGCTGTCCTTCAAAATGTATTGTTTGAAGACAAAATAAATAGGCTGAAAACAGATTTAGACGTGATTAGAACTTTAAGGGTTAAAAAGCTCTAACACTTATTTGTAACCCTTTAAGCTCCGAGCTACTACCTCTAATTTTTAGTCATCTTGAGATGTGAATTCCTGCCGCAATTTCCACCTCAGAATGAATAAAAATGAACTTGATTTCATATTATAAGAAAATACGTATATAACACCAAATATCAGAGTTTTGAATATTTTATTTCAAATGATCTCATTCAACGTGAGCCACGCGGGGCCTAAATATGAGGAGGGGGCTGGAGAAGTTTATAATTTCTAACAATAATGGAATTTAGTTATGATATAAAAGGCTACATTTGCATTCTTTCTTATTGCCGTTCAGGCACATCCTGTCATTGCAGGGTGTATTTCCCACCACTACTACTACTACTAGAGTGAGCACGAATACAACTGAAGTCTCTACAGGATGTTAGGCATAGTCCTATGCATCTAGTCATAATAATTTAGAGTATACAACCTTGGGGCTAAAAATGCCCCCCCTTTGACCGCCGGTCCCGATTATATTCGTTTTTTATTATTTTTTACTAGTACACTACATACCGGCTTTTGAACATGCTAAAGATAAAGCGTGAGATCAATTAAGAAGATTTCAAAATAACGGACCTCCATTTTGTCTTACCTGGATATTTTTCACTCATTTGAAGTTGTAGATCGCGTCAGCGAGACACAACTTCAAGTGGGTGAAAATTCCAATTAAATAATTTAGCGGCTAAAGGGTTAATCCCCGGCTGTGATTTGGTTAGCAGTAAAACAATGCTGGGCTACCTCTCCATGTTTACGCGGGGCGTGTTCAGACAGCGGTGTCCATGCTCACGCCACATACTGTAAACATGACATTATCCCTTAAATAGCCGTTGAATTAATCATCAAGTCATTATTCAGTCAGTCAGACTTGATCAATCAACGGCTCCACACCAGTCAACTCTCCAGGTTAGTCATTATATACTCTCAATCCCAATCAATACGATCTATATAATTTTGTTACCGATGTTTGAAATTTCATTCTCGGTCAAATGCTTAATCTACATACACCTTAAATTTGAAATACCCCGGTACTTATTTTGGGTTAGGTTCACAGCATTAAATTGTAGTGGTTTTGCAAAGAAATATCAGGACTATAGGCTGTATACCTCAAAATCCCAGCAAACACTACACGGTCACCCAATGTAAAATTAATGCTGGGTCATCGTCTGAGCCACTGAAAAAAATAACCAAAGGTTTAGTTGACGTTTCGTTTTTACTGGTATAGCACGTTTTGGCATGTATGCATATGGGGCTGTTGTAATGGTTAAAATTGTAAAGTCGGAACGCACGGGCTCGCTCCCAGCTCTGGCATTCACCCATATTGATTGATTGATTGATTGATTGATTGATTGATTGATTGATTGATTAATTGATTGATTGATTGATTGATTGATTGATTGATTGATTGATTGATTGATTGATTGATTGATAGATTGATTGATTGATTGATTGATTGATTGATTGATTGATTGATTCATTCATTCATTCATTCATTCATTCATTCATTCATTCATTCATTCATTCATTCATTTATTTATTCATTCATTCATTCATTCATTCATTCATTCATTCATTCATTCATTCATTCATTCATTCAATCATTCATTCATTCATTCATTCATTCATTCATTCATTCATTCATTCATTCATTCATTCATTTATTCATTCATTCATTGATTTATTCATTCATTCATTCATTCATTCATTCATTCATTCATTCATTCATTCATTCATTCATTCATTCATTCATTTATTCATTCATTCATTCATTCTTTCATTTATTCAATTGTTCATGTATCACACTAAGCTTTGGACCACATTAGAAGTGGTAGCTCGCCATACTATTTATATTTTGAATATAACAACGACATAAAAATGATTAAGTAATCTTGAATAACTATAAAGGATAAAATTAGATTTGATCTGTTTTAATAAATTTCACCATAATTATGAAGCAGTTAAACTTTCAGAAACACAATTAATGATAAACCTACTTATTTCGTTTTGAAATTGGGCAGATTTTGTCCGATTTAAAATATTATGTTGTCTGCATAGTATGTTAACAATATGAATAATTTTGCAGCAGCCAATTTTCCATCGGACATAACTCATTTTGAAATGTTTGCTGATTCTGACTGTATTAATTATATTTTCAGTACCTCGATCAACTATGGCCTTCTCTAAGATCTCAGTCATCTGCTTGTTCACCATCCTCACTTTTTGTGGTAAGTATACTAGGTGTAACTTATTGTTTTAAAACTATATGTTCAGGAAATAGCTTTTTAATTACATCTGAAGCTATAGTGGGGTCTATCACAACGTCGGAGAGTAGATGGGCTGTCAAGAACATTACATCTACAAAGTTTTACACATATTAAAGAATTAGCCAAACATGAAGAATAATTTGGGTACATTCCTTTCAATTAGCTTTACCTGCCAGTCTAGCTGACTGAAATGACTGTTTTCTAATATATAATATAATTATTACTCTAAAACAGCGTCATCCAACGATAAGTTTTAAATTTTCTTTACTATATTCTACATCGGCACAATTTGCAATAAATGCAAGTCTTGTGCAGGCCAATAGGCTTGTAAATTCATAAAAAAACATACTCGTTAATGGGTGATAATAGGTGAATATCATACATTCATTTTCGTTCGTCAGTTAGCTAAAATATGGCAATCTTCAAATGTTATATCTGAATTTATTATGGTAGACGTTTGACCCACCATTTGTTATTAAAATTGTATAAATTACAGGTGATGATTTTTTTTTCTAAAAATGACTAAAATTACAACTAAAATTCATTTACAACATGGTATATAGCATGGGGAGGGGTAATATAATTCTACGCAAACATCTAGCTTTAACATTTGAGTAACATTTAAATTAAGGATATTAATAGTGGTATAGATATATTTACATTACAAATC